>CM035437.1:3495973-3575973 GCA_020310875.1 Ceratopteris richardii | reverse complement strand
CTACAGTTGTAATGGCTAGGTGTTAGCAAGAAATCATATGTTTTAGCACGACTTATAAAGGAGGTTAATGATGTTTGCATCACCCCCATGGGCAATCCACTTACTTTTAATCTTGTTATTAATCAACAAAAAAATCCTATGGTGTCTAAAGGGAGGGTACTTCTTACTAAAAGATTCCTCTTCCTAACTCGCCAAGGGAATTATCAATCAACTATTCTTTGTGATGGTCATCAAACTTGATGGCACATCTTTCTTTCTATGTCTTCCAAGTTGTTTTGTTGTTGATGGAATTCCACAAGGCAAAAGTGCAATCAATCACTTCTCAATGTAATGCTTATTTTCAATTGATTTGATTATGTGAACTTAAGATCATATGGTGAGTGTGTACCAGACTAAGTGACTACTAGGGCAAAAAAGGAAGCGGTGACAAATGTCCTCTCTACTGCTACAATAGTGCTTACACCGCTAAGGGGCCTTGCAAAATTTGGTAGTTTTGACATTCATCTGAATTCCCGTGTGGAGAATTTTCCACATAAGGACCGATTTTTCTATTCTCAATGAAAGCGTGCCATAGGTCCACAAACTTAAATTGCGATCTAATATAGGGCCAGTTCAGATGACATCTTCTGCTAAGGGAGACATGCAAGTCTAGATGCTTCTTGAAATGTATCACCTTATCCAATTTATTACTGTTCATCCATCTTGATACTTCAATCTATGGAGGATCATGTCCAAGCAAGAGGTCAATCTTTGGGTTCTCTGGAGAATTGATTCTGTGTCTTATTAGGCACCAATCTCCATAGTCAACTCTCTTAGCTGGATCAATGTCCTCAAATCTAATCCATTGTATTCTCTATTGACTATACATATACTATTCAATATGAGAAAGATATATAGTGGTTGGGTGCTATTGAAGTACCTAAAGGACCTAATGATGTTCTTTCATTGATTTTTAGTAGGGCCCCATGGATCACCAAGGAAATAGATTCTCAAATTCATGCAACAAAACTCAACATAGTAGATTTCCGTAATTTTGAGATAGACTAGCACCTGGATGGGGATCTAAAGACTATCAAATGCACATTAGGTTGAAAGAAAGGTGCATTTTCTCTTTATCCATGTCCATTTCGCACACAAGGTTATAAACTAAGAAAGGGACAACAAAAGAGACTCTATGTTATGGTCATATGTCTTTGCATGTCCCTAAATGGCATAGGAAGGCCAAAAATAGCCCTACCACAGAAACATGGGGAGACCTCTACAAATTGCTTGCAAGGGATGTTACCATGTTTTTATGGTAGATGCTTTTTGTGACCTTCCTATGCCATGGATTACACATTGAGTATCACATACATACCAATCATGGGGTTAAAACTGTATCTTATGACAAAGCCAAACAGAAGATCTTTGAAACCTGATATACACAACAATTTCAAGACCTTGGTCATTGTGATGGTTGAAACATCCATGTGATGTACCCATATTTTTCAATATGTTCCTATAGGGCATGGGAAGGCCAAATAAACCGTGCCATAGAAACATGGGAGAAGGACCTACACATGTTTTGCATGCTCTTCTCCCGTGTTTCTGTGGTAGGCTCTTTTTTTGGCCTTCTAATTCCATTGATTGCACAATTGAATGTGATATACACACAAGGTATTTCTAGAATATGCTCGATAAGATAAGAATCTAGATAAATTTCAAATATGATATACAAGATAATCTCATGAAACAAAAGCAAAAGAATATAGAAAAGTGTAATTTTGTCATTAATTTATTTATTTACATCAAATGGTTTTGAGCTTCTTAATGAATCTCTTTCGATTCTCCAAAGCCATAGGTAGGCTATAAGTCAAAACCGACCTTGCTATATCATCACCATTTTTCTTCTCTAGGCCTAGAGATATACCTATTTGACCTAAGAATTTCATGCAGAAGTTGGAACTTAAAGTTGTAATTACAACTGTGTCTTTTCAACTTAAAATACACAACTGGTCCCCTGTATAATGTGTCATAAATAAACAATTTACTTAAGGCCTTCAGACACAATGTCATGAAGTGGCCATGAGGACTATAGCCTTTATGGATAATTTCAAAATGTTGTTTGGGAAGTTTCCCAATGTAATTTGCAATGGAAGAGCCACCTTAGAAGACACTTGATCCCCTCCGCTCCTAGGTGCAAACTTATCGACTTCAATCACTTCCTAGATAATTTTTTAATATATGCATGTGGTTGTAAAAATGAATGAAATCAAATGAAAATACTTACATCTTGAACTCTATCTTCTTCTTCTTCTCTCGCTAGAAGATCTAAATTAATTGTAGAGTGGGACATTCCACTTCACTGGATGACTGGTGAGCTGGGAAGCTTTGAATCCAATATCCTTGCTCACGCATGATTAAATTCTTCTTTGGTGATTTGTTGATGTTCACTTGTAAGTATGCCATCAAAAACCAATTTTATTATGCCTACCATTGACTCATTGAATGGAGAAGACTTCTTCTCCAATAACTCAAAGCTCCTATCCAAAGGGCACTCTAACATGGTACAAAATAAACGTAGGCATTCATTGAGTCATAACCCAAGTGGATTTTGGATGTCATGGAAGAATAAATATTCTTGTTCCTTAACAAGAACCACTAAAAAAGCTTCGACCTCCACCTTTGGTGGTCCATTCTAGCTCCAAAGAGATGGATGGTGCAAGTACTTCTTCCAACTTATCACCCACACCATGAGGATAAGTTTTTTCAATTGCTTCTCTCTCTAATAGGAGATTGAATGACTCTTGGGGTGGTTCCTTTTATCATCAACAAAACCAACTTTGTACATTCTAGTGGTAATACATTTAGTATTCTGTGTTGTTCTCCAAGCTTCTTCTTCTTCCTTGTGCTATCCGCATGCTTCTGTAGACGTCTAACTCCAAAAGTTGGTGTAAGAGCAGGTTGCTGCTTCATCTAGGGCGTACCTCTACGTCTGCACTCTTAGAATCACACAAAGTTTGGTTAGCATACTCAAGCTGTTTTAGAGATCAAAATAGATTCGTTTTGTGGTGCCAAAATCACGATCTGAGCTCGTTTCAGCCTTCGAACGTACTATCATAGTGCTTGTGCAGGCTATTTTTTCTTTTTGTGCCAAAGGTATATACCAGTTTTAATTTGCCAATATAAGCATCTCGAAGTCTCCTACAGGTTTAGCAGAATTTGTATGGGTAGTTGTTTCAACATTTTGAGATACAATCAATTTTTTGCATCAAGGTATTTTAGTCATTGGCCATGGCTGATATGTATTCCGTATGTTGGCTATTGAGGATAAGTTGGACGGTACCAACTACCCATTGTGGGCTTATATGATGCATCATGTATTGGTTGCAAAAGGACTATGGAATATTGTATAGGGTATTGAAAGATGTCCTGTTACACCTGCGAACAAAGGTACTGCAAATATAGGTGCTAGAGCTGATGGAGATGGTGTCGAAGATGATGATATTCTACAGATTCCTATTCATGCTGTTGTTTCTCTTGCACGTACTACTAAGCAAATTTGTTGGGATGGTACAGATGCTCAAGCATATGCATTGATAGCTTTGTCTGTCAAAGAGCTATTATTCCTCACATTCACTCTTGTAGGACTGCTAAGGATGCTTGGGATACACTTACCACATTGTACTAGGCTAGGAATGAGGCTCGTGTTGCTTACCTCCGAAAACAATTGGAGAGTGAGCACATGAATGAAGGTAATTTTATGGGCAGTTTTCTCACAAAGATCAAGGATTTGAAAGAACAATTGATTTCTGCTAATGAAGTTATACCAGATAGCTCACTTGTGCATACCGTTCTGAATGGTCTTCCTGACTCATATGAGAGTTTTTCTTCTACTCTTCATTTGATGATGAAAGGCAATCCAAATGCCTTGGCATTTGAGGATTTAGTCGCTGTTCTGTTGCAAGAAGACCAGTCTAGGCATAATAGGTCTCTTATGCATGTTGGAGATCAAACTTTCCTAGCTAGTCAGAAGGGCAAAGGTAAATGGAGCTCTTCTATTAGTAAGCAGAAATCTACAAATGCTGCACATTCAAAGAAGGAAGACAAAGATGAGAAGAAATTAGAAAAGCAAAAATTGTTTTGAAACTACTATAAAGAAAATGATCATGTCATCAAGAGCTGTCCAAGAAAGAGGCTACAATGGTTGTTGTAGAGGCCTATACACCAAAAACAAACTCTACTAATCTTGTGGAGGAAGAAGAATGGGTGTTTACTACTGTTTGTAGTTTTGAGTCATCTTCTCATGAGCAGTGCATGTCTGCAGTAGACTCCGATGTTTGGTACTTTGATAGTGGGGCGACCAAACATATTACCTCGCAATGCACTTTCTTCTCTTCCCTCGAGCCTGCCCCTATAGGGAATACTCTTACATGTGCCAACAAATCCTCCTATCCTGCTATGGGAGTTGGTAAGATCATTTTGACTAGTGCTAATGGTAGTTCTTTCACTTTGTCAGATGCTTTGTTTGTGCCAAGGATCAAGAAAAATTTCTTATCTGTTTCTACATTAGCCAAAGCTTTGGCATGCATGCTTTGGTCATCTGAATTTCTCTAGTTTGCTACACCTGCAAAAATCTAGAGTGGTGTCCTCTTTGCCAAAACTTGAGGCACTCAGAAAAAATGTTTGTGAAGGCTGTATTTTGGGTAAAATGCAGCGTTCTTCCTTTCCAAAAGATGGTTCAATTCAGGCTACTCAAAAATTGCAGCTTGTACATAGTGATGTCTGTTGTCCTATGGAGACACCTTCTTTTGGGAACTATCTTTACTTCATAACTTTCATCGATGATTTTTCCAAGCATGCATGGGTCTATCCATTAAAGGCAAAGTCTGAAGTGTTTATGTGCTTCAAATAGTTTTTGGTTTTGGCAAAAAATCTATCAGCATGTAAAATGGGCACGCTGTCGTAGAGATATTCATCTCTACTTTCATGTCTTGATCAAATGATTTTTCTTGTGGTATCATTCGACAGTTGATAGTTCCTTTTAGTCATGATGAAGGCCTAATGAGAATTTAGTGAAGAGTATAGTTCAGAAGTAGGCCGTTTACTATATGCTATAAAGGGTGCTAACCACCTAAGGGATGAATTATCTTTGGTTTTATAACGAAGGCACTTGGCGATTATACCCAAGTAATTAAAGACTTCAATTTTGACAGTAAGGATGGAGTCTTTGGAGCTAAATGGATACAACATTCTTTGAGCTATTGTTTGGAGGGACTATTGGTTTTCATTTTTTGTTTTGAGTAAAAGCTTTATAACAAAGAGCTTTGAAGGTCTAAAGTTGTTCTACGTGGTCTAAAGGTCAAAAGTCTAAGAGAACTCCAATAGGTGGACGGAAGAAAATAGATTTGCATGCATATAATCATGAAAGAGGCAAGATCACAACAGTTAGAGGAGGATGGGGAGTCTTTTCTGGTAGATCAATAGGAGTTTGTGAGGCTTAATGATAGAGAGGAACTAAAGAAAGGAAAGCGGCCGTAGAGGGAGAAGTCTCTTATGATCTTGGAGATAAAAAGGCGCTGAAGATAGAGGCAGAGGGGGGGACGCTAATACAATTGCTTAGAGGCGTGCGAAGAGGAGAGGGTCATGGAGAAAGGCAAAAGGTAATCCTCTTTGCATCTACCAGATCATCATTAGTTCTCTTCATGGAGCACACATATATGTCCAATGGCAGGCATCTCACACAAGAATCGAATCAATGATTGTGCTTTGAATTCATACAACATCATGGAGATAACGATTCCGATTTTGAACTCCTCTGAAGTTTCTCAAACAAAAGAAAATATGTAAACAAGCCTTCAAAAGCTCCGGCTTTGATCGGGTGACAATACTTATGATTGCATAGTCGTCAAGTCTAAGCTGGTGGTTTTTTTTCCTATGAGTTTAGACATCGAATTCTCTAATTACCTATCATTTTATCTTGGATCACTGTGATTTTTTGTTTCTTGTAAGATAGAACTAGATAGCTCTATTGAGAAGCATTCATCATTAGATTAGATATCAACGCTGCCTCGACAAGAATCTGTAGAAGAAACTGAATCAAAGTTTTTTTGGTACTGATTGTTGTGGCAATTCAACGACTTTGGTGGCAAAAATTCTCAGAAACTTCTCACAACGCCAAATAGTTCTGTTGCACGTAAATGGACTATTGTTTGGAATACTGGAGGACATGTTTTATATCTGTTTGCTTTAGAGTAGATAGATGAAAATGAATTTTAGAAGGTGCTCTCATCTGACTACTTGTCTATATTGGATCATTGTAAGTGCATCTCTACTACATTCATGATTAAAGTAGTACATCTCTGTGCGCAATCATTACCTTCGATTCAGCTTCATGACTATGCATGTATGTTAATACCTCTATGATATGTCTGAAACTCCTTCAGCTAAGATGCGCCACCTTCATCATAATTTATGAATTCACAAAATACAACTTTCTTTTCGCTTCTAATGTACACCAAGAGCTTCCGTGCATTCAACACTGCATACTTCACCATAATTAACGCATGAATGATAGGGAATCTTATGCAATTTAGCATGCTTATAGTTTCAATTCAGAGATACATTGAAAATGCACAACTTTCTTTTTCAAGATAAAGTTTTTCTCTGTATAACTGACATTATGAATGCTTTTTTTTTTGCAGTAAATTTCGTTGCATCCTAAATGTTTAATGACATTCAGAGCTTGAATTGTATTCTATTTTCTTCGATCATTCGATTCAATCTGAGTTCTGGTATTATCTTATAGTTAGACAATAATGAAAATTACCTTACATTTGAATTCAATTTATGACTTATTTGTAGCAATTCATTTCTCTACATAATAATTATTCATTTGTTAAGATCTGAGGCATACATAAACAACAAATCTTATAGGTAGTTCAACTATAATAAGCACATCATGAACCTAGTCCGATTATAATAAACTACTAAATACACTAGTTTCTGCTGATGAGACTCCTAAGCTCATTGGACTCCTATGCATGTCTACATGGGTGTAGGCACATCATCTTGAATGGGTTCAGCTACAGAGAAGACCCAAAGTTGATGGGTGAAAAGTTTTATTATGATCTATTGTAGTGTTTATGTGAATTAATGTTTATTGATGCATTCTTCGTGTGCTGACTTGAATTAGCAGAACGATAAGAATGGTTTTTGCAGAGACAAGCTTTAATACATTCGAAATATGAAGCTTGTAGAAGAACGATCTTTTTGAACTTGTTTTATCATAAAGAAAATAGGAGGTTAGCTATTTAAGCGTGATAATGAACACAAAATTTGTTCAATAACAAAAATGTAAGTTGAATTTTGTGAGTTTTTTAACATGATCTTTACAATGATAAAGATTTACTATCTAATTTATGTATTGTGAAAATATGCTTCTTTATGATAAACATGAGGATTGAACAGTTATGAAGCGTTATTCTATACTTCTTGTTAAGAGATTGGCAGTTTTGCATTTGAGCTATTAATAAGTTTCTGAGTTCATATTTTCTTGAGTAATCAAATCATTCCTGAGATTGCTCCAAGCACCCTGTGTGCGCCGTTAGCGAGATGATTGTATTGATCCACCAATCGTCACAAATCGCTTCCTTATTTGAACATGTCGTGAATCAAACATGCTTTGAAAAGCAAATAGGCTTTTGATGGCAAGGTTTTTTAAAACTCAATATGGTGCTTTGAAAAGGAAATAGGCTTTTGATGGCAAGGTTTCTCCTCTTCAATTGGATCCTGTTACAAAAAATATTACATGCATTTACAAATTTGCATGGTAGGGTCATATTACACGACCTTTCACTGAGGCACGATTGAGTTTACACGATGCACATATGAGAGATTTTGTAAGGTTTTGTGTATTCTCACACTATTTCTATGCGAGGGAGTGCACAAGCCTCATCATCAGAAGCCTTGCACCCTAAATAAACTGCACCATACTTGTTTATACATGCATTTTAAAAGTATGCATTTATAGGGCTAATTACGCGGCCGTGCATAGGCACTTTGGTTTTAAACCCATGCACATATTATGAAGCTGATTTTTATTTTGCAAGTAGTAAACACGTCTTGGTTGGTGCATCCAAAGGAAGCACATGTTTGGTGGGGGTGAATGTCGTAGAGATATTCATCTCTACTTTCATGTGTTGATCAAATGATTTTTCTTGTGGTATCATTCGAGAGTTGATAGTTCCTTTTAGTCATGATGAAGGCCTAACCAGAATTCAGTGAAGAGTATAGATCAGAAGCACGCTGTTTACTAGATGCTATAAAGGGTGCTAACCACCTAACAGATGAATGATCTTTGGTTTTATAACAAACGCACTTGGCGATTATACCCAAGTAATTAAAGACTTCAATTTTGACCGTAAGGATGGAGTCTTTGGAGCTAAATGGATACAACATTCTTTGAGCTATTGTTTGGAGGGACGATTCGTTTTCATTTTTTGTTTTGAGTAAAAGCTTTATAACAAAGAGCTCTGAAGGTCTAAAGATGTTCTACGTGATCTAAAGGTCAAAAGTCTGAGAGAACTCCAACAGGTGGATAGAAGAAAATATATTTGCATGGATATAATCATGAAAGAGGCAAGATCACGTCAGTTAGAGGGGGACAGTGAGTCTTTTCTGGCAGATCAATAGGAGTTCGTGAGGCTTAACGGCAGAGAGGAACTGAAGAAAGGAAAGGGACCGCACAGGGAGAAGTCGCTTATGATCTTGGAGATAAAAAGGCGCTGAAGACAGAGGCAGAGGGGGGGACGCTAACACAATTGCTTAGAGGCCTGCGAAGAGGAGAGGGTCATGGAGAAAGGCAGAAGGTAATCCTCTTTGCATCTACCAGATCATAATTAGTTCTCTTCACAGAGCATGCATATATGTCCCATGGATGGCATCTGACACGGGAATCAAATCAATGATTGTGCTTTGAATTCATACAACATCATGGAGATAACGATTCCGATTTTGAATTGCTTTGAAGTTTCTGGAACAAAAGAAAAGATGTAAACAAGCCTTCAAAATCTCCGTCTTTGACCGGATGATAGTAGTTATGATTGCGTAGTCCTCAAGTCTGAGATGATGGTTTTTTTTTCCTGTGAGTTCAGACATCGAATTCTGTAACTACCTATCATTTTATCTTGGATCAGTGTGCTTTTTTGTTTCTTCTATGATAGAACTGGATAGCTCTATTGAGAAGCGTTCATCATTAGATTAGATATCAATGCTGCCTCGACAAGAATTTGTAGAAGAAACTGAATCAAAGTTTTTTTTGGTACTGATTGTTTTGGCAATTCAACGACTTTAGTGGAGAAAATTCTCAGAAACTTCTCAAAACGCTAAATAATTCTATTGCACGTAAATGGACTGTTGTTTGGAATACTCGAGGACATGTTTTATATCTATTTGCTTTAGAGTAGATAGATGAGAATGAATTTTAGAAGGTGCTCTCATCCGACTACTTGTCTATATTGGATCATTGTAAGTGCATCTCTGCTACATTTATGATTAAAGCAGTACATCTTTGTGCGCAATCATTACCTTTGATTCATGACTACGCATGTATGTTAATACCTCTCTGATATGTCTGAAACTCCTTCAGCTATGATGCACCACCTTCCTCATAATTTATGCGCAATCATTACCTTTGCTTCATGACTACGCATGTATGTTAATACCTCTCTGATATGTCTGAAACTCGTTCAGCTATGATGCGCCACCTTCGTCATAATTTATGAATTCACAAAATAAAACTTTCTTTTCGCTTCTGATGTACACCAAAAACTTCCGTGCATTCAACACTGCATACTTCACCATAATTGATGCATGAATCACAGGGAATCTTATGCAATTTAGCATGCTTATAGATTTGCAACATCAATGAAAATTTATCGGAATAGTATTTGTTTAATGAAATACAAACTTCAATTCAGAGATACATTGGAAATGCACAACTTTCTTTTTCGAGATAAAGGTTTTCTCTGTATAACTAACATTACGAGTGCTTTTTATTTGCAGTAAATTTAGTTGCATCCTTAATGTTTAATGACATTCAGAGCTTGAATTGTATTCTGTTTTCGTCGATCATTCGATTCAATCTCAATTTTGGTATTACCTTATAGCTAGAAAATAATGAAAATTACCTTATAGTCCATTTAAATTTATGACTTATTTGTAGCAATTCATTTCTCTGCATATTAATTATTCATATGTTAAGATCTGGCACATACATAAACAACAAATCTTATAGGTAGTTCCATTGTAATAAGCACATCATGAACCCAGTCCGATTATAATAAACTACTAAATACACTAGTTTTTGCTGATTAGACTCCTAAGCTCATTGGACTCCCACGCATGTCTACATGGGTGTAGGCACATCATCTTGAATGGGTTCAGCTACAGAGAAGACCCAAAATTGATGGGCGGAAGATTTTATTATGATCTATTGTAGTGTTTATGAACTAATGTTTATTGCTGCAATCTTCATGTGCTGACTTGAATTAGTAGAACGATTAGAATGGTTTTTGTAGAGACAAGCTTTTATACACTCGAAATATGAAGCTAGTAGAAGAACGATCTTTTTGAACTTGTTTTATCATAAAGAAAATAGGAGGTTAGCTATTTAAGCGTGATAATGAACACAAAATTTGTTCAATAACGAAAATGTAAGTAACTGTTGAATTTTGTGAGTTTTTTAACATGATCTTTACAATGATAAAGATTTACTATCTAATTTATGTATTGTGAAAATATGCTTCTTTATGATAAACATGAGGATTGAACAGTTATGAAGTGTTATTCTATACTTGTTGCTAAGAGATTGGCGGTTTTGCATTTGAGCTATTAATAAGTTTCTGAGTTCATATTTTCTTGAGTAATCAAATCATTCCTAAGATTGCTCCAAGTACCCTGTGTATGCCATTAGCGAGGCGATTGAATTGATCCACCAGTCGTCACAAATCGCTTCCACAATGATCTGTTTTGATTGAGGGGGGGAATATATGTCTTCAAACTTTAATGCATTTTTGATGAGCATGGGATAAAACATCAGTGTATAGTTTCGTATACACCTCAAAAAAATGGAGTTGCTAAACAAAAGAACATGCCACACATGGAGATGGCGAGGTTTAGGGTTAAGAGTTAGGCTTTACCACATAGTTTCTGGCTTGAGGTTGCCATGCGTGCAACATATGTACTTAACAGGTGTCCCATTAAAGCACTGCAGCCAATCACTCCATATGAGGCTTGGCATGGTCGCAAGCTATCTTTTGCTCATCTCCATGTTTTTGGTTTTCTGGCATATGCATTAGTGCCTGAACAACATCACAGAAAATTGGATGATAAAACAGTAAAATGCATTTTTGTTGGGTACAGTTCCGAAAGTAAAGGCTATCGTCTATATCATCCATATACTAAATGCATTTTGGTTAGCTATGATGTTGTTTTTGTGGAAGATGCTATTTAGCCATTGCTTTCATGTACTAAGGAGACATCTATTAGCTCCGAAGACATGTATGGTACTTTGGTACCTCTGTTTATAGGTGGACAATCGTGATGGTCCTAATGAGGCAACTTTGCAACCTTTGCAGGTTTCATGTGATGATGTAGATCATCCCATTTATGATGCAGGTTTACATGATGCACTTGATGAGAGAGCTGATATTGAGCAAGCAAAAACTATGCCAAAATGGTTGGTGCAGGCCTTGCCTGACAACAAATTAGATGCACGTCTATCATATCATACTCGATCAGGCTCTCATAGTGCCTGTTTTGCATCACATTGCTTTGCTATGGCTGCTTCTAATCTTTGTGATGAGAATCAACCTGTTTCATTTGAAGAAGCAAAAAATTCAAAAAATTGGATGGTTGCTATGCAATTGAATAAGATGCTATAATGAAGAATGGTACGTGTTCTTTTTGTGACTTTCCTCTTGGCAAGAAGCCCATTAGCACAAAGTGGGTGTACAAGCTGAAGCATAAACCTCATTGAACAATTGACAAGTATAATGCTAGGCTTGTTGCAAAGGTTTATGCGCAGGAAAGAGGCATTGAGTTTGATGAAACCTTTGCTCCTACTTGCCGAATGACTACTATTCATAGCATCTGTGCACTTACAGCTCATCATGGTTGGAATGTACATTAGTTGGACATTAAAATAGCATTTTTTATTGGTGACTTGCATGAAGAAGAGTATGTTTTTCAGCCTCGTGGCTTTGTGCAGAAAGGGCATGAAAACCAGGTGTGCAAGTTAAAGAAGGCATTATATGGTTTAAAGCAAGCATCATGTGCTTGGTATGAAAAGATACATGCCTATCTGATTGCACATGGTTTTGATAATAGTCCAACTTAAAGCACCTTATATGTTAAGCGTGCTAATGATGTGCTTCTGATTATTGTGGTATATGTTAATGACATGCTGCTCACTTGTCCTCATGACATGCATATTGCTGATTTTAAGGCAGATTTGCATGCCTCATTTATGATGTCTGATTTGGGGCATTTTCATCATTATTTGGGCATTCAATTTATGCAAGTTGATGGTGGAATGACTTTGTGTCAAACGAAATATATTGACACATTATTGCAGCATTTGAAGACTATAAGCCTATTGCCACTCTTATGGAGAGAGTTTTACGATTGAGTCTTCATGATGCTATAGATGCATTTGATGTTGTTCTCTATCAACAAGCTGTTGGATGCTTGATTTACTTATGCATTAGTCGACCAACTATTTAGTTTGCTATCTCACAGATGAGCAAGTTTATGCATTGCCCAGGTGTCAAGAATTGGAAGGTTGTTAAGCGCATCTTTCACTACTTTAGTGGTACCCCACTACTTGGATTGTTTTATCCGAAGGGGGGATCACTACCGCTAGATTTGCATGCCTTTCTAACAATGATTGGGCTAGTTGCTATGACACCCGTGTGTCCACTAGTGGTTTTTGCTTCATGCTTGGTAGATCATGTATATCTTGGTTGAGCAAGAAGCAGCCTATTGTTGCCACTTCCAGTTGTGAGGTTGAGTATAGGGCAACTTTCATAGCACCTCTTGAGTGTGTGTGGCTCAGATGCCTTATGGCTAATTTGGGTGTTGGTTAGTCTTTTGCCACCACCATCTTCACTGACAGTCAGAGCGCATTGGCAGTTGCGAGAAACCTTGTGTTCCATGCTCGCACTAAGCACATTGAGGTGCATTATCATTATGTTAGGGAGAGGTTCTGTGTTGTGGAGATCAACTTGACATATGTGCCCATGCAGAAGAATATTGCAGACCTTTTCACGAAGGCTCTACCTAGGAAGAAGTTTGAGACTTTCCGCAAAGCTTTGGGCTTACTTCCTTTTGTGCACTGAATCCACATAGCTTGGCACTTCCTTATACATGAGTGCCACCTCCTTGTTCACCGCATCACTCCCATGGGGGATTTGTTGATATATTTAGCTAGTGATGTGTGTGACCACTCAAGGAACGTCGGGACACTTTTTTCCCTCTTTAGGAGGTTTTTTTCCCCTGGCTTGTATATATGCCTAATGCCCTAATGGGCTACTTATCTTTGTACATTCTAGTGGTAATACATTGTGTATTGTGTGTTGTGCTCCAAGCTTCTTCTTTTTCCTTGTGCTGGCCGCGTGCGTCCGCAAACGTCTAACTCCAACAAAAGATAATAAAATTTTTTGACCCCCTCAATGGTATAAGCGGTGTCTGTGTAAGAAGAAAGATATCCATCTCATCTACTCTTCATGCCCAAAGAGCCACTCAATGTGTCAAGCTCTTATTAGGATTTTGAGTTTATTGAGTCAAGTCAATTGAAAGAAAGCATTACTTGGAGAATCGATATGCTCCTCTTATACCTTATGGAATGCAATCACAAGGGAAATCCTTTGAAAGATATGGAGAGAAATATGTGTGGTCCATTTCCAAGACCATATGAAAGAATGGTTGATTGATAAATTCGTTGCTCACTTATGCACAAGAGTATGTAATTTTAAGAAGTCCACTCCTTTAGATACCACATGATTTTATACGTGGATAATAACAAGATGAAAAGTAAATGGATGACCCATGAGGTTGACAAGAAAGATCATTAACCTTCTTTTCAACTCCCTCTAAAACTTCCCATTCCTTTCTAATCTTGACTGCCATTGTTGGTGTGCCTTCGGACAGTCTTACCCTTGGTTTGTCGGATATGGGGGATCCCAAGGACACTATGGCCCTTCAGTATTTTCTTTAATTTATTCAAGCAAGGTAGACTAGACTTTAGGTGAACTTCCTCTTATAAAAAGATAAACAGAATAGAATTGGAAAGGACACATTCACCTTATCATTCTTAATCATCATCAATAGCTTCATCTACAAGAAATTAATAATTGAAATGGTACTCTTCATCCATCCTTTCCTTGAATGGTTTTATGCATTTCTCTGGAATTAAAACTCTACGAGGAGTGCCATCAAACTCACTAAGTGCATAATGCTCCATTATCATGGATTGACACAATTACATAAGTAACAAACATCATTTTACCAATTTTTTTTCTACATCCTTTTAAGAACCGAAACTACTATCATATAGTGATAGAAAATTCCTAATTGCAAATGTTTGTGTCCTAATTTAATGTTATTTATGGATGTGTAACTTGTTCTTAAGACAGGAGTTAATTATATTCATATTACTTTATCTTGAATGCTAATAGTTCTTCTCTTAACATATTTTCATTCAAGGGTAAATTTATCCAGGTTTCTATGTGAGTATGGATAGGGAACATTAGTTTTTGAGTGCATTAGTTCTACACGTATAAAACTTTAATTTCTAGTATAAGTCATAATATCTGTCCATAATGCAAATGGAAGATATCTTAGCCATTGCTTTATATCAGCATTGAAAGCCTTTGAGTTTGCCTTTAGAATTCAATGATGAACTTATTCCATCTTTTTGTTACCTTTAGGGTTCTTGGAAGTATCTAGAGACAATTGAATTCCATGTTTGCCAAAGAATTCGCTTGCCTCCCTAGCGTGTAGTTCAACTTGATCTTCAAACATCGTTTCAATATAACCAAATCTTGCTACCATGTCTTCCAAATTAGTCTCCAACTTTATAAATAGTATTAGAATGGAGGCCTCTATCTTCCATGTGATTGGTTAAGTCTTCTCCAGCAAGTGCAATACACCGCATCTTATCAATTTCTTCATGCATTCTTATAATGTCAACCACCCATGTTCAATGAATTCAAGAAGAAGTTTGATGTAAGGGATCTCTATGCATGAACAAACAATACACTTGAAAATTGAGACAACTGATCATAAAGGCGTGAACATTCACATACATTCTAGACCACTGATGCCTTTTCCTAATCTTTTCATACAATGCTACAAATTGTGTGTGATCTACATCTAAGGATTAATGCATATCTCTTATGAAATATTCTTGAAGAATTTTCTTACCTAAAAATCATTGTGGATTTTTTTACCTTTCCTTTATTGTGTAACCAAGTCAATTGGTTCTACAAGGATGTCTTTCCATTATCCATCATATTCCTCATCGCAAAATTGATCATAAACATATACTTATGGATCATAGTGAATCATATTTATTGCTCCTCTATTGCCTCATTTGTATCATCATCATGTTTTTCTTATGAGATCATATCACCAACAATATTGAACTAACTAGCTATATGTACGGAAGTTGGATAAATAAAACTGAAAATGATATTAAACCAAGCATGGAAATTTCTAGAGTTGCTTGATTCACGTTCATATGAATTAAGGGAAGATAAATTATTTCTATTGTCATATTAGATCCGATAAAGTATTTTGTTTTCTGAATTCAATGCACTTGCGAATCCCCATGATGGGGGAAGTATCTCAACCCCTAAGCAACGACGAAGCGTGAATGACCTCCACAGGTTTCCTTCTTTAACCTCTGCACACCACAAGTGCTCTTACTCAGAGCTTATGCAGAGAACTCCAGTGAACTTTTGTAGACCTGTAGTAGACACCAAGAGATTTCCAACAAAACAAATTTTACTTCAAATGCATGCTTACACAAAGAGAAACAATGTCTACAACATGAGCTAGTTGAATGCTCAGAATTGCTAGTCAAGCAGAGACCTCACTTCACTCCAGCAAGCGTTTCTCAATGATTATAGAGAGAATTAATCTCAAACTTTGGTCAACGTTAGAGCACTCTAATAGCTATCCAATGACACCAAAATCATAGCAAATGGATAAATAGAGAAGGAGAACCAGCCCTTACAACAGAGAGCAAAATATTTCCAACAGAGCCTACACACAGAGAGAGATATCAATCACACAACTTCACTAAAATGAATGTTGCTCCCAGATTACTCAGAGAATGCTCTAGAGAATTTGTGAGCATAAAATAGACTCTGATAGCTATCCAATGAGACAAGAATTATATCAAATGGATACAATATGAGGGAGAACCAATGCGAACAACTCAGGGGTAGAGAGTTGCAACATTGCCTGCGCACACACATAGATATGCCTACTAAAAGAAAACAAACAAGCAAGCAAGGGGCTAGCTTAAGCAAGGGGCTTGCTTATCACAACTCCAGCACTTAGTGCTCACTTTACATGAGCTAAAACTCCAAGAAGATGGCCCAAAAGAAGTCCGGATACATGCTCCTTTTATAGTGAGAAGTGTGCCCCTAAAATCTAGGAACTACCTTTCCAAATCAGCCTCCTAACTTGGATGATTTAGTTGAGATGAATTTGGGGACTGGTTGAGTGACTTTTCTTGATAGAATCTCGTGGCGTTTGGCTTCCTTTGATTACTCCACATGTTCATAAAAGATTCCCCACGAATTTGTAGCTTGAAGCTTGACTTTTAACACTCCCCCTCAAGATTCAATTCTTCATCCTCATCCAAGCTCCTTCATGTTGATGCTTTGCTCGAATTTTGAAATCTTCATTCCATCCAAAGCCTTTGTAAACATGTTGGCAACTTGGTCCTTGGTACCAATATGATGTACTGAAAATTCCTTCGATATCACCTTTTCCCTTATGAAGTGATAGTGCACTTCAATATGCTTGGTTCTAGCATGATAGACAGGATTGGATGCTATATGAATGCTACTCATATTGTCACAAAAAATTGGATATGTGTCAACCTGAAAATTAAGCTCCATAAATAACTTCTTAATCCACATTAGTTCACATGTGACTTGAGCCAAAGCTCTATACTCAGCCTCGGTGGAAGATAATGCCACCCTGGGTTGCTTCTTTGAAATCCATGAGATGATCTTGCTACCTAGCATGACTAAGTAACCACTTGTACTTCTTCTATCCTCCTTGGAACCGGCCCAATCCGCATCAGAATAAGCTTTGACCTGCATATCATCATCAAATGAATAGAACAATCCTTCATTTATAGTGGTCTTGAGATATTGTAACATTCTTCTTGCAGCTTGCAAGTGTGTAGTCCTTGGACTATGCATAAATTGTGATAACACTCCAACTCCATATGCTATGTGAGGCCTAGTTATTATGGCATAATTGAAAGAGCCTACAATAGAGCGATAAAAAGTTACATCCTCTAATGGCTCTCCATCAATGGAGCTTAGGTTTACATTAACTTCCATGGGATTTGAAATAGGCTTGCAATGTAGCATCCCAAACCTCTCAAGTAGGTCTAGAATATACTTCCTTTGTATGAGCATAATACCTTCTTCTTTGTATACAACTTCAATGCCAAGAAAATACCTAAGATCTCCAAGATCAGATATCCTAAACTCCTTTCCAAGCTTTGCCTTGATCTCCTCAATGCCCTTTCTATCATTACCTGTAATGATAAGATCATCTACATACACACACATGTAGACTACAAGTTCTCCTCTTTGTTTGATGAAGAGAGATGGATCCGCCTTGCATTGATTGTAACCACATTTGATCAAATAGTCCACCAATCCTTGGTTCCAAGCCCTTGGAGCTTGCTTTAGGCCATAAAGTGCCTTCTTCAACCTACCTACAAACATGATGTGGAAACTCTTTATGAACAAAACCTAGTGGTTGCTCCATGTATACCTCTTCTTCCAAGTCTCCATTGAGAAAGGCATTCTTGATATCCAATTGGAAACGCTTCCATCCTTTGCTAGCAGCCATTGCAATGAGTGTCCTAATGGTGCTCATCTTTGCCACGGGGCTGAATGTCTCTTCAAAGTCCACTCCATAGGTTTGTGCAAAACCCTTGGCCACCAATCTTGCTTTGAACTTAGAAATAGATCCATCTGAATTCCTCTTTACTTTATACACCCACTTATTACCTATTACCTTCATGTTCTCCTTCTTGGGCACTAGAGTCCATGTTTGATTTTCCTCAAGTGCGTCGATCTCTTCTTGCATTGCCTCTTTCCATTCGGTGTACTTGCTTGCATCTTCATAGCAATCGGGCTCATGATCTTCTACTACTTTGTTCATATATGCATAATGTGTTGCCATGTATGAATCATAAGTAAACCTTTGAGTTGGATACTTAACTCTAGAAGACTTCCTTTCTTCACCTTTTGGAGGAATAAACCTTCTTTGCCTTGGGAACTTGATCTCTTTCTTTGATGTAGCTTCTTTCTCCATCATGTGTCCTTCATCATCTTCAACTTCATTACCTTCTTCATCCAACTCCACCAATGTTGCTTTGCCTTTGTTGATTGATTGTGCTTCATAGCTTGATGAAGATCTCCCCCTCCATGGTGAGTTCATGCTTGAACTATCTTCATTGATGGAACACCTTGGGCCGCTTAGCTCTAGGTTGATTTGTTCTTCATCATGTCCATGCTTTTCTTCTTCATAGTCCTACATACAATCATACTTCTTATACCAAGGGAGTAGCTCATCAAATGCTACATCCCTTGATATCCTCAAGTCCTTTGTGTTTGGGTTGAAGCACCTGTAACCTTTATGATCATTTGAATAACCTAGAAACACACACTTTTTTGCCTTTGGTTGTAGCTTGTGCCTCAATTCACTTGGCACATGTACATAACAAGTACATCCAAATATCTTAAAAGTGGGAAAGATCAGGTTTCTTACCATAATAGGCTTGATATGGTGCCAAGCCATGGATCCCTGAGGTAGGAGCCCTATTCATAAGATACACGGCGGTATTTGCTGCATCACTCCAAAACATGTTAGGTACATTCATCTCATTAAGAATTGCTCTAGCGATCTCGGCAATGTATCTATTCTTTCTCTCTGCTACTCCATTTTATTGGGGTGTGTACCTGCATGTTACTTGCCTCTTGATGCCTTGATCCATTAAAAAATCATAAAAATCATTGAAGAAATATTCTCCCCCTCCATCGGACCTTAGCTTCTTGATATATGTACCTGTTTCCTTTTCTACCATTGCCTTGAATGCTTTGAAACATGTAAACACATCTGATTTGTTTTTGATGAAATAAACCCAAACCATCCTTGTGCAATCATCTATAAAAGTGACAAAGTACTTGTTACCTCCAATGGATTGCTCTTTGGTTGGCCCCCACACATCTGTATGTATCAACTCCAATGGATGTTGGCTTATGTAGCCACTCTTCTTGAATGGAAGTCTCGCTTGCTTCCCTAGTTGACAAGATTCACATAAATGCTTCATACCTTGTCCTTGGAAGTTGGCAAGACCTTCAACTAGGCTCTTGAATTGCATTTCCTTCATTCTTTGTATGTTGATGTGACCTATCCTCTTGTGCCACAAGTCCAACTCCGAAATCCTCTTGTTTTCATATGTGAAGTAGACATGTTGAGTGGAATGAGAATTAACCTCCAAAGTGAAGAGTCTCCCTTGCTTCTTTCCTCTTGCTATGACCTTGTAACCTTGCTTAGGGTTCTCCACAAAGCATCCACCTTTGTTGAACCTTACTTGATAGCCTCTTTCAACAATTTGCCCAATGGACACCAAGTTCTTTGTGATGGTAGGTACATGCAAGACATCCTTGAGACATCTTCCTTCCTCCTTGTCATCCAAAGCTACATCTCCAACATGGGAGATCTCATGGGCTGCATCATCACCTGTTTCTACATGTCCTTTACCTTTGGGAACATGTAGATTAGTAAACCAAGAAGAATTGCAACTCATATGGTTGCTACATCCACTATCAATATACCAAGTGTTATCTACTTTGCTTGAATTCCCATTCATGTGCATCATCAAGAGATTGTCATTTTCTGAACTTGTAGAAGCATAATTACCTTGGCCTTTGTATGAAGAACCTTGATTATAGCTCCTTTGGTTTCCTCCTTGGTAGCAATCTCTAGCATAGTGGCCAAACTTGCCACATATGTAACATCCTTCACCATCTTGATTCCTGTTTTGTTGATGTCGTCCTCCTCTTCCTCTTGTTCTTCCTCTCCCTCTTTGTGATGAGGTGCCTTGGTCATGTCCTTGATTGCTTGAGTGGCCTTGCCTTCCTCCAAACCTTCCTTTGCCCCTTCCTTGTCCTCGTCTTCCTTCGCCCCTTTGATTACCTGCATAGAAAACTTGTGCATCCTTGCTTTTAGTTGAACTTCCACCTATGTTCATTTCTTCGGTGACCATGAGAGCAACCAATTGCTCAAAATCGGGAAGATTATCCCTTACATATACTGAAGTGGTAAAGGGTTTCCACTTCTCATCATCTCTCAAACCATTGAGAGTATAAGCCACAAGATCGTCATCATCTACGTGGCTTCCAATGGATCCCAATGCATCTGATAACTCCTTGACCTTAAGTATGTAGTCATTTATGCTACTCCCTGAGCTCTTCCTAAGGTTGTTGAGCTCATTCTTGAGTTGGATCTTCCTTGCTTTGGTGCTTGTTGAATAAAGCCTTTCAAGTGTCTCCCATACCTTCATGCTTGAATCCAAGTCTTAGATATGGCCGATCATGCTATTGCTAATGTGTTGGGAAAGGATAAAGATAACCCTCTTGTCTCTTTCATTCCATTCCCTAAAGGTCCTTCTCTGGTCATTGGTTGGATTCTCATCCAACCTAGGTCTTGGTTCACTTCCACTAATCAACCCCCAAAGGCCCTTGCCCATAAGATAGTTGGAGACCCTAAATCTCCATGGTTGATAGTTCCCTTTGTCTAGATTTTCAATTTGAGTGTTGAAGTCTCCCATATCTAGTCTTTGATACTTGACCTAGCCCTTGGCTAGTGCTCCAATGTGTGTAAAATGAAAATGAGGCTATGAGGTTACCTTAATCCAAAGCTTTCCTTAGATGGACACCTTGTGCTCTTGAAACTTTGAGTAGACTAGCTCCCCCTTGATGTGAGCTACCTCCAAGAAGCTTTTGTTGATGCAAATCTTCAACCACCAACTCCAAGAGGTCTTCTTGCTTGTATGTGATGCCTCCAAGATGCCCAAATGCTCTGATACCACTGATGGGGGAAGTATCCCAACCCCTAAGCAACGACGAAGCGCGAATGACCTCCACAGGTATCCTTCTTTGACCTCTGCACACCACAAGTGCTCTTACTCAGAGCTTATGTAGAGAACTCCAGTGAGCTTTTGTAGACCTATAGTAGACACCACGAGCTTTCCAACAAAACAAATTTTACTTCAATGAATGCTTACACAAAGAGAAACAATGTCTACAACATGAGCTAGTTGAATGCTCAGAATTGCTAGTTAAGCAAAGACCTCACTTCACTCTAGCAAGCTTTTCTCAGAGATTATAGCGAGAATGAATTTCAAACTTGTGTCAACTTTAGAGCACTCTAATAGCTACCCAATGACATCAAAATCATAGAAAATGGATAAATAGAGAAGGAGAACCAGCCCTTACAACAGAGAGCAAAATATTTCCAACAGAGCCTACACACAGACAGAGATATCAATCACACAACTTCACTAAAATGAATGTTGCTCCCAGCTTACTCAGAGAATGCTCGAGAATATTTTTGAGCATAAAATAGACTCTAATAGCTATTCAATGAGACAAGAATTACATCAAATGGATACAATATGAGGGAGAACCAATGCTAACAACTCAGGGGTAGAGAGTTGCAACACTACCTGCGCACACACATAGATATGCCTACTAAAAGAAAACAAACAAGCAAGCAAGGGGATAGATTAAGCAAGGGGCTTGCTTATCACAACTCCAGCACTTAGTGCTCACTTTAGATGAGCTAAAACTCCAAGAAGATGGCCCAAAAGAAGTCGGGATACATGCTCCTTTTATAGTGAGAAGTGTGCCCCTAAAATCTAGGAACTACCTTTCCAAATCAGCCTCCTAACTTGGAGGATTTAGTTGAGATGAATTTGGGGAGTGGTTGAGTGACTTTTCTTGATGGAATCTCTTGGCTTTTGGCTTCCTTTGATTGCTCCACATGTCCATAAAAGATTCCCCATGAATTTGTAGCTTGAAGCTTGACTTTTAACACCCCATAGCTCTCTTTTTATCTAAGGATAGTTTGTTTGAGTATCATGCAAGATCTTGGCACCAAAATAAACTACATATAATTAGCCCTCATCATCATCTTAATCAATGATCCAAGCTATCCCAATATGACTAGAATCAATGATTAAGATGATCGCTCTATTCCCTAAATAATCTACTCATTTCAAAATTAAAGCTTCAATAAGAAACTATTTAAATTTACTCACTACTTTGAGTGCTTCTTAGTCCATATAGACTTTCTTTTCTTTTCAATAAATCAAATGAGGGTTTTGAAACATGAGCATAGTGAGAGATGGAGACACATAGATGACATAAGCTCCTAAAAATCTCCTCACTTGACTAACATGATTGCAAAATTTTTAATCTTTCAAATGGCTTCACATATGTCCTACAACCAAAACTTCATTGCTACTCAAAATAGATTTCCCCAAAGAGAGGATCACTCCAAAATCTTCAGATCTTTCAAAAATATTTTTGCAATTAGATACATGGTCAATGAACGATTTTGTAGATACAAAAGAATCCTTTGTCTCACCGTTCACACTTTCCTCACAATACTTCATTGGAATATCACCAATAAAAGGCACGACCACATGCCAAATAAATCCATGAAGAAGAAGATTCATCGCATTGGTAATAGGAGAAACAAGATTTGACATTCCTTATGGAAAAGTACACATTTGTACTAGGCCAAGTGGAGTCTTCGTTCTCAATCGCTAATTAAAATGAGTCATATCATGAGTACACATCACTCATTGAGTAGATGGAATGTCTACAAAAAGCTTCAACAAACTCGTCTACTAGAGGCCTTGTTCCTACATTTCATATTGTGACTTTATTGATAGACTACAAATCTCAAATGAAGCATAGTTTTTTATTCTTCTTCGGTATCCTAAACTATCTGTGCCAATAGGTTGCTGACGAAGGCTCTAATATTTGCATGGATACTTTCTCCTTTAGAAATCATATTAGCTCAGGTAAATGAGCCTTTACAATTGGAATAGGATGAAGATTTTGTTAAATATGTGGCATTATAAAAGTAATCATGGGTGGTAGTAGCTTTGGTTTTTATACCTATTATAAACCTCACATTGGGATGTCATCATGTCCTTGCATTGAAAAGTATACATATCCATGTGCCTAGAAATTTTCCTCCAAATACATAGTGCAACAATGATGTGAACTTTGAAAATGAATGTCGTGCATCTAGAGAAAAGAGTATTGAATTTTGGACTCATGGTTTACTATATCCACGTAATCCAATGTCTTCTTACCATCCAATATAACATAACATCTCAACTTTACTTCACTTCATTCATCCTAGCAAAGGTGGAATCTTAGGTTATTGCCAATGATTATATACACATTCAACTGCTTACTACTAGGTATTGGATCCGACAATATAAACTCTATCATACTAGGATGGTTACTTTAAAAAGAACAATCATATCCTTACAAGAACAACTTGCAGATCTTGAAAAGCATATGGAAGAAAAGGACAACAAAATTGAGAAATAAAAAATTAGTGTCCAATAGTTGAGAGAGACTCCACTTGGAATGCAATACAGGAAACAATCATTTGCATCCTTTATCCCTATTTACATTGGTGGTGGAGTGCGCAAACCATGAGTTTTTGTGATGAGGTTTATCTTTCATTTTTATTTTCTTTTGTAGACATTCATATTCATTTTTGTATTGTGTAGGTCATTTGTTGAAGATGTTAGTGCTTCATCAACAAAAAACATATCAATTCAAGCTATTAAATTCTTGTTTGACCAACAAGCACGTGGTTAGTATTCCGGAGTCCCCCATAAGAAACCTTATCAAGATGCAAGTGATTAAAGACTTTTTATGCAAATTACAAGATATTATCACTCTTAGAGACGTGCAAATGGTATATGATGAAGTGGGCATTAGTACTAGAGGATACAATGCATTGTACAATCTTTTGAAGCATGCATTACAAAGAAAAGGTATCTTGCATAATACTTTTCCATGCACTTGCAAGGTATCTCTTAAAAAGTTGATGGCAAATGAGCATATAGTTAGCATTCTTGAAAACTACTTATATATAGAGGATATTATGGCTATGTCTATTTATCATTCAACTACATCCAAAAAAGAGTTGAAAAGCTCATCTAGAAATGGATTTCCTTCCACAAATTATAACAATACATTCATCGATCTAGAGACGCTTCAACATGCAATGATTTGATTTTATAGATCGACCATACTAGGTATTTCCATTATTGTTATCGTAATATGCATTGTATTTTGATGTTATAAAATTTTTGATATTTTATGTAGATTGTAATACCGAATTGAGGTTTCTATTGAAGCTAGATGAATGCAAAATCAAAGAGGAACAACGAATGGAGAGACTCAATTCGACACTCATGAATGAAGCTATGATGAATGCCATATATGATGAAATGAATAAGTCTAGCTGTAACTATACATATACTGTTAAATATGAGAAAGATATATAGTGGTTAGGTGCTATTGAAATACCTAAAGAACCCAATGATTTTTTTTCATTGATTTTTAGTAGGGCCCCATTGATCACTAAGGTAATAGATTCTCAAATTCATGGGGCAAAACTCAACATCATAGGCTTAGGTAGTTTTGAGATAGATTGACACTTGGGTGTGGATCTAAAGACTATCAAATGCACATTAGATTGAAAGAAAGCTGCATTTTCTCTTTATCCATGTCCATTTTGCACACAAGGTTATAAAATAAGAAAGGGACAAAAACAGAGACTATATGATACGGCCATATGTCTTTGCATGTCCCTGAATGGCATAGGAACACACATACACACACACACACACACACACATATATATATATATATATATATATATATATATATATATATATATATATATATATGTATGTATAAAGAGAGAGACAATTTATGTGTTTTAACTGGTGATTTCACATGAAAACTTGAAAATACCATTCGGACTTACAAAATATCCATTGAAAACGTAAGTGAAGGTCATATTTAGGACCTGGCCTGCGTGAGGTTCCGAAGATGAGGATTGAAACATTCATCTTATAGCTTAATCCCAACATTAATATAATATACTGTTCGGAGATCAGATGGGGCCACCTGTCGACGGATGCCGTCGGAACCATTCCTCAGCTGCATTGAGAATGATGCGCAATTTGAGGAACCAGAGGCTTGGATGAGCATTGTTGGTGATAGAGTTCTGAACGACGTGCTTTGTTTGGTTTTGCCGCTGTGACGAGAGTGTCAAGGAAGAACTTATTGCCCATTCTCAAGACAGCGTCATAATCTTAGATTCGACATATGGAAAGCAGCAAAGATGCTTGTTGGTGAAAAGGTCGAATTCCTTCCTAAAACAAGCTTATAGACAATGTGCACGTGTGATGTGATCTGACGTTTCGTTGAAGTTTATGGTCCGCTTAGAAGCCAGAACTATTCAAAGTTGGTGAGAACTTTTTACCGTATATCCGGGAGCAGGCATTGCATGTAACTGTGTCCCCTGTAGCATCAACCATGATGCGTCTCAGGTCGCTTTTGTTTTCGCTGTGTTTTTTTTTTTCTTTTTCTTTTCTTCCTTTTTTGAGAAACAACAGGAATAAACATGTGAAATGTAGCCGAAGAGTAATGGGAAAACATATAATCTCTTTACTGAGTTGGCTTGCCTCTGGTATTAGGAATCTACTGTGAAGTATGAAGTGGGCTTTGGAGTTTGAATTATACGTTCCAAATGATCTGCATGCGGGAAGAATAACGCTGAAATGACTAGCACTCTCGATTGATCGAAACTCCGCCATGTTTTTTACAGAATCAAACATGATTTTCACGTACTATTTTCGACCTTCGAAGCTTTTGGAAAGGATGCTCTGTGTTCATGGAAGTAGATTGGCAACCTTCTGTTTCTTTTCGGTCGAGGCCTACTCCTCCAGGCTTTAACCTACAGGGGTTCAGGCTTTAACCTACAGGGGTTTACATAGCTGAGTTGAATTGCGGTCACAACTACTGCAGGGCAGGACAAATGGTGACACAGTAGCCACAAGATACGAATTTCCATGTTATGCATGTCCCTTACATGGTGTCAGTGGGGGTTGAACCCTTACCCCCACCTCAAGAGGCGAGAGACCCAACCACCCAGAAAAGCCGCTTAAATGGACTCCGCTTAAATGGCTTCCTTGTGTCACTACAATTCCACCCTACATCTTGGACCCACATGCCGGTCGTGTTGGTTTCTGACGGTGAAAGTTGTCCATGGCATTTTGTTGACGCGCTGTTAGAGTGTAGGTGTAAACTTGTCTTAGCTGCTATTGCTATTAGGGGCTTTGTGACACGATATCGCTTTAATTGTGATTTTCAAGTCTCAATCAGGTGAACATAGTTGGTAATGGAATGGTGAAGTAATGAACATTTGTAGCAGCAGGTCAATGCTCGTATATATGTAGAAGAACGCTATGGCTATGTCACATCAGAGCCAGAGCAGAAGAAGAACTCGATATATGCACAAATAAAAGTTTAATGTGTGCCTTATTCATTATCAAAAGGAGAGTATATATATAGATGAAGCTCTTGCCTTAGGCATTGAAGATGGTGCACATGGCTACTAACAAGTGCCCTGACAAAAGGGCATCTGACAAATGTAGTTATCTATCATATGACAAAAGGTTACTTGACAAAATGTAGTTATCTATCATATGAAAAAAGGTTACTTGACATTGCAGGGCTGACAACTTTGGAGGGCATTACCTCCTCACATTTGAGCTGTGACAAAGGTAGTTTCAATTCCCCCTTTTTCTTAGCATAGGAAAACACGTTTGAATACCACATTGGGCATGTCTCATTGGACATTTACATTGGGATATTAAGTGTGCTGTATTAAGTTACCTTATTGGGTCTGTATTACCACATTGGGTCTGGTTTACCACTTGGGATCCGATATACCACATTGGGTGAGTGTGAACTTCATTGGGTTTTGTGCGGAAGTGTATATAACATTGGACTTGTTATGTATCATTGGGTTTGCATGCATATAGTGATTAGGATTCACCATACTAGGTTACTAGGGGGTAGTTTGATTTGCCTTGAATACTGTCGAGAACCATATTAGGTTGACGTTGTTCTTGTCCATCTTTCGGGCAAAATTTGTTGGTGGAATTGGTTGTTAAAGAATAGACCCATTGGCTAATAATCTTTTCTTGGATGCCTTAACTTAGAATATCCTTTGGTACATTTATTAAAAGATTGGGAAGGTCTTATCATTGGCTTGATTATGGTCTAGGCAGTATCTAATCCCTTACATGTTTTTGGATGAAAAGAACTTGATAAAACAAGAACTATTTACAAAAGAAGTAGCTCAAACCTAGATGCCTAGGATTTATTACAGAGCTATAAAATCTTTGAATAAAAAGCATATGAACTTGTTACTCCCTTCCCTTCGAAAAGGTTTGGAGTATCCATAGCTTCAGAGTGTCACCATTGCATGTCAATAAAATCATGCGGCGACGAAAATAGAACATCTATGATAAAATCAAAGAGGCAATGGATTCAGATATCCTTTGAATTTTCTCCGTATTGTGTGATTACATATGATAGCGTGATGTATCCCTATGAAACCTCTATTGCTTAGATGCCAACGAATACCTTTTTGCCGTAGAAGAGTGAGCCAGCTAGCCTTTCTGTTCTTTACTTCAAGTCTAGAGTCATGAGAGCTCTCCTTTAGCATTGGACATGCCATGGACTGGCTGCTTTCAACTCTTACTAAATCATCATGATTGGACGAGGTATATATTTCATAGAAGCATTGACATTTTCTCCTTACTCCACCTCCACATTCATACGCTTTTTCATCGTGTCCTATTTTTCTCGAAGTAGGTGGAAGGCCATCATAATATGTAATCTCTAACCGAGCTTCAACCTCGTTGTAGCACACTTGATCTACAGTGGCGGGAAGGATAGAGTGGAAGTAGAATGCTGAATATGTTGGATATGCTCGATAATCCACCCTCATGTGACCACAAATGATCCATGGTGCTCTAAGTTGTAAGGCCCCCATTATGAGGAGAAGCCATTATGAGAGCCCAGACATTTGTGGAACCCTAACTTCCAAGTTAGATGAGGTCTATGTGTGACCGTTGATGGTTCTAGATGATCTTTGTGAGCCTAGGCAGTAGGTTAGGTAGGGCATAAACTTCTAGGCCATTGGGTTGCCATTTAAGGTGAAAATAAAGGCCCTATGGTGTCACGCGGTTTCCCCATAGAACGTTAATGGGGGGGAGTGTAGAGGGGGGCTTGCCCCTTTCTGCAGGGTCCGGGGGCCGAGAGGGTAGGACATCTGGTCGTGGAGATATTGTCAGATTGTATATTTTATCGACTATTTTGTATCTCCTGACTACATTTATCTATACCAAACTACGTTGTAAAAGCTATATAAGCACGGCCCATGTTAAGCTTTACATAGCATTGTGCACTAGTAAGCCCTTCATCTAGAGTTTGTCTAGATCGCCATCTAAGCTCCACAGTGGGAGCACACGCGTGAACAACACCATCATTGTAACTACATTACGCTCAGCAATCTGAGAATTTGAGTTCTCTATCACTCAGTCTACATCTATCTTTGTCTGCGTTTTTCTCTCAACTCTATCTACAGGTCTATTCTACTATGTTGTTATTTTCTTACATGGTATGAGAGCTCAGGAGGCTCTAAGTGGTGTAGAAGCGAAAACACAGAGGTTGCAGAGGTCTAAAAACAAAAGAGAGAAGATGTCAAGCGGCACATCATCATCTACGACTAGCAGTCAAGGTGGTTCATCAACAAGAGTAGGTGGCGCACAAGCAGGAGCAGCAATGATGTCAGTCCTACCAATGTTGCGGATCCAACCACCAAGCTTCATAGAAGGTAAACTTGATGGTACGAACTACACCCAATGGAAGTTCAAAATCACTTCTATTCTTGATTCTTATGAGCTTTTGGAGACTGTTCTTGGGACTAATCATGAGCCCCAAGAAAGACCCGATCCAAATAATCCTAGTCGAATGATTCTGATGTTGATCTTCTACATGCTTGGAAACATAGAAATGCAGATGCGCTATGTGCTCTTGTTACAAGTACTTCTGATAGTGTTCTGACTCTCATTCAACATACTACGAAGGCATGTGAAGCATGGAACATATTGAGAAATCAATATGAAATTCGTAATCAGACACAAATTCAGAACTTGGTAAATCAGCTTGCAGCAGAACAGTTTGCTGATGGGGAGAGTGCAAAGGTGTTTATCAGTTGCATAAAGAATCTACGAGATCAAATGGTGGGAGCAGGTGTTCAAAAGTCAAGTGAGGAGCTAGCTCCACGTTGTCTTCGAGTCTGTCGACCTATGTTTGATGGTTTGGTAACTGCTCTTAACACTCAAATCAGACCTCAACCACTAACACATGAAGAATTCAGTGCCTTACTCATGGAGGAGGAGTTGCGGCTCAAGGCAAGGAATGGTGGTAGCAAAGGAGATGCTGCATTCACAACAAATGCCAAAGGAGGCAAAATAGACTCTTCAAAAGATGGAGAAAAAAAAGAAGAATGACAAAAAGAAGTTCAAGGGAGAGTGTTTCCACTACAAGAAGAAAGGACACAGAATCCAAGACTATCGCATCAAGAAGGCAGAAGAGAAGAGTGGATCTTCAAAAGGTGGCAAGGGCAAGGAGTCTGTCAACACAGTACAAATAGAGCTTGAGTTATTTGTTACGATAGAGTAGGTGTGCTCCTCGACTAAAGATTCATGAATAGATTACTCATCGATGTTGGACAGTGGTGCATCTCGTCACATGACGAGTAGAAAAGACCTTTACAGTTTCTTAGAGCCTCTAAACGAACCCATCATAGTAAAGGTAGTGAACAATGCAAGATGTCCTACAAAGGGTGAGGGTACGGTTTCTTTCATAAACTCTAATGGTGATATCAGAAAGCTTTCAAATGTGTTGTATGTTTGACAAATAAAACGAAATCTACTTTCAGTAGCTTCTATAACTGATCAAGGTCATCAAGTATCTTTCACTAAGATAGGAGCTAAGACTATGGATGTTAACAACAACATTGTTGGGACTGCATAAGGAGGAACAACTTGTATGAGTTGTGTGCTCTTACATCCACTACAAACGCAGGCACAAGTAGGCTATGGCATGAGAGAAGGAGATGCATTGCAGGGGTATGGTTGCACACCTACCATCGATTGCAGAAATGAAGGAACCATGTGAAGCTTGGATGATGGGCAAGCAACAGAGGAAGGCGTTTCCACAAGAAAGCAAGAAGAGGGCAAGCTATCCTCTAGAGTTGGTGCATGCTAACTTGTGTGAAAAAAAGCCTACACAGGCCTTGGGCGGATCTTCCTACTTCATGTTACTTGTCAACGACTATAGCTGGAAGATGTGGATGTACTTCCTTCACGATAAGGCTCAAGCTTTTGGTAAGTTTAAAGAATGGCTTCAGCTTGTTGAAACTGAAACAGGGAAGAATATGAAGCAATTTAGGACAGACGGTGGTGGTGAGTTCAAATCAACAGAGTTTGAAGATTTCTACAAGAGTAAGGGAATCAAGCATCAACTCATAGTGACACATAGTCCTCAATAGAACAGTGTTGCAAAACATCAGAATTGAACCATCATGGAGATGGCAAGGTGCATGTTGAAAGGAAATGGTTTGCCTAATCAATTTTGGGCAGAGGCTATCAACACTACTGTCTACATCTTGAATCGAAGCTATACCAAGGCACTTGATGTAAAGACTCCACAAGAATCCTACACTGGTAAAAACCCTTCTGTTTCCCATTTCAAAGTATTTGGAAGTGAATGTTATGTACATGTTCTGGATAGGGAGAGAAAAAAGCTTCAACCAAAAAGCATCAAATGTATCTTTTTAGGGTACATCAAAGATAAGAAGGCTTATAAGCTTTATGACCCTGAGGCTAAGAAGATCATTGTAGGAATCCTTCACCACTACAATGTATCTTTACATGGATATGCAAATACCTAATCTCAACACTTGATGGGACAACTCTTCACCCATGAAGCAAAGATCAAGAGAAATGGTGACAACTCAAGACGTAACCAATCTTTTGCCCTGTATACAAATAAGAATAAAGCTAAGGATAAAAGGTGAAAGTAAGAAACAAGATGAAGCGGCTAGTACCTCACAAGCCAATTATGTAGGAAGAGGAAGAGGTACTAGAGGTAGGGGTAGAGGAGGTAAGCAAGGTCGGGGGAGACCCTACAACAACTCACCACACAACATATGTGGTCTCAGGAACCACACTACTGAAGAATGTTACAAAAATACAAGGAACCAAAGGGGAAGAGGCCTCCATAGAGGAGGCTATGGTCAAACAAGAGGCACGTACAACAATGGTGGAGGTAACTACAACCACAACTACAATCAAAGCTACAACAACAACAACTTTCAAGGAGGTTTTTGAGGAAGAAGGGACTTCAATAATTACACTAAAGATCAAGAGGATTCTCTGCTCATTAACATGACAGTGAAGCAAGGTAAATATGATGAGCATCTCTTTTACACTGACTCAGGTTGTTCAAATCATGTGGCACGGAATGTAGCACTCTAACTAATCTAGAAGAATCAAAGAGAAAACATGAGGTACAAACAAGTGATGACACCAAGCATTTAGTCAAGATAATTGGGAATGTTAAGACATCAGATGGTAGTATGAACCTTTTAAGCAAATGTCTGTATGTGCCTACCATAACCAAAAATTTAATTAGTGTTGGGTAGATAGTAGAGAAAGGTCTACAAGTCAGGTTCACAAAGCATGGAGCATATGTGGAAGACCCCTAACAAGGATTCAAAAGGATAGCCAAAGGTTAGAAGTCAAATAGATTGTTTACCTTTGAAATTGAAGACACAAGGAACATAACACTATTGAGTTATAGAAATCAAACCCTAACTGAGTTGGAAATATGGCACTAGAGGCTAGAGCACATTGGAGAGAGAACTCTGAAGCAAATTTGCAGGGAAGAAAGTGTGATTGGGATTCCTAATGTGACCAAGCAGCATATGATCTTGAAATGTGGAGCTTGTCGATTTGACAAAGCTCATAGGAAACCATTTAACAGGAAAGGATACATCCATGAAGAGTATTTGGAGCTTGTGCACACTGATGTGTGGGGTCCCAACAAAGATCCATCCATCTCAAGATCAAGGTACTATGTCTCTTTTATTGATAATTATAGTAGGTGGAAAATTCTCTATTTTATGAAGCACAAGGATGATGCGTTTACTTCTTTTAAGAAATACTTGGCATTAGTGGAAAACCAAATAGGGAGAAGCTTGAAGAGAATCAGGTTTGATGGAGGTGGTGATTACTTTTCACATGAGTTTGATTTATTTCTACACGACAGATCCATAAAGAGGGAAGTAACAACCAAGTATACTCCTGAATTGCATGGAATGGCGAAGAGAAGGAATAGGTTTATTGTTGAGGTAGCTAGATCTATGCTAAATGATAAAAAAAACTACCTAATTATTTGTGGGCAGAGGCTGTTTGTAGAGCTACTTATTTGGTTAACAGGCTTCCATCCAAGTCATTGGATGGTATGACACCATATGAAGCCTGGAATGGCAGGAGACCCTCATTGGATCATTGCAAGATATTTGGGTGCATTTCCTATGCACACACCCCATCATAAATCAGAGGGAAATGTGACCCTTAGGATGAGAAGTGCATATTCATTGGGTATGATGAGAATCAAAAGGGCTATAGACTTTATAATCCCACTAAGAAGGTATTCATAGTTAGTAGGGATGTAGTCTTTGATGATAATAACTCTTGGTTTGAAGATGATTGCAACAAAGTTAAACTACCATATGACTTCGAAAATGATTTTCCCATAGACTTGTTACATATTTGCAAGATGAAGGCTATGTAGTAAGCAAAACAGAATCTTCTTTGTTTATGAAGAAGAATAAATAAGAGATCATCTACTTGTGTGTTTATGTAGATGATATCAGTATTACAGGTAATGACTCTGAAGGTATTAAGTAGGTCAAGGCTTAGTTGATGAATGAATTCAAAATCAGTCATCTAGGGTTGCTGACTTATTACCTTGGCTTAGAAGTTGTGTATATAGACTCAGGTATATTCATCACACAAACGAAGTACATAAATGATATGTTGATCAAATTTAAAATGGAGAACACAAAAGATGCAAGTATTCCCATAGAGATCAATCATAAGCTAAGTTCACATGAAGGTGAACAGCTTGATGATATTACAAGGTATCATCAACTTGTGGGTAGTCTTAATTATGCTACCTTGACAAGAGTAGATATTGCATATGTTGTGAGTACATTGAGTCAATTCATGCATGTATCAAGGAAGGCACACATGGAAGCTACAAAGATGGTGCTTAAGTACCTAAAGGGTACAATGAATGAGGGGTTATTCTATCCCTTCACATATGATATAGATATAAAGTTATACTCTGATGCAGATTGGGTTGGCTCCAAGGATGAGAGGAGAAGCACTTTCGGGTATCTATCTTTTGTAGGTTCAAAGCTTGTATCATGTTCATCCAAGAAGCAACCAACTGTGGCCTTATCTTCCATAGAAGAATAATATAGAGGCTTGACCAATGCAACTCAGGAAGCTATGTGGCTAAAGCAATTGTATGCAAATTTGGAGATACATTCTTACACTCCAACTATATTTGGAGATAATACCAGATCACTTCATTTGGCTTCTAATCCTCTATACCATACTGGGACTAAGCACATTGAAGTACCTTATCATTATGTTAGAGAGAACTTGCTAAGTAAAGACATTCAATTAGCATATGTGTCAACTCATTTGCAATGTGCAGATTTACTTACTAAAGCATTGGATGGAACAAAGTTGAACATGTTCAAATTGATGATTGGACTGCGAGAGATCAAGGATCAATGAAGATAAAGCATGTTAGGCTTGAGGGGGAGTTGTTGGTGCAGTTAAGCCCAAGCCTACATACTTGACGTATACACATTACCTTAATGTATTAACATATCAGTTCACTAAACATCATAGATACCACCTCTTGTAACTTTGAGTATAATTACTCTTAGTAGAAGTGAAGCAAACTCAGGAGGAGTTAGAAGGCATTAAAATCGTATCATTTGGTAGCTAAAATCAAGAGAGAATCAATCCTATACTTAAGGATCACTTTTAGGTGACCATTTGAATTTGAATTCAAATGCTATGCTCCAGAAAATGCTATAAAAGATGAACTAAATATCTTGCATGTTATCTCGATGTTCAAAGATCATCCCTTTGTTTTTCATAGCAAAGAGGAGCTCATACTATATCTCTCTAATCCTACACTTATTGAGCGATGCATTATTGCCAATGATCTTGTGGTTATAAATAATTTAATCTATACATGTTCATTACTTCCTACTCTCATATCTCTATCACACTCTATCACAATGGTGATCGTGTTTCAACTCGTTCTCACTACGTAGTGCAGCATTTTGCATCATTAAAAGCATTACATCTTCAGCATAATGTCTCCTTTATGTCTACAAAGTTTCATCTACTTTGGTTTATTCAATTGTTAGATATTAATCAAAGATTGCTCACTGGTTTGTGACTGTGTACGCCCGTAAAAGTCGGGAGTGTTGCTCTAATTGCTAAACTTAATTCTTTGTACATGGTTCTTCATTTTAGATGATTCCACTCATGAATGGTAGCCTATTGAGCTACGTAAAGTTCCCCAAAAGGAATTTCGCTAATTGCTACTGTACACAGAGAATTAAGTGAAACATTGAGCAGGTGTCTCAACCAAAATAGCAAGTTTTATGCATTGGATCATATGCCTACCTATTCGTTTTGATCCTATCATTTGTGTGTCATCTTCCAATCAACATATATGATCATTTATGCTTATTAGATAGCTAAGAAGGCCCACAACACTCTCCAGCCATCAATTGTAGCAGGTTTGAAGCAGGATTCAGCTACATCATCTCATCTCTTGTGATTATCTACCATCTCCCTTAACATTCATGTAGATCCAAAGAAAATAAAAGTAATTGAAGAATGGCTTGTACCTCAATCTATGAATGATGTACATTCTTTTCTAGGGTTATCAGGTTTTATCAAAAGTGTGTAAAAGGTTTTTCTTACTTAGCACTTCCACTCATAATATAAATAAAGAAAAGGTTACAATTTGCATGGGGATTAGCACAACAACAATCTTTTGAAAAAATAAAAAATGCACTTTCTCATGCACTCATTTTCAAATTGCCAGATTTTGCACAACCTTTTCATGTAGTTAAAAATTCTAGTGGTTTATGTATAGGTGCTATGTTGATGCAAAAATATCATCCTATTGCATTTGAAAGTAGAAAACTTAAACCTTATTAAAAGAATTACAATACATACGATAAGGAACTTTTAACTGATGTGCATGCTTTAAAAATTTGGAAACATTACCTCATGGGTTCTGAAGTTCTAATCAAAAGAGACCAATAGGGTATTCAACATTTATTAAATCAACCATTGATTTCAGACAGAAACATTAAATGGGCCTCATTCACACAAAATTTTGAGCCTATGATTCAATATCAACATAGCAAAGATAATATCGTAGTTGATGCCCTTAGTCATTTCCCATCCCCACAAAAAAATATTGATTCAATCAATAACATTTCTGCTATTCATATTCATTCATTTCATGACATGATTCCTACTTATGCATCTCATTTGAATTTTTCACAAACATGAAATGCTTTCAATAATTCTACAACATTGAGGAATAGTACACTTTTCATAATGGATTCTTGTATTTCTTACATAAGTTATGCGTCATATAAGGTTTGAAAGAATTTGTTATGAAAGTGGTACATTAATCACCATAAATGTGTAATAGGGGCATACAAAATACTATTTCTACATGTAAAGAATTCTTCCTTTGGCCAAATATGGAAAAGGTTATTGCATAGTATGTTTCTCATTGCATTGTGTGTCAATTTATGGAGACACATCATGGTTAACCATTTGGATTATTAATACCACTTCATATACTCAATAGATCATGGGAACAAAGTTCTATAGATTTTATTACTAGACTTCCTCCTACTTCATCTAATAATGATATGACTCGGATAATTGTTGATAGGTTTAGTAAACAAGCCTATTTCATTCCTTGTGAAAAGACTCTTTTTGCACCTCACGCTGCTACGTTATTTATCAAATGTATTTTTCCACATCATGGTTTTCCAAAAGTTATTCTTTCATATCAAGATGTGCATTTTTGTAATCACTTTTGGGTTGCATTTTTTCAAAATTTCAGTTCCAAAGTAAACTTTAGCTTTGCATTTCATCCTTCAAGAAATGGACAAAGTGAAACTAGGAATAGTACTATTTTAGATTTATTACGTTGTTATTATTTAGATAATCCAAGTAATTGGGATGAGCAACTTCCTTCACTACAGTTTGCATATATTAACACAACACATACCACTACTAGACGTGCACCATATGAAATTGTTTATGGTAAAATGCTTCCCACTCCCATGACTCTCACTCAAACTGATATACCTATGGCTGATTCTTTTGCACAAGATCATATTTCTACACTTCACGAGGTTCATGAGCACATTAACTTGAAGAATCGCAATGGAATCATAAAACATCACTAACTCCACATTATGATCATTTGACTTTTGCAAAACATTCACACTCACATCAAATTCGAGTTTTCCAATTGCATGCATGTACTTTTACATGGAACATGCTAATGATTATTCAATGGTGGGACATGTGACGGCCCACCCATGTCTATTTTATTCTTATCAACTGAGGGCAATTGCTTGTCGATTGGGAGGCATGTTATACTTTATGGAATAATGAAATGATATATGGATTTCAATGTATTGAGGTTCCTAATATGATTTGTGTTTTGATTTGGCAGGTGAAGACTCATGAGGGTGTGAACATGTGTGGACTTATTCAAATATTTTTGAAGATATTCAGAAGAATATTCAGAAGGTAGTATTTTAGTTTTTTTTTTGTGAAAATAATAGATCACTTTAGAAAGTGACATTTTTGTAAAAATAGTAGATCACTTGAAAAAGCGACAATTTTGTAAATAAAGAAAATTTTGGTAAAAGCACGCTTTTCAAAGCACCACCCTTATGTATCTTCTATTCAAGATGTGATGCAAAATACCTATAAATATAATTCTTTTTGGAAGAAATAACTCTTTTCAGGATTGACATAAAGTTTGTTTTTGCATAACAAATTAAAGACAATAGCTAAATGATTTTCATGGTCATTATCATTCTCACTATAGACAAGTATATCATCAAAGAAAACAAGAACAAAAGCTTCATAATCAGGAAAAATGTTATTCATCATACATGCAAATGTAGCAGGTGCATTGGTGAGTCCAAAAGGCTTTACCATGAACTCAGGTGGTACCCTGATTTAAGATCAATTTTGCTAAAGAAACATGCTCCACAAAGTATCTAGCAAATCATCTATCCTAGGAATATGATATTTATTTTTAGTTGTGATCTTATTGACCACCCGATAGTCAATGCACATCCTATAAGTCTTATTCTTCTTCTCTACTAAAAGAATAGGTGCTCCAAAGGGAGAGGAACTAGGCCTTATAAGTCCATTGTGAAGTAACCCCTTAACTTGATTATCTATTTCTTGTTGATTTAAAGGCCCATGCGTATATGGTACTTTATGGGGAGGAGAAATACCAAGAATTAAGTCTATACTATGGTCAAGAGATCCCCTAGAAGGTGGTTTTTTAGAAGGAAAAGTAGCCATAAAACAATCCTCATAAGAGGTGATAAATGATTTATGTGCATTAGGAAGTGTATGTGTGTAATAAAAAATGTTATCGACAAAAACAATGCATGCATTATAGCCTTTCCTAAATGCACGTTTTGCTAGTTTGACTAATGAATGGAAATGGTTAGAATTGATGCATTGCACACAAAGAAATATCTTGATTGTTAAACTTAAAAATAATTGTGTGTATATGATAATCAATGCATGGATTATAATAATGATGAAAAGGCATACCAAGTATAACATCATAGGATTGCAAAAGATCAACTAAGAATGTGCGTTCATCTATGTATGAACTTGTACAAATCTGAATGTTATGCACTTCACTTGTAACATTATATCTATTTCCTTGAAATGCACCCTTAACTCTATAGATCCATATGCGAACTCCCACTTAATCATAATCCTTCAATTTTGCCCTATGCATGGTAAAAAGTTTATTTTTTCATACGGAATCAAGATAGACCTTAGTTTTACAAGTGCACTTAGTCCATAAGATGAAAGGATGCCTTCTTGAAGGAGGAGACCTGACTTGAAGTGCTTCTTGGTGAAGTTCCCCACAAGTTCCACGTGCAAGAATTCACTTGCTTGCCAAGCATGTCTCCATGTCAAGAAACATCTAGAATTAGTTCCTAAGAGTGGAAGAATGCCATCAGAATGAAATCCCTCTACCTTTAGAACCACCATTAAACTTAATTTTTTTGTCTGATTTCTCTCTATTTTTTATGTTAAATATGATAATTGTTGATGATGTGTGGTGATTTGGTACCTGTAGGAGAACACAAAAATGAAAAATAAGAAAGTAGATGAGCATTATTTGATAACTGATGAATGTTGTATGTGTGTACGTTGGTTGAGTGTGTACTTATAAATGAAGTGAATGTGTGTCTATAAACCTAAATGAATGTGCTTTTGTGTATGAGTGTTGATTTCGTATTTTTAAATGTGTGTGTTTTTGTATATATGAGCACGTGTGTATGCGAATGTTGTATGAATGCTTGGGGTTGTGTGGGTGTGTATGATTGTGCTTTTGAGTATGGATTGAGTATGGTTGTGTGGGTTTGTATGATTGTGTTTTTGAGTATGGTTTAAGTATGGTTGTGTGGGTGTGTATGATTGTGTTTTTGAGTATGGTTTGAATCATTGTGTTTCTTGAGGTTTGTGTGTATAAAGTAATGAATTTTTGTGGGTATGTGTATGCGATATGTATAATCTGAGTGTGTTTATAATAGAATGAGTGTGAGTGTAAGCGTTTATGTGTTTTTGAATGTTTATACATATGTTTGTGCATGAAGAGGAGATGGGTTTTGGATTTGTGTTTATACTTATGTATATCTGATGTGAGATTACAAGTCTAATCATTAATGTTTGTGAAGTAATAGATGTTGGTTTAGTTCAATTAAAGCTTATTTTTTTGTATTAAGTGGAAAATATATAAACTCTCTTGAAATACGAAAGGTGCAGAATGTTCTGGTTTTGTCTTGGCTTAAGCCTAACCAACATTCTGATTTTGTCTTGGCTTAAGCCTAACCATTAAGCCAACTAATTTTCTTTAGCCTTAATACCTTTGGGAGGTTAAAGAAAAAGAAAAAAACAAAAGAGAAAATAATAAGCAAAAAAAAAAAAACAAAAGACAATAGAAAGATACATAAGTGAGAAAATTAAGTCTGAGTATTCTAAGTGTACTGTGTGAGTGTTTGGTTGTTTATGTGTGAGAAATGTATGGTATGTGATTGTGCGCATGAATGTTTCACTACAACATATCAAGGGCATACCGACAGTCATCGTCGGTGTCCGTATGGCCGTCGAAAACCTTTGGAAAACCACGGAGGCAATGTACACATTGGTACTTATGCGTCGATATGGGGGTCGGTATGAGCATCGATAATTTCAAGTAATTTACCGACACCCGTACCGACGCTCATACTGACAAAATGTTTTAACCGGGCCCGAGAGCAAAAATTCAACATTCATCGCATTTTGAATCAAAACCTGCTATTGTCAAATTTGCAGGCACGAGCGACATCTCCCTGTTTCTCACTCTTTCTCTCTCTCACACATCTCTATTTTTCTAGATCTGAAGTTTTGGTAAGTATATCGCACATATTGTAGCACTCTTTTTCTTTCTTTATGTTTTCTCTTTTCTAATTTCTTTTCTCTTTAGTTTTGGAAGAGATTTTGGCATCAAGTCTTCGGAATTTGACAAAGGGCAACATTAAGTGGATTTTCACGACAACGATTCAAACAATTACATCAATGTAAGTGATTGTTTTGTTTCTGATTGACACACACACAGAGAGAGAGAGAGAGAGAGAGAGAGAGAGAGAGAGAGAGAGAGAGAGAGAGAGAGAGAGAGAGAGAGAGAGAGAGAGAGAAGAAAGAGATACATCTAGAGAAACATAGAGAGAGAAATATATATATACATATACATATACACACATATGTGCATACGCACATGCATATGCATACATACATACACATAGATATACATATACATCCACACATGCATATACATACACACATATGTGCATACACACATACACATGCATATGCATACACACTATGCACAAATGCATATGCATACATACATACACACACAAATTGCATATCCATGCACACACATGCATATGCATACACACTATGCATACACACACATGCACATGCATACACACTATGCATACACACACATGCATATGCATACACACATGCATATTCATACACACATGCATATTCATACACACATGCATATGCATACAAAGGCATATGCATACAAATGCATATACATACAAAGGCATATGCATACATATGCATATGCATACACACATGCACATGCATATGCATACACACATGCATATGCATACACATATACACAAATGCATATGCATACACACACATGCATACACACACATATACATACAAATGCATACACACATACACATGCATATGCATACACACATGCATATACATACACATGCATATGCATACACACATGCATACACACATGCATATGCATATACATACATGCATATGCATACACATGCATATCCATATACATACACATGCATATCCATATACATACACATGCGTATAGATACAAATGCATATGCACACACACACACACATGCATATGCATGCACACATGCATATGCATGCACACATGCATATGCATGCACACATGCATATGCATGCACACATGAATATGCATGCACACATGCATATGCATGCACACATGCATATGCATACACACATGCATATAAATACACATGCATATGCATATACACACTATGCATACACACACATGCATATGCATATACATATATGCATATGCATATACATATATGCATATGCATATACATACATGCATATGCATATACATACATGCAATGCATACACACATGCATATGCATACACACATACACATGCATATGCATACACACATGCATATGCATACACATATACACAAATGCATATGCATACACACAGATGCATATGCATACACACAGATGCATATGCATACACACAGATGCATATGCATACACACAGATGCATATGCATACACACAGATGCATATGCATACACACATATGCATATGCATACACACACACATGCATACACACTATCCATACACACACATGCATATCCATATACATACACACGCATATACATACAAATGCATATGGATACACACATACACATGCATATGCATACACACATACACATGCATATGCATACACACATGCATATGTATACACACATGCATATACATACACATACATATGCATAAACACATGCATACACACTATGCATACACACTATGAATACACACACACATGCATATGCATACACCTACATGCATATGCATACACACATGCATATCCATATACATACACACTATGCATACATACACACTATGCATACATACACACTATGCATACAGACTATGCATGCACACTATGCATATACATACACATGCATATGCATAAACACTATGCATACACATACATGCATATGCATATACATACATGCATATGCATATACATACATGCATATGCATATACATACCTGCATATGCATATACATACCTGCATATGCATATACATACATGCATATGCATATACATACATGCATATGCATATACATACATGCATATGCATATACATACATGCATATGCATACACACATGCATATGCATACACACATACACATGCATATGCATACACACATGCATATGCATACACACATGCATATGCATACACATATACACAAATGCATATGCATAAACACACATATGCATATGCTTACACACACACATTCATACACACTATGCATACACACACATGCATATCCATATACATACACACACATATACATACAAATGCATATGCATACACACATACACATGCATATGCATACACACATGCATATACAAACACATGCATATGCATACACACATGCATATATACTATGCATACACACACATGCATATGCATACACACACATGCATATGCATACACACACATGCATATGCATACACATACATGCATATGCATACACATGCATATCCATATACATACACACTATGCATACACACTATGCATACACACTATGCATATACAAACACATGCATATGCATACAGACATGCATACACACTATGCATACACACACACATGCATATGGATATACATACATGCACATGCATATACATACATGCATATGCATACACACATACACATGCATATGCATACACATATACACAAATGTATATGCATACACACACATGCATATGCATTCACACACATGCATATGCATACACACACATGCATACACACTATGCATACACACACACATGCATATCCATATACATACACATGCATATACATACAAATGCATATGCATACACACATACACATGCATATGCATACACACATGCATATGGATATGCATACACACATGCATATCCATATGCATACACACATGCATATGCATACACACATGCATATACATACACATGCATATGAATACACACATGCATACACACACATGCATATGCATACACATACATGCATATGCATACACACATGCATGTCCATATACATACACATGCATATGCATACACACATGCATACACACACATGCATATGCATACACATACATGCATATGCATAGACACATGCATGTCCATATACATACACACTATGCATACACACTATGCATATACATACACATGCATATGCATACACACATGCATAGACACTATGCATACACACACATGCATATGCATATACATGCATGCATATGCATATACATATATGCATATGCATATACATACATGCATATGCATATACATAGATGCATATGCATATACATACATGCATATGTATACACACATGCATATGCATACACAAATACACATGCATATGCATACACATATACACAAATGCATATGCATACACACACAGATGCATATCCATATACATACATACGCATATACATACAAATGCACATGCATACACACATAGACATGCATATGCATGCACACATGCATTTACATACACATGCATATGCATACACACATGCATACACACTATGCATACACACTATGCATCCACACACACACACATGCATATGCATACACACATGCACATGCATACACATACATGCATATGCATACACATACATGCATATGCATACACACATGCATATCCATATACATACACACTATGCATACACACTATGCATACATACACACTATGCATACACACTATGCATATACATACACATGCATATGCATACACATGCATATGCATACACACATGCATACGCACTATGCATATGCACACACGGATATGCATATGCATACATGCATATGCATATACATAATTGCATATGCATATACATACATGCAAATACATATACATACATGCATATGCATACACACATACACATGCATATGCATACACACATGCATATGCTTACACATATACACAAATGCATATGCATACACACACACATGCATATGCATACACACATATGCATATCCATATACATACACACGGATATACATACTAATGCATATGCATACACACATACACATGCATATGCATACACACATGCATATACATACACATGCATATGCATATGCACATGCATACACACTATGTATACACACATACACATGCATATGCATACACAGATGCATAGACACTATGCATACACACATACACATGCATATGCATACACATCAATATACATACACATGCATACACACTATGCATACACACTATGGATACACACTATGCATACACACACTATGCATATGCATATACGTACATGCATATGCATACGCACATACATATACATACACACATATATGTGAAAATATCTAAACAATAAATCTGTAGATTTTTTAGGGTTTATATATATATATATATATATATATATATATATATATATATATATATATATATATATATATATATATATATATATGTGTGTGTGTGTGTGTGTGTGTGTGTGTGTATATATATTTAACATCTCCACACTGGATGAGATGGGATCTCCACGTACACCTTGGGGAGCGCATGACCATGACGACTCCAAGATATATCACATAGGTGATGGAGCTCCGATCATGGATGCAGCCGGAAAGTCCATGCATCAATGCATTCGCCAGTTTTGCTCCATAGAGTGTGGACATTCTGTAATGTTAAAATGGAGCGAACAGTATAAGGATTCCAAAAATAATATCACACTGTCGATATATGAAGAGTACCAGCAAACACCTAGGCATCCTATAGTGAGCTCAGAATGGATTCAGCATACGACACGTGAGGTGATGTCTCATCGGTGGTCTGAGGCTCGCAATGCTTTTAGAGCAGGCTTATTGAAGCCTATATGGTTAGATGTTGAAGAGTGAAAATCGATTCAAGATGAGCAGCGAGATACTCCTAATCAATATCGTCAGTAGCAAGATGCAGCCGCCACACGTTTAGATACGGTTGGAACGTTGCATTTAGGTAGCGGTGGATACGAGAGTATGCGGTACCAATTTGTAAGTATCATTTTAATTATTGAATTTGTTTGTGTTAAGCACATCATGTATGTTCATCTAACATTTTGCATATTTATTATAGGAGTTGGCAGTGGGTGGTTCTCCGACGTGAACCGAAGAAGCTTATGGATATCGTCATGGATTGGCTGCATTGTTGCAGGACTTAGAGGGATGCGGTGTGATTATTTCATGGGAGAATCTATGATGAGGTCAAATTATAGCTTGGTTTCGTATTTTTAGTTATTGTTTATAAATTTCATGTCAATTTGTCTCATTTTAGGCATATGCTTTGTTGCAGGATTGTAGGTGCAAATGTTTTGATCCCCTTGCGTATATGTATGGTAGTGCTTTGCCACAATTTTGTATTACACTCCTATGTGGCAATGATGCATCATAATTTTTTATTCGGTTCCTATATGGAAGTGCTTTGTCAAATTTGTATTCAGTTCCTATATGGAAGTGCTTTTTTCCACACTCTTGTACGTTCTTCATTTATGGAATATACAACTTTTTGTACATGATTCGTGGTTCATTTTTGCTCATCTCTTTTGCGTGCGACAGTATTTTGCTATATAAAATCGTGTTTTGGTTACCATAAGAGTACATATCACATGTACTCCGTTTTCTTTGGGTAGAGTGTATTGTCTTTTGCTAAACAATATCATGGTAATGTTGCTGTAGCAAAAGACAACACACTCTGCCCAAGAACAATTTTGCAAATATGGTCGTCTCTACTCCTAGGATCCATCAGTATAAGCGTCGGTACTCCTAGGTCGGGCGTCTGTATGGGCGTCGGTATGCGCATCCGAAATACGGAGGCTCATACCTATGCTCATACCGATGATGATATCGATGATCATACCCGCACCTATACCGGTGCTGTGTTTCTGGCGTGCATATCGACCACCACAGACGTCACGAGAAAATTGTGCCCATTCATTTTCCTCCCTAAAAGCCTCCGTATACCCTCCATATGTTGTAGTGTTTCCATGTCAATGGGTGATTAAAGTGAAGTACGATAGGGGGTGCGTGTGCTAGTCAGTACATGTATTTACATAAGTGAATGAGCTTATGATTTTTCTAACAATTCTTTGTAGGTACGTGTAGATTATAGAGAAAGAGAGAAGCTTTATCTCAATGATATAAGAAGATGCATATTCTCAAAATGGTTGAACATATTAGCCTAATCAAACCTAGCCTTGACAAAAGGGAAAATGGAGTTGTAAATGTTGGAATTGGGAGCCCAAGGATCTTCCAATACTAAAAATCATTGAGCATACACACTTAATTAAACAAGATGATAAGTGAGAGATAGAAAGAAACTTTGAGACAAGAGTAAGTAACGTAAGCGAATTTGTGCACTCACTAAATGGAAGAATTAACAAGAAGATGATGATATACAGAATTCAGATTATTTTGTTATAATTTGAGTATGTGTGAAGCAAATGAGCAATGGAGTGAGCCTAACCTCTCAAGATAGTGCAAAAAATATGAAAATGAGCAAACCCTAATTCTAAAATTAGGGCTCAAAAACCCTAAAATAGAATATAGGAATAATTTACAAAAGATAGCTGCCACAAACTTGTAGAAGACTCCTTGCGCCAAGAGACTAGCCTCTCCTTCACCTCTCCTTAGGCCCCAAAGCTTCAAAACTCCAAAATTGACACTATGTGAGCATCAACTCTTGCTTGAGTTGTCCAAAAGTGTACCCAAGATATCTCTTATATAGTTTTCAGTCTCCAAACTAAATCCATCGCATGTTTTAGTGAAAAAATTAGGATCATTGCTAAAAAAGCTGCCCATCATTGTTTTTGAAATTGGATTCCTATTTTTGATGCTTTTCATAGGATTAAAACATCCATCGCTTTTTTAAGTGATGCTTTGTTTTCAATCGCTAAAACGAAGGCTTTTTCCATCTACTAACAAGTATGACCTAGGTTTTTTGTGTTTTGTACTTCTAGAATCTTAGAAATATGCATCCATCATTTTAGCATAGAAATTAGGGTTTGGATTTTCTCCTTACTCTGACCTCTAATGCAAGCATAACTTGAAGAAGCGATATGCTACTCCTATACCTTATGGAATGCAATTAGGAGGGAAGCACTTTGGAAAATATGGAAACAAATATGTGTGCTCAAGTTCAAGAACCATATGAAAGAATGATTGATTGATAAATCTCTTGCTCACATATGCAAAAGAGTATGTAATTTGAAGAAGTCCACTCCTTTCAAAAACCATAGAATTTTAGTTTAGGATTATAACAAGATCAAAAGTAAATGGATGACCCGTGAGGGTGATGAAAAAAGTCACTAACCTTCTTTGCAACTCCCCCTAAAACTTTGTCATCGTGTCGAATCATTGTGATCATTGTTGTTGTGCCTTAGGGTAGTCTTACCCTTGCTTTGTTGGATATAGGGGATCCCAAAAGCACTGTGATCCTTCACTATTTTCTTTTATAAATTCAAGCAAGGGAGATTAGGCTTTGACTGAACTTCCTCTTATAAAAAAGGAAATAGAACATACTTGGAAAGAGCACATTCACATGATCATTCTTCATCTTCATCTTTAGTAGCTTCATCTGCAAGTAATTGATCATTGAAGTGGTACTCTACATCCGTCAATTCATTGAGTATTTTTATACCTTTCTTCACAACTAAAACTCTAAGAGGAGTGCCATCAAACTCGTTAAGTGCATAACACTCCATTATTATAGAGTGACAGAACTACATCAGGAAGAAAACATCGTTTCGCCAATTTTTTTTCATACATCCTTTTAAGAAACTAAAGTACTATCATATAGTGATACCCAATCCCCAATCTCAATTGGGTGTGTCCAAACAATGTGTTTGATCAAAATATAACTTGTTCTTAAGATAGGAGGTGTTCAATTTTTCTACAACTTCATCTAGATTCACTTTGCCTTGTTGTTATCACTTTATCCTCAATGCTAATAGGTCTTCTCTTAACGTATTTTAATTCTAGGGTAAAGTTACCTGGGCCACTATGTGAATATAGATAAGGAATAATAGTTCTTGAGTGCATTAGTTCTACAAGCATAAAACTTATAGTTCTAGTATATGTCATCCTACCTGTCCACAATGCAAATGGAAGATATACGAGCCATTGCTTTATATCACGATTGAAAGCCTTTGAGATTTTCAAGGATGACCTTATTCACGAGTCACCGAAGTCACCGTTGGTGTCATTGGTTTCACGCAAGGGAGGACCTCAACGGTCAAGGAAGACAGAGGTTCTTGGTACTTCCCACGAGGTCGCCCATCCCAATACCATTCCCTCCAAAGTTTGCTTAATGGTGGCAATCTCTTGCTACTAAGACTAAGGTTCACATTATCTTTAACAAGTTGTGGGCCCTCAAAGCTTCATTCTTTGCTTTCAAAGCCTATTTTTAAGCATTTTTGGTGTGATTTTGAGGTCATTTTGGAGTACTTTTGCGTATAGTTCTCTTCATAGAGGTCCAAGAACATCAAGAAGAGTGTTCTTTCCACTTCTTTGACAATGAATGTTCACCTTTTTGGGCTGTGGAGGTTTCTTAAAAGGTTTTAGTGTTAGTTTATGATCGATGTCTACCCCTCATGATTGTAAGTACTAATGCATTTTTCTAACGCCCCCACATTTTGTAAGGTTTGAGGGTAGCACCCCCAACATGATGATAAAGGGAATATTCCATTTCAAAGTAAAGAATCATTTTTATTTGTTAGGTTGTTTGAACCGACCTAAGCCATGTATGGCAATTGTGCGGGCAGTGGCCACCCATGCTCTACTTCCCATGTATAACCATCCATAGGAGGCCAGCCATTATCCTAAATATACATAACCTCTACACTATCTTGCTATCTAGATTTTTCTAGATCACCACTTAAGCTCTACCTTGAGAGTGCATGGGTGGACAATGCCATCATCTTTATACTTGGAATTAGTAGAAAATTGTTGAGGTTCTACTATATCTATTATCTTCTCTGCTACTACTCTTATGTTATATTGCGTAACTATTGTCTTACATGGTATCAGAGCCATAAGGTTTGAATAGCTTGAGAAGTATCACTATTTGAGCCTACTAGCAGACTAGAATATCATTAGATTATTGGAGTGATTACATCATGCTTCATCATGAAACACTATTCTTGGTGTTCCACCTTATTGTAATGCTACACCTATTTGAATTTGTCTACCTGCATTCATTGAAGGGAAGCTTGATGGAACCAACTATACACTCTGGGATTTCAAAATTTTTGCAATTTTGGACTCCGAGAAATTACTTGACATTGTCATGAGACCAATGGGATTGGATCCAAAGCTTTTGTTCACACTTATTTGTCAAAGATTTTTTAACTAACCAATCCATGCCTATGATTACATCACTCTGTTTCATCTCAATTACATGGAAACTTCCAAAAAAGCGCCTATTAGAAAGAGTAAATCCAAGGTTTTCAACATATCCTTTCATGTAGTGTAATTGTCCGTTGGCCATCTCTGCAGGCCTGGTTATCTACATATTTAGGGCTATCCCTAGATTCTGTACCAATTTGAAAGATAGAAAACAATGGGTACTACATGAATCGATCAAAAATCTCGTTTTATGCACATAAATCATACCCAGAATCATGATTACAAAAGCCTTTTGGAAAGAACTAATCACCATGCAACATAAATTAGAGTCAGGGCACTTACCTCCATCATGCTTCCTCAATAATTGTACCCTCCTCGATGAGGGTTATCGCTTTTGATTGTGCGGGTCGAAAGACTGCCTTGTTCGGGCACTCATATGTCCGATGCCCTTGCTTCCCGCAATGAAAACACAGACCAAGTCTTTTTGCCCTGTCAATAAAATTAGGGTCTTGTTGCCACTCGATTGGTTGATGCCTCCTTTGATTTCTCACTTGAGCAAGGTTCTTACCTTGGTTATTAGAAGATGAGTTTTCTTTGAATTGTTCATGTTCACTGCAACAGGTCTTTGTGGCCTATGTCCCCTTGCAATGAGTATGATTCTATTTGCCTTCTATAAATTGAACTTCTCCATCTTCTCAAAGTTCTCGGCCATCGCAACAACATCAAGAAAATAAATGCATCTAGATCCCTTGACTTGATAGCAAATTTCCGCACGAGCCCTTCAATAAATTTACTCTTTAGAGCGTTACCACTAACCTCTAATGCATATTTATGGAGACGTAGGAACTTCTCTTTGTACTCATCAATAGATAAGCTATGCTTATCACTTTTGTGTTGTCGGAAATTGTAGAACTCCATCTTCTTCTCCATATGGTAGTGTGGAGAACAATAGCTTTTTTCAGCTTGTTCTCTAAATTCCTTCCATAGAACTAGACCAGAACGCATTCGAGACGGCATATATGACTTCCACCATAGCTTCACGATCCCATGCAGGTGCAAGATCCCAACGTTTTCCTTTGACTCTTCACTAAATTGTCAAAGATCAAAGAAATGCTCTAGTTCTTCAATCCATGCCTCAAGATCTTTGCCACTCTTCTTCTATCCATCAAAATCATTCAAGTTTGCCTTCTTGAAGACTTGGTTAAGGGCAAACTCACCTGGTTCCATATCTTCATAATTGCATTTTTGTTTTATGTGAGGTACACTAGATGTTCCCGCACCTTCATCTACTTCATCATTCAGCTCCACAAACAAATTTGTTGCTCCTTTTGGTTGCTTTCCTCCTCATTCTTTGCGCAATTCACCAAGAAGCTTCTGAATAAGCTCTTCTTGTTTACGAATCTTTTGAGTTAGACCTTCCATTGTTCCCGAGGATTGATTCTAATCTGATACCACTTGTAGCATTTCCTCAATCACAATCTATTCCCAATCACGATTTCGCTATCACTCAAAAATAACAGTGGAAAGAAGAATGAAGAGATTGCACAAGGTAAAAGAAAATTTGATGCGGAAGAGTAGAAACAAATATGACGCAAAGAAGGAAGAATTCTGATATTATAGATGTAAATCAATGGTTAAAATAGCTTTGGACAATAGCTTCTTGACGAAGCCTCTACCTCTGGACCACCCCTGAGCTATCACAATCGCATTCACACTCACACTCTCAATCACACTCTCACTCTCACTCTCGCTCTTAATAACACTCAATCACAAGGTAATTCTCAGATTTCTGTGTGTCCTCTGTGTTGATGCGCAGGTCTCCCTATATCCGAGTTTGATCGTTTCCTTTTTTTTCCCAAAGAAGTGTGCGATCCACCAAGTTTAGAAAAAGTCGAGTTTCTCCAAAACTTTCTCAAAAAGCCATGCGATCGTAGTGTGCTTTCTTTCTTTAGCCTACGTGTCAAAAATAGGAGAAAAACACCAAGAAGACATATCCGAAAACATCCATAATTAAACATGGTGACACGTGAGTATCAGACTCACAGATTGGAATAGAATTAGATAAGCCCTCATTTTTTTTTTAAGTGTTGGAAAAGGGCACTTTTGCAAAGCCTGTAACTCAAAAACGGTGAGGAATTAGCTTAAGATTGTGAGAGATACTTTTATTCAATTTTGCGATCTGCATAATAGTGTTAGAGACGTACGAGATCCAAATCCACCTCCAAATGCCAATTTTGAGCCCTACAAGTTTCAAAATTCTAGAGAGAGTAAAATCAAGGCATTTTCTTACAATGAACTAAATGTAGGACCCTAAACGAGGTACTTAAAACATGATTCACAAATATTTCACTCAAGCACTTTTATTCTCCTATACTTGCTCTACCTTTCTCTCATACATATTCTTTCTTAATTCTTTCATCTTCACCTTCAACATTTGACTAGAAAGCATGATGCAAATAAGGTCTAGAGAGAGCAAATGAAACTTGTCAACCCAAATTTTTTCCTATATGCATAAAATGACCTAATTATTCATTTTAAGCATTATCCCCACAATGAAATTTAGAAAGTTCAAAATGAATTATTTCACTAGAAAAGAGGCCTATTACAATTCTTCCCCCCTTTAAGAACTCTGTCCTCAGAGTTGGAAAGAAGGATAATGTGTTAGAAAATCATCTACATTCACCCAACTCGAATCTTCTACTGGGTATGAGCGCCATTTCACCAAAATTTCTGTTATACATCTATTTCTAAGAAATCTTTCCTTCTTATCTAATATTATTTCTCAATGAAGCTCAAAAGAGCCATCATCTTTCAGCTTATAATTGTCGTAAAAAACATGAGCGACATTAGATACATATCTTTTAAGTAAGCTAACATGAAATACAGGATGCACATTTAAATGTTTAGGTAATTCCAACAAATAAGCAAGAGATCCAATCTTTTTCAAAACTTTAAAAGGACTTGCATATTGAGGAGAAAGTCTATGATCCTTCCCTAACAACAAGTTAGATTGGTGAGGATTAACTTTAAGAAATACCATATCATCAATTTGGAATTCAAGTGATCTTCTCTTTAAATCATAGAACTTGTTTTGTCTTTCTTGAGCTTCTTTTATGTGTTTCTTAATTTTTCCAAGTTCGTCATCCATCGTATCAAGCATTTCTTTGGATACTTCTACTTTATTTGGAAACCCAAAAACGAAGGTCGAGTCAAACAATATTGAGGAAGCAGATGATGGAGGTAAGTGTCCTCACTCTACTTTACATTGCATGGTGGTGATTAGTTCTTTCCCAAAGGCTTTTGTATTCATGATTCCGGGTATGATTTCTATGCATAAAATCCGATTTTTGATCGATTCAGGTAGTACCCATTGTTCTCTATCTTTCAAAGTGGTACAAAACCTAGGAATAGCCCTAAATATAAGGATAATCAGACCTGTACAGATGGCGAATGGACGATTATACTACACGAAAGGATATATTGAAGACCTTGAATTTACTCTTTCTGATAGGTGCTTTTGTAGAAGCTTCCATGCAATTGAGATGAAATAGAGTGATGCAATCATAGGCATGGATTGGTTAGGTAAATATTCCGCGACGATTAATTGTGAAGAAAGAACGATCACTTTAAAGCTAGATGATGAATCTATTCATATTCTAGGTGATGCATATAATCCTAAACCTATCCTTATTTCTGCTATGCAGATAATTAAAGGTATACATGATGGTTGTAGAACATTTATAGTGTATGTAAGCATCGTGCATGAAGAAGATAACGAGGAAAGTGTTCCCAATTATGTAGAAAATCTTTTGAGAGAATATGTAGATGTATTTCAAGAAGAGTTGCCTGGTATACCTCCACCTAGGCAGATTGACCATGCCATTGACCTATATCGAGGAACTGAACCATATTCTAGAGCACCCTATAGATTTAACATTGATGAATTAAAGGAGCTTAAGATTCAATTAGATGATCTTTTGAAGAAAGGCTTGATAAGACCGAGTGTATCATCTTGGGGTGCACGTGTTTTAATTCAGAAGAAGAAAGATGGCTCTTATAGATTATGCATTGACTATAGGGGGTTGAATAAAAGAACAATTAAGCATAAGTATCCACTCCCTCACATAGATGACTTATTAGGTCAATTAAGTGGAGCGATTGTATTCACTAAGATTGACTTAAGATCTGGATATCACCAAACTAGGATCAAAATAGAGGATATTCCTAAGATAGCTTTTTGAACATGATATGGTCACTTTGAGTTCACGGTTCTACCTTTTGGATTAACAAATGCTCCTGTCACGTTTATGTGCTTGATGAATAATATTTTTCACGATTACCTAGATGAATTCATCTTAGTATTTCTTGATGATATATTTGTATATTCTAAAGATAATTCTGAGCATGAGGTACATCTCAAGAAGACTTTGCAAACTCTTAGACAACACAAATTGTATGGAAAAAAGAGTAAGTGTTTCTTTGCTAAGGATAAACTTGTATATCTAGGAAGAGTAATATCAAAAGAAGGAATCCTTATAGATGAAGATAAAGTAAAAACAATAGTTGATTGGCCGATTTCTAAGACTCTAAGGGATGTTAGAAGTTTTCTTGGGTTGGCACAATATGAAAGAGCACATATTAAGGATCTCTCTAAGATAGCCACTGCCCTCACAAAATTGACTAAAAAGAATGTAGGATTTGCGTGGAGTGATGTGATATCTTGTTCTATCATACGTTTGAGCCAGAGAATGATCACGAGCTGGCAATGGATAATCTCCAGCTGTTTCAGTCTCTAAACCAAGAGGTAGAGGATTTCTAGAAACCTCTACTTGTAATTGATGAACAACAAGTCCATGATGTGTATGAGGTTTATTAAAATCATGAGAATTATTATCATCATCATCATCCAGCAAGTATTCCTGTATATCCAGAGTAATTTGATTTTGTATATGATTTTTAAATAAAGTAATGACATTAATTTATAAAAAAAATACATACCCAAGCGTTATCACATTGACCAAGTGGTGGTGTAGGCTCAAAAGTACCATACTCTACCTCATGTTCAATACATTCCAATCCTGGTCTTCGATACGTGCCATAGCAAGAGCTACACGAACATATAATATTGGCTTGATAGTAAAATTCATCATAAATCCTATCGGAGGACACATGTGAAGTCATTGAGTAGGAGTGGTGGAGTGCCCTTGGATTGATATGAATCTTATTATAACAAGAAAAAAAAAAGTATATCAATTATGTATCTATCAAATATATATATAATTAAAAGTTTGATATACTTACAATATATAGTCCTTGCACGATTAGGAGACAGTGGTGGAGTTCCATCTGATTGATCGGAATCTACAAATAATGGTATTTGATATAAATAATCTGATTATTTACATACATAAACATTCACATATACATATTTACACATACACACATATTCACATATACACATTTATACATACACACATATTCACATATACACAAATACATATTATTAGCAGATAAATGCTTCTATTTTGTATGAATGAGTGTATATGCATGCATGTATATGTGTGTACATATATATGTGAATATGTATATGTGTGTTTATGTAATATGTATGTACATGTGTATATGTATGTGTATATGTTTGCATGTGTATGTGTATGTGGGTATGTGTATGTGTATGTGTGTGTATAGATGTGTATGTATTCTAATTCTTTTTTTCCAGTTTGAGATTAAGTTAACAAGAGATATTGTATGATGGAAAAAAATAAGAGGCGACCTTAGATACCACTTGAGACATGGCAGTTTTCTCGTAGATAGCTACATCTTGAGAAGTGATTTCCTCAGTAGAAGGTATACAAATTGACAGTTTATATTTATAATTTTCATATATTTTAGTAATTTTTTACATTTAATTTATGTATTTCTTTTTTCTTTAAATAAAGAGGCTACCACAAAGAAGAGAGTTGAGTCAGGCCACACATCGCACCTAGGCCAAATGGGTCATCATGGTTTTGTAGCTACATTTGTAAGTATATGTGTTATTGTGAGTATATTTTTTACTTTAGTTAAAAAGCAAAAAACTAATCTTTTTTATTTGTTTCAATGCAACAAAAGGATTATGGCCGATATTCTGCAAAACATGAGATCGAGTATGCTACACATTTAGGATATCAGCATTTGAGCGAGTATATGCGAGATCATCCGGATGCCTTTGTGAGTATTATTAAATTTTAAATAATTATTTTATTTTTATGGATGTTTTATTTTTTATACTTATTTATGTTTGTTATATGTAATAGAAGAGTATTATGGAGAGGCAGATATGGATGAGGTGGACAGAGAAACACAGGCGGGATGATCTCGATTCTCACAGGGCGCTCACACAGATACATCATATCATGCGAATGATTGTGATGATGAGGATGAGGATGAGGATGATGATGATGATGCTGATGATGATGATAAGGATTCTTGATTATATATATATATATATATATATATATATATATATATATGTGTGTGTGTGTATATATATATATATATATATATATATATATATATATATATATATATATATATATATATATATATATATATATATATATAGTTCATTTCAGTTATGGTTTGAATTGTGTGTATGGTATTAAGTAATGAAAAGTTTTGTTCTACTGATTGTTAATATTGTTTATATTAATCATGTGTTTTTGTACTTTAATTATATAATTCATTCATATTTATGTGTGCCTGTGTGTATATAAAATGTATATATGCACATGTAGGTGTATATCTATATGTGTAAGTATGTCTATATGCATGTGTATGTATGTATCTATGTATATATGCACATGTATGTATGTGCATATGTATATGTGTATATGCATGTATCTGCATGTGCATGTGTGTAAGTCTATATGCGTATGTATGTGTTTGTGCATGTGCCTATGTATGTGTGTTTATGCATGTAAGTATGTGCATGTATATATGTGTAATATGTGTGTATACGTATGTGCATGTATATGTGTGTAATATGTGTGTATATATGAATGTGTGTACATATGTATATGCGTATATGCATGTATGTGCATGTTCATGTGTAAGTGTATATGTGTACGTATGTGTATGTGTGTGTATATGTATGTATGTGCATGTGCACGTGTAAGTGTATATGTGTGTATATGTGTATGTGTATGTGTGTGTATATGTATGTGCATGTATATGTGTATATGTGTATGTTCATGTATAAGTATTTATGTATGTATGTATGTGCATGTGTGTGTGTATGTGTATATATGTGTGTAAGTATGTGCATATATATATATGTATATACATGTATGTGTATGTATATATACATATGTGCATATGTAGATGTATGTGTATAAACAGATACAAGTGTATGTATATGCATGTGTATATGTATGAAACATGCATGTGTGTGTGGATGCATTTCCATTTGCATCCATGTGCATGCATGTGAATGTGCATGCATGTGGATGTGCATATACATGTATTTAAGTATATGTTAATGTGTGTATGTGTATGTATATATGCAATAATGCATGCATGCAAGTCACTTTATGTGGTTGTAGAAATGTTTGTGCATATGCATGTGTATGTGTGTGTATCTGTAAGTGTATGTACACATGTATGTGTGTGTATGTGCATGTGTATATGTGTATATGTGTGAACGTGCATCTTCATCATGTATAAGTGTATATGTGCATATCAATAAGTGTGAGTATGCTAACTAATGAAAATAACATAATTCAAATGATATAAAAAGAATGGAAATTGTACTTACAATAGTTAACCATATTTTTGCTTGATTAGATTCTTGAATAACCTACAATAGAGAGAGAGAGATAATTCAAAGAGAGAAAGAGGTAGCACGGGGTAGCACGGAAAAAGGGCAAGTCCGTATGGCCCCCATGGGACTTGAAGATGACCTCAAAGACACCACACAGCAGACTCTCAGCGGAAGCCTAATCTTTCGAAATACCTTCTGAACATAGAAAATGGCCGTTGAAAATATAAGTGAAAACATAGAAAGTAGCCTGGCCGGCGTCAACTCCAAAAATTGACGATCGAAACCTTCGTTTTATAAATTAGCCCCACCATTAATGTAATGCTGCCACCTGCCGATTCCAATGTTTCTTGGCAACAGAAGCGATCAGAGCCATTCCACAGCTGCATTATCAGTGACGTGCAATCTGAGTTAGCGTTTATGTGAAAATCGCTAGACGCGTGCATATCCCTGTTGTCATCATTCTTACCTTTGGACAAGGAAAACGCTTTGCAGCAGTAACGACAATGTGCAAGTCAGTGCATGATGAACGCGTTACAATCACCCACTTATTGTCGGCTTTCAAGACAGGATCACAATCCTAAAGTTGACATATGGCCAGCAGGAAAATGCTGGTTGCTAAAAAGGTAGAACCATTGCATAAACAATGTGCACGTGTGATGTGATACGAGGTTCTGTAAAATTATACAGTAGTACGTGGAGACGAGACGTGCTTGTTACTCCTCTGCTCAAAAATATTTTTATGTTAATCGTGAGATGCTCTGCAGATATTTGAATGTATTGATTGCGAGTCTCGGAGCACGCATTGCATCTGATTGCGTAACGTATATGGCCAACTATTTTGCATTCCAGATCGCTTTGTTTTCTTTGTTTTTTCTTTACCTTCTTTATAGAAAGAACAGGAATTCAACACATGCGATCTAGCCGGAGAGTAATGGGAAAACATATAATACCTGACTTGGCTCGACTCTTGCATTTAGATCAGAGCGTTAAGAGTAATTGGTCTCTACTGTGAAGTATGACGTCGGCTTTCAGCTCTGCATGCGTATCGCTTAATTTCACCTTAATCAACCGGCCTCTAAATGATATGCATGCACGAAGAATAGCGCTGAGAACACTAGTAGCCGCATGACTGCACATCGTGCTTTTTAGAGATCTAAACACGGGCTTCTAGATTTTCCACGTACCATTTTTCGCTCTTTGATCCTTTTGGAAGGATGCTGCATGCCGTGTTCATGGAAGTAGATCGGCAACCTTCAGATTCGACTCCGCTGAAGTGGCCTGTCTGCATCATTACAATCCTACCAGACAACGTGGACCCGCATGCCGGACATGTTGTTTCTGACGGTGAAAGCTGTCGATGGCATTCGTAAATCAGGTCTCAATTAGGTGAGCGCAGTTTCTAAGAGAATGGTGAATTCATGACTATTTGTGGCAGGACTTCAATGATCTTATATTTACACAGATATACTGCTGGGCGCTTGGCCAACCGTTCCTGATAGGAGCACATTCGCTACATCCATGGAAAGCTGCGTGCAGATGATGCTTACAGGGAAAAATACGCCACTGTTTACGATGCAAGATCTACGGAATGAAGACAAAAGAACTCAAGCGCACGCCTGCCGTGATGTGATATGAGCTGTTCTGGAAACACAAATAGATGATATCGGCAGGTGAGAACGTCTGCTAGCTCGCTGCCGGAAGTACCCACCGCCTGTATTTTCAACTGGTATCGAAGGTATGAAACTTTATAACTTCTCAACGGCGTACAAGTTCAGAAGCTAAAAAGATCGTCTGTGTTGCTTGTGAAGAGTCAGTCTTCCTGTTAAAAAAAGTGATTTTCCAAACTTCCTCTCAAATAAGAAATTCAGATTGGTAATTTTCCTTTGATTTCCTTTTCACGTACATGATCAAACTTTTCATATGACAGTTTAAACTTTTGGCTTTTTGTCATGCGACAAGTTTTGGCTAGTAATCGCTTGTGAAATTGAAAAAAGAATAGTAGATGGTTCTTGCAATGGTCATAATCAACTGAAACAGAAACTGACTTCCACAAAAAATGTTAGTTCAATTGCAAGCAAGTCTTTTTCATATCCTAAACGAGACATGTACTTTTTGGCGACGAGATTATCAATAAACATAAAGTTATTTAACATTAGCCTGTAAAATTTAGCATAACCTTACAAATGTGAGTATTGCATCAAATATAACTACTGATCAAGTCAAATTAGTCTCCACAGACTCTACCAATAAATGGATGTAATGAAATTTGCGTTCTATGTCTAGAATCTTGCATCAAGCACGAAGTTCTACGGATCTCTTGCCCATTAAAACAACGCCATTCTTTCAAATACACAAATCAAGGACATACGAGATAATGTCATTTGATAAGGACATTTTTCTGCTTTCGATAAGGTCACTCGTTTGGTGAGCATCAACATTGCAGTTATCATCTCACTATATAAATAAGTTTATTTGCCGCGTGCGCATCCACACCAAAAAATTACACACACACACTCTCTCTCATACATATGTGTGTGTATGTGTGTGTACATAAATGTTTGCATACATGTATATATGTTACATATATACAGAACATAAATAGTGCTTCTTGGACTAAATAAGAAAAGAACTTATATAAAATTTTAAAACGACTTAGTTCTTACCCAGAATCCTTGATAATGTTCACTGCACATAGATACATACGTAACTGTACACATATATACATATACATACATGTAACATGCTTAGATACATGCATAAATTCTTATATACACACATTATATACATCAATAGATGCATACAAACATACTTACATGCATACATCCTATCATACATATGTACATATATTCGTACAGATGTAGACATATCCGTACATATGTACATATCATACGTATATTCGTACATATGTACATACATATTCGTATACGTACGTAAATATCCTAGCCATGCAATTAAAAGCTTTATTCATTTGTTGTTCTTATTTGTCCGTTCAGATCCAAAACTTCTATTTCTTAAGGATCCAAGGTCATGAGGGTTTTAAGAGCAAAATCTATCCAGGTACCAACACATGCTAATGGCTTCTCCCTTGTCCTCGATACGGATGATACATTCATAATCGTATTTCGCTCATCATTGACAACAAACTTAAAACCAAGGAACAGAATGTTGATATAAGATCGATCATTTCATCAAAGTCGAAAGTGACCCAGATATATTTAAGAGAGTTTCTAGTTTACTTTTTTTAAGGTACATAAATTAATGTGATACCTAAATTGAACATAAACTTCAGAAATGTGAACTGTGGCTCTAGCAACTCAAACGTACTTCATTTAAAAGGATTACTTTGCAATGAAACAGAGATGAATGCATTGTAGCACTATGAAGCATGAAGGCATGCGAAAGTAAACATTATATATATATATATATATATATATATATATATATATATATATATATATATATATATATATATATATATATATATATATATATATAAGAGTGTGTGTGTGTGTGTGTGTGAGTGTAAAGAAGATTTGAGGAGCGTAGATAAGTAGAAAAACGGCATTTATGTATGAACTGTCATTGTGAACATATTATTTGTTTAGTATTCAAAATATCTTGTACAAAAACTCAGCATCACAATATAGCCTATTATCACGATTCGAATGGACCATTTATTTGCCACACATTCTAAAATATGGCGCAAGAGACTTAAACATCATAATATAACCAGAGGACTTAAACATTCTACTAGAGACAGAGGACGGAAAAGAAAATAGCATTGCGTGTATGTATGAAATCGTTTGATTGTGCGCAATGTATGTATGAAATCGTGTGATTGCGTGCATGCATGTGACAAATCAATAAAATTTCTCAGATTGTTCCCCTGCATCACATTAGGAAAGTGCAGTAAGAGTATGCTCCTCCTCACACTCTCTACTGTGAAAGAGCGGGACGTCTATAGATTACCTTCTTTATCATCGTTTCCATGTTAACGAATGCATTCTCCGAGTTCTTCGAATAAAATCTAACATGTCAAACGGGCAATAAAATTTACTAGTATTTTCCACATTGTGGAAAACGTCTATCCACTATTTAACATTTGCCTGTGTTTGACAGACAAAATGGCCTCTCATACGCATATTGCTCTTGAAATTTATGTTCTTTTTATTAGCTTAAACTTTGATCGCTTAAAGAGCCAACGTCAGGAGGGTTCGAATAGCACAAACTAATGGCTTCTCTCTTGTCCTCTCTACGGATGATACATTTATATTTCTATTTTGCTCTTCATTGAACCAAAAATAAAAGCCAAAGTAATAGCATGTTGATATAAGATCGATCATTCATCAAAGTACAAAGTGACACAAATAAATTTAAGAGAGTTTCTTGTTTAGTTTTTTAACTTCAGAAATAGACGAGTTTCCTAGATTTACTTCATTTCAATGTGATACGTATATTGAGCATAAACTTGAAAAATGTGACGTGTGGCTCTAACAACTCAAACATACTACATTTGAAAGGATTACTTTGCAATGAAACAGAGATGAATGTGTTGTAGCAACATATATTGCACGAAACTTAAACATCATAATATAGCCAGGATTCAATGTACCTCGACTTCAAAGGACTGTTAGTGTGTTCTACACACGTATAATGTCTGTTGCTTATGAGAGTGCAATTGGCTACCGGTGTATTATAAGGTTGCACTATTTCTTCATATCCCTGCACAGAGGTTACATTCTACTAGCTATAGGGCAGAAAGAGCACTGCAACTATGTATGTGATTGTGTGCTTGTGTGCGTCGATGTATAGGTCATTATATATTTTTACGTGTACGTGTATATGGGGAAAGACCTCTGCATGTAATCAGTCAGATGTGATTCTTCATGCTACAATTCACCAACTAGGATTTCATTTCATGTGCACTTTTCTATGTCTGCAAATGAAACAAAATGCTCAGATTGTTCCTTTGGAGGCCATGCTATTATTTTTGTCTCTCTCTCTCTCTCTCTCTGCGCACCGTAAAGCATCTCTTACGTCGCCGAAGCAGTTAACGCTCTTGATGTGTGATCCTAAGTCGGTTGACGTTGGCTCCGTTTGAGAGAACAAGGGTCCGACGAATAGCGGTAAACACTAGTTGTCACGAATGTTCATGATACTGTTCTGCCGCAGCTTTCACTTCGAGCTGCATGTCGCAACATGCTTGCAGCAGTAGATAGATACTTCCGAAGAAAATGCTATCCGTTCTTTCAAAGTTCTTCACATTATTTGAACCCGTGCTGGATGCGCATCAAAAAATGTTCCTACTCCATTTCAAATAAACTTGAGCCAAACCTAATCGCAACTTGCATTATATATATATATATATATATATATATATATATATATATATATATATATATATATATATATATATATGTATATATATATATATATATATATATATATATATATATATATATATATATATATATAAAGTTTGGCCTTAGCCTGCTCTCCTAGACTTGTATTAGTCAAAAGAAAAGTACAAGTTAAGGGTACTAGTGCCCATGAGACCCCCCAAATCCTACAGAGCAAGGATACATTTTACAGGGATTAGATGGCATTACAAAGAAGATTAATCATGCTCTCATCACCCTCGTGCGGGGCCCACTTGGGTTTAAGCTTGTTGTTGATCAGAAGCAGCACTTGATTATGTCTCAAGGGAGGGGTTCTTATTGTTAGGGATTCTTTTGCTGAGGAGGAATATAGATTTCTCAATCGACCACTCTTTGGGGGAGTCTCCAATGTTATAAGCACATCTTTCTCGCCATATCTTCAATAGGGCTTCCCCTCAGATGGCATTCTAGAGAGTCACTAAGCAGTTGATTGCTTCTCCCAGTAGAGCTTGTTTCCAACTCATATGTTTTTGAAGTCTAATTTTCTTTCCGACAATCTGCTTGAGCCTCTTGGATTTGGGACATGTAAAGAAGATGTACGCAACATCTTCAATGGACCGGTAGCAATGCTTGCACCAGGGAGGCTCCCCACAAATTTTGCTAGCCTTTATGTTGGTCTTGATTCCAAGATGAAGAATTTGCCATAGGAGGACAGACTTTTTGATTTCTATGAGAGGGTGCCAGATAGGCATGAACTTCATGTCCCACCGCAGCAACGTCCACGACAGGCACCATTTCCTATTGAGGTTGAGCTCATAAATAGTGGTATCTTCTATGTTTGGGATGTTTGTTAAGAAATAACCATTGTGCCATCTGAGGCCAAGCAAGCACGACGGGTTGTGCCCCATGAGAAGACGAATTTTAGAGCTGAAATAATGGTTAAAACTATCCTTAGTCTTAAAAATGACGTAAGGGATCTTAAGTAAGGAGGCATCCCGGTGAGGCCATCCACCTCTAAAGCTAGGGTAAGTTTTGAAGAGACTCATCACAAGCAGAAAACTGTTAGATAAACAAAAAGATTTTATCACTTTTACAATGCACCTATCGCAGGTCATGACTATATGCACACAAAATCTCTATTTCTCCTCCTACCTTTCTCCTCCATCTTTTGTATCAAGGATAACAACTTCGACTCGCATGGAAACCTCTGTAGCTCATAGGTGACCAAAAGATGAAGTTCACTAGAGGGCATGCCACAACATCAAAAACATGGAAGGAAGTTGGCTAGCACAAATTTTTTTTGCAAAGGTGGATGGGTGTACATGAAACCAACTAGATTTGGTCATCATCATGTTCGAGATCATTGAAATTTGGATCTTCATTGAAACGGTATGATCTTAGGCTTTAAGCCACAGACACATGGTAGGATGGTTTCTATTGCACAACATCTTCACACTATCAACCATGAAGTTGGAAAAATCAAACGATCCATTTTGAGTATTTCTATACTTTCTTCAATGCCTCATGGTGTCAAATGTCTTAATTACTTATCTTAGAATGCTTCTCTTTGTTACATTCATACTTTCCTCTAAGAAGATAAAGCACTTCATGATCTTCTATTACACACACAAATACATTTGTTCTTCTACAAATGATGATTATGGAAGGTTGGAGATTATGAAAGTTGATTGTTTTCTTATTTGAGAGTTTCCATAGCCTGATTTATGGTCCATATAATGTTTCAAGTGAAAGATGGTAATGGACATACAGATATCTTTGAAATTCACACATGTCTCTACACCAATAGGTCTCCATGATTTTGTGGATTTTGTGCAAATTTAGGCCATGTGCAAATTTAGGCCATGATTATATGTTGGTGTAACTCTTGCTATGGCATGTATCAAAGATCACATTTGCAATGTATTGAACATGAGGCAAATTATGGTACTTTTGAGCATGCACCATCACCAGGTCAACGTGATAATGCTTGGGTATGTATTTTTTCTATAAATTAATGTCATTATATTATTTAAAACCCATATACACAATCAAATTACTGTTGATATATAGGAATACTTGCTCGATGATGATGATGATGATAATTATTCTCATAATGTTAATATACCTCGTACACATCATGGACTTGTTGTCCATCAATTACAAGTAGAGGTTTCTAGAAATCATCTACCTTCTAGTTTAGAGACTGAAACGACTGGAGATTATCCATTTCCATCTCGTGATCGTTCTCTAGTACAAACATATGATAGAAGAAGATATGGAGGATGGAATAGAGGACCACTTCCTTTAGATGGAGAGGTTTTTAACTTATGGGGTAATCGCTATATGATTGCTCCATCTACTATTACTAATGTTGGTCATGTTCTCTTTATTGTAGAGCATTTGTATGTGCCTCTAAACTCTGGAGTCACTCTTATGTCATTTTGTGATCCTATATATGGATGGGGAGATTGGCATCGACTTGCACATTATGTTCAAAGCATGAGTACTTATCGAGTATGCTTGAATGCAACATCCTTTACTAGTAGAAGGATTTCACATGCAGAAAATCAAAGATTATATATTGATGGAAGAACTTACACATATAGAAATATAGAAGGTTTAATAAATAGTAGTAGAGGGTTACATAATAGTTCAAGGACTAATTGCACATTTGAGGAGCGTGAATCACCATACATGAGTAGAGATGTATCAAGATACATAGTTGTCAATGCTATTACTACATTACATGCTTGTGATGAATCATTAGTGAATTATGGATGGCGTAGACCTCAAAGAGCACCTTTTACCTAGAGAAAGAATGAAATTTTTCTATCCATATTTAATAACTTATATATTTAGTTTTATGTTTAAATTTTACTTTTTATTCATTTATGGAATACTAATGATTTTTATTCATGTGTGTAGATTCCAATGTATGATGTTGATTATATTGCTCCACACCATTCACAATTTCCAATAAGACCTCATTTATCAGAAGCTTCTATGAGGAGGCCATGCAAAAGTGATGTTATGGAATATGCAAGGTTGAAAGATCTATATTCAAAAGAAGATAAAGTACAAGATTTGTGTGGGAATGATGAAGATGATGGCATGGCCGATTTTATTGAGGATTGGTATCAAAAAATGACCTTGAGATGATTGATATTTCTAAAAATGACAAATATCTTCGAGAGGAATGTTTAAAGCATGTATATGAAGGAAGTTTTTTGACACGACTAAGTGCGAGCTTACTTATTCTCAATCTTCAAAATTATTTTGGATGGAGTAATGTATCTGTTTCAGCACTATTAAGGTATAATTTTCAATTTTCTATCTTTTTATTTATATACATGCATAAATATATACATATAAATACATGCATATATAGACATACACATAATTCTACATGAAAGCATACACACATTCAAATATACACACACATACACATGTTATGAGAGTAAGGTCAAATTATACATACATGTATCGAATGAAGATGTTTTGTCCATCTAGCCTTTAGAATTATCCAACCAACCTTTAGAATCTTCTTGACACATTTGCTTCTCCTATTCTAGTCGACCTAATACCTGTGCTGCTAACTCTCTTAAGAACTTTGGATAAAAATATTAAGTATCTGTTAGTTATGGAGGTATTAGGTTGTCAGGAAAATGGGAGGACCAAATTTACCTTGAAGATTTTGAAGGATGGAAAAATAATTTTAAAGGTGGGCTGAAAGAAAACATCGATTCAATGCAGGTTTTTATTTTTACTTTAGCTAAGGTAAGAACAAGAACTTGCATTAAGAGGATATTTTTGGTCCACTCATCCTTTAAAACTATTTATGCATCTTTCAAAATCTTCAAGATAAATTTGGTCCTCCTATTTTCCAAATGACCTAATACCCCCATAGCTAACTGATATTTTATATTTGTAAACAAATATGTAAGCCTTAGTTAGCAAGGCAGGTAATAGATTGACTATAAATGGGAGGCAACCAGACGATTCAGTGGTCTAGATATGTATATAAAAGTCTACAAACCACAATAAACAAAAAGGAAATTAGAAATGAAATCAAATATACATAGGTACACATGCATAGATACATATACATAAATACTTACACATTCATACATACATATACATACATACATACATACATACATACATACACATATATACACACATACACATACATATATGCATACACATACGCATATGTATATATACATACATATACACCTATAAAACACATATACATATATACATACATATACACATATGCATATGTATACATTTGCACATGCATATACACATCCACATACACATACACATTAGCATACACATATATAAAATTATATGCATATATATATATGTATATTTATTTATTTATTTTAATTAATATGTATTTTTTTGATAAACTTAGGGGTTACTATTTGAAACGTTTTTTTACCAAGTCAGAATATTCTTCCTACCTCACATGATGAAATGAAGAAGATAATCAACAATCTTGGTATAGATTATCACTGTATACATGCATGTCCTAACAAATGTATTTTATATAGAGGTGAATAAGCAGACTCTTTGACATGTCCAAATGTCAATCTCCTCGATATAAGGAGGAAGAAGGTAAAATCCCAAAAAAGGTATTTAGACATTTTCCATTGTCTCTACGGATTAGACATATGTTTCAAAGCCCCGAATTATCAAAGCTTTTGACATAGGGACATGATCATAAAAGTACTCATGCAATAATTAGAATTCCTCATGATAGTGTTGCTATTCTACATGGCCTAAATTTGCACTAAATCCAAAAAATCCACAAATTTTAAGCCAGAACCAAAAGTTGTTTGAAGCACATAAACACTTCAAATGTTTCTTTGAGTGGCTATACCCATTCATGCCTAGAAAAATCATCAATGAATGTCAAGATGTAAAGATAGTTTCCAAAAGAAGGTGTCTAAAAAAACCTAGCAAAAAAATAAACAAAAATTAGTACATACAAGTGTTTGATTCAAAACTCCTCTATTCTAGCATCCTCTTGGAGATTCGATGCACCGAGAATACATTCAGAAAAAAGGTGAACCCTTCATGGGCCTTGTAAGGATCCCTAATTTTTAGGGATGAAGCCTAATTCTGTTGTTGTTTAAGGGGACAAAGTGCATTTAATAGGGCACTTTTTAGTAGGCTGGAGTAGGCTTTTTTAAACTCTCTCTCTTCTATTAGAGAGAGAGAAAGGGAATCTTTTCACATCATCAAACTCGAGCATGTATGGGAATAAAAAAATGATTTTTTTTTCAAAGTCTCAATTTCAGTGTTTATTTACGTGAAAGGGCTCATTTTTTAATATATATGTCAGAAGTGACTTTTTTTTAGTTTAGTTTGTAGTTTTCCTTTTGAAAAAGTAATATTTTCAAAATCCCTCCAAAAGTAGAGTGCCACATCATCAAATCCGTAACTACTCTTCACCCAAAACATGACTTTTTCAAAATTTTATTATTTTTGGCTATTCTCAGTGGAAAAACACACTATGACCCATCCACATCCAAGAAAACAAAATTTTCCTGAGAAAATCATGCTCTAGCATCTCTTCCAAACAAATTTCTAGTCTCTTTCTCAATATTGTCTAATTGTTGGAAAAGATGGTGTTGACACCTATTACAAACCTCACATTAAGACATCCTCATGCCCCAACATCAACAAGTATCCATGTTCATGTGTCCAGAGAGTTTTGCTCCAAATACACAGTGCAGCAATGATGTGAACTCTCAAAATGAGCGTCGTGAAGCTGGAGAAAAGAATATTGATCTTTGGACTCATGTTTCATTATACCCTCTTGATCCAATGTCTTCTTACCATCCAACATTCCATAACCTTTCAACTTTACTTCAGTTCATCGGTGTCGATAAAGATGGGCTCTTAGGTTATTGTCAACGATTATCTACACATTCTACTGTCATTACTAAGTATTGGATTCAACAATATCAACTAAATCGTACAAGGTTGGTCACTTTAGAAAGCACAATCATATCTTTACAAGAAAAGCTTGCAGAGCTTGAAAAGCATATGGAAGAAAAGGAGAGAACAATTGAGAAATTATAAAACATTGTCCAACACTTGAGAGAGACTCCACTTGGGATGCGAGGTAGGAGACGATCATTAACATCCTTTGACTCTCTTTCAATTGGTGGTGGAGCATGCAAACGATGAGTTTTTGCGATAAGATTTGACTTGTATTTGTTTCTCTTTTTGGAAGAATTATATATATATATATATATATATTTCTTGTTATGTAGGTCATTCGTTGAAGATGTTAGTGCTTCATCAACAACAGAGGATCAATTCAAGTTATTAAATTCTTGTTTGACCAACAAGCAGGTGGTTAGTATTTTGGAGTCACGAATAGGAAACCTTATCAAGAAGCAAGTGATTAAAGATTTCACAAAAAAGTTACAAGATATTATTACTCCTAGAGACGTGCAGATGGTATGTGATGAAGCAGGAATTAGTACTAAAGGATACAATGCATTGTACAACCTTTTGAAGCATTCATTACAAAGAGAAAGTATTTTGCAAAATATGTTTCCATCTCCTTACAAGGTATCGCTTAAGAAGTCAATGTCCAATGAAGATATAGCTAGTATTCTTGGAAACTACTTATATATAGAGGATATTATGCCTATGCCTATTTATCATTTGTCTACATCCCAAAATGAGTTGAAAAGCGCACCTGGAAATGGAATTCCTTACACAAAGTACAACAACATATTTGTGGATTTGGAGAGGCTTCAACAAGCAATGGTTCGATTTTACAAATCTACTATACCAGGTATGTCCTCTATTGTTACCTTGATATACATTGTATTTTGATGTTATAAAAAGTTTGGTAATTTATGCAGATTGTAATACCAAATTAAAGTTTATATTGAAGTTAGATGAATGCCAGATCATAAAGGGACAATGACTAGAGAGATTCAGTTTGACACTCATGAATGAAGCTATGATAAATACCATATCTGATGAAAGTAGTAACTCTAGCTCTAACTCTACATATAGTGTTCAATCTGAGAAAGAAATATGGTGGTTGTGCTATTGAAGTACCTAAAGAATCTAGAGATGTTCTTTCATGGATTTTTAGTAGGACCCCATGGATCACTAAAGTAATAGTTTCTCAAATTCATGGTGCAAAGCTCCACATAAAAAACTTTGGTGATTTGGAGATAGATGGGCACTTGGGTGGGGATTTAAAAACTATCAAATGCATGTTAGGTTGCAAGCAAGGTGCATCTGCTCGTTATCCATGTCCATTTTGTACCCGAGGCTATACAATAACAAAGGGACAACAAAAAGTACTATCTAGCTTAGATGAATACCTAGATGTACCTACTTCCACGGAATGGGATAGACCTTTGTTAAGGTGTCCAATGTTACAAATACCTAACCGTGGCACATTAGATAAAGACTGGAATCCCATTATTCCATTTCCATTAGTTCATGTTCACTTTTGCACATTGCATGCTTTCATGAGAATATTTGATAGATTATTGAAGCTCCACATAGAATATGCATTGTCTATGAAGCCAATTAATAAATCTGTACAAGCCATCTAAAAATTGGAAGAGTTGCTTAATTGGATTAGTTCTCATGGTGGTAATGTAACTTTAGTTGTCAAAAAACCTGGTGAATCGCAAAATAGTTTGCAACAAGTGTCAATGACAGGGAAGAAGGCAAGAAAATTTTTCAGAAGAGGTGTGAGCCCTAAGAAAAATGAATGTAGGGGGCTATGGAAAGACTTGTGCATGATCACCACTAATAATGATTCGGAAATTGATCTTAGTAATAGGCGAAAGAAGGTTTGGTCATGCTTAGATAAGTTGGTAGGCTTAATGAGTCTTAATAGCTCCAACAAAAATTACCGTCAGTTGTTTCAAGATACATTAATGGAGCTTGCAAAGTGTTTCATCCTATCTTGGGGAGAGAGCAATATTACACATTACATTGTAAGTTTTCATATTTTTTCAATTTTCTTGTTGATAAGATTGTGTTATATGTACTTATATCATTTCAACATATTTTATTTGCACATGGAGCATTTTTTATGCATCGATATGGTTCGTTGGAGATTTTTAGTACACAAGGAATGGAGAAGTCACATTATAAGGCTAGAGGTGTTTACTTCAAGAACACACGACATGGTGGTGGTGCAATGCAATCAAACTATATGGAAGAGATGTTTAATTGGTTTTATCGTACTGCATTTTCAAGGACATATGCAATGGAACGAGCCAAGGAGTTGAAAGTTGCAAAACTTGCAAGAATTAATCAACACAACTTAGCTAGTGAAAAATGGAAGTCATCATTGGGACCTTTACGTCATGTTGAATGGCGGGCTACAAGAACATGACAGGGTTCATCATGGAAGTGAAGTCATTTAATACATTCATGGCATTTTCTGAATAACTCATAAGGTTTTCTACACATTAATCTCTTGTTTGCAATCTTTTAACGTAATTTTTAATTTTTTGACTATTTTTTGTCCGTTCAGATGTGAACATAACCTTTTTAAGTGAAACATTATAAAAGGAGACTCATTGTCTCATTTCAACATTCTAGCACTATAGAGAATGGCACGAACAAAGCAAACTGCAAGGAAGGATCCCATTAACTTTCCAACCTATGTGCAAGGCACTCAGAAGCCACCATGGATGAATCACCACAAAAGGCGACGTAGTGTCTCGCACTCTGCATCCCATCACGAAAGAGGTTGTGCTCATACCTGTGGGAGTGAACAGCTGAAGAACAAGTGGAACATGGGCAATCTAGGGAAGAGGTCGTAAATCAACCCCAATCACCACCATCATCATATGATGAGCCTCCATCACCAAAGAGACCCACAAAGACAAGGGTGAAGGAGCATGCTCATAGACAGGTAGTTTCCGATAATGATTTTGATGAATCGCATGAGGATGTGTCTCAACAATGTTCAGAATCAAGTGAGGAGAAGATAATATACTCAAAAAGAAAGACTTGAGACAATTGTAAATAAAGAAAAGTGAAAATTTGATATTAATTCAATTGTTTACATCAATTGGCTTTAAGTTTCTCAATGACTCTCTTTCGACACTCCAAAGCCATGGATAGGGTGTAAGTCAAAATTGAGGTTGCTATTTCATTAACATTTCTAACTCCTAGACCTAGAGATATACCTATTTGACCTATGACCTTTCCACGGAAGTTGGAACCTAAGGTTGTAGTTACAAGGGATTTCTTAACTAAAAAGATACAATTACTCCCCTGCGTAATGGTTGATAAACAACGCAATTTACTTAAGGCCTTTAGACACCATGTCATGAAGTGGCCCTGCGGACTGAACTCTTTATGGATAATTTCAAAATGTTCTTTGGGAAGTTTACCAATGTAGTTTGCAAGGGATGAGCCACCTCCACGAGCCACTCGATCACCTCCACTCCTTGCTGCAAACTTATCGACTTCAGTCACCTCCTACACAAAGTTTTATGATTAGTAGCTGCATGTGTTTGTAAGAATGAATGACATGAATTGAAGATACTTACATCTTGAAATCTATCTTCTTCTTCTCCTCTCTCTTGAAGATGTAAATTAATGCTGGACTGGGACATCCCACTCTGCTCGATTACTAGTGAGGCGAGAATGTCTAATTCCAATATCCTTTCTTGTGCATTTCTAAATTGTTCTTCTGTGATATGTTGATGTTCACTTGTAAGTATGTCATTGCAAACCAATTTTATTGTGTCGGCCACTCAGTCACCAAATGGCAAACACTTTTTCTCCAACAAGTCAGAGGTACTATCCAAAGGAAACTCTGACAAAGTACAAAAAAAACTTAGGCATTCATCAAGCCGTAGCCGGAATGCCTTCTCTACATCATGTAAGAACAACTATTCTTGTCCCTCGACAAGAACCATTGAAAAAGTTTCAATCTCCACCTCTGGAATAGTTGCTTCTATCTCCGAAGAGGTCAATGGCTTAGGCACTTCTTTCAACTTATCATCCATACCAAGAGGATAAGTCTTCTCAATAGCTTCTCTCTCTAACAAGAGATTCAAGGGTTCTTGAGGTGGTTCCTTTTTATCATCAACAAAACCAAGTGTAAGAAGATGAGGGATCTCATAAGGAATTGGTTATGGTTCCTCATTCACAAGGAAAATTGTGGCAGCAATGAATGAAAGATATTTTGCACCCATCTTGTGTTTCCTATTCAATCTCCTTATAAGTGGCATAGTTTCATTAAGAAGGTGCCCTGCTTCCTCTGCAATTACCTAGAACCGTTTCAATTTTTTTGCAAATGCCTCATCACCTTTGTGAATGTAGGTGAGAAGGTCACATGGAACCCAGGTTCCATCATATGGTGGTATTTCGATGGAGAAATGCAATATATGAACTTGCATAAATTGAAGTAGCTCCTGCAAAGCATCGGCATTCATTTGCACGGTTCCATGGAGGTCAGGAACCTTGGAGAGAAGATCATATATGTCATGTTGACCTTCATAATCTGAATCTTCCAAAAACTCTAGAAACTTGTGGGCATGCGCTCTTAGTAGGTACAGAGGTGGAATCCATAGCTTGCAAATGTGGACTGATCTATCACTCAATGTAGTTGCAAAAGTGAGAAATGAGGAGAGAGGACTCCTATTTAAAACTTTTCTAGAATTTTTAAGTGATGGTTCCCACTTTTTCATAGAAGTGACTTTTCCTTAAATTAAAACATAAGAGTCTTCAAAAGGAAAACTTTGACATTTGAGATCACATCAAAGAAAATAAACAATAAGAATGCTCTTTCAAGAAAAACCTTGAGAATGTACATACACAACTAGAATGTGGCCAAAATATCCTTGAAGCAAATGTGAAAAGTTTTTCATTGCAAAAATAGGTTTGTTTACTAGTTTCATAGTATCTTTACAAAAAAGATGTTGTTAGGATCTTGCTCACGCGCATACAGAGATTACGGACGCAGAAAAACACACAGAAAATAGAGGCAACAAGAGACAAGATTGAACGCAAGATTGGGTGTAATCTCCCCCCATGCACTCTGTGTCGACAGTCCACAGAGTGCATGTATTTTATAGGAATTTTGATTACGTCGAAAAGAGTGGTTACAAGAGGGCGGCTTCGAAAAGTAGGCGTGAAACTAAAAGTTGATAACTTTTACAGAAAGCCATTGCTTTCAATAACAGAAACTACGGTCTACAATGACCCTTATGCTAACCATTACTTTTTCTAACAATAGAACCTTCTACGCAGGTTTATTTACAAGCTAAATAATAATTATTCGGATTATTGATGTCCGCCCTTTCATGCCTTGCACGCTCCTCACGAACCTTCAGCTGCTATATCAGAAACATCAAAAAAACATATTAATACATTAATAATATATCACTTTAACAATGCATTGTTCAATAATATACAACATGCCTCTCAGTTGACAAGCAATTGCCCTCAGTTGATAAAATAATTTAACACTCTAACAATTACAATATATTGTTCAACATATTCCATGTTACTGTTACAAACCAACAATGCATTGGCTAACATATTCCATGTTACAATCCAACAATGCATTGGCGATTCCATATTTCAATCCAACAATGCATTGTTCAACATATTCCATAAGGTATAACATGCCCCTCAGTTGAACAAACAACTGACCTCACATGATAAAATAATAAACATGGATGGCCAGTCACATGTTTCATCACTGAATAAAGAAAATAGGCATGTTCCATGTAAAAATACATGCATGGAAATGTTCATGGAGCTGTTTAAGTTATTAAGAGTATGTGTAAGATGCTGACATAGTCTTTCTAATGAATTTGGGCAAGCAAAGCTTGAATATGCTCCTATAAAATAAATTCAATATGTAAATGCATCACAGTTATCAAACATGTAGGGTAAACTTTAAAGGTAGAAATGTATCCTTAAACTCTTCTTGAAAAGCCTTCCAGGTGCGTGGACAATCTGCACTATGACAAAGATCATTCCACCATTGCTGCGCTTTACCTACTAAATAGTTAGTGGCAAACTCGATTTTCTTATTTTCTGAATATAACTCGTCGGAAAAGAAATCGTTGAATAGGGATAGCCATGATAAGACAAAGTGGCCATCTTTTCGTCTGTCGAATTGAAGCATAGCATAACGTCCTTGTATGGCTTGTTGAAGTGCTTGAAGTTCTTGGTTCATAATCTCTAACTCTTGCTCGAATGAAACTCCAGGTAAAGGTGAATTACTGTGATCCTCCATGGTGCTCTTGGACCCTTGCTCTCAACCTTGGTGTATTGAACCTTCTTGTTTGCAATCTTGGTATCTCGATCCCGTGTTCTCAACCTTGCTTGGTATCTTGAACACTCAATCAAGTGCCACCCAAGGATTTTGAAGGAGTTCACACTTCCAAGCTAGCTCATTGGAAAGTTCATTCCGAGAACTTTCCTACGGTATATTGCACGCCTCAATCCGACCTACGGATTGAGAGATACACTTGATTCTTTGTTGGGTCCATCCTTGAAATGGTCGCGAGCGCCTTCCATAAATAAGAAAGAGAGAGAACTTGAGTACAACTCCAAGAGATGGTGGAGTGGTCAAAGTACTTCCCTTGAGAGTAGGAGGTTGTGGGTTCAAATCCTTCTACCTTAGGGACTCTAAACCTCTCTATTACCACTCAAAAATTAAAATTGTCTCGAGCGTAGCCAACGATCACCAAGGGAGCCTTGGGTGCCAATGTTGCCAATGTATTGCCGAAGTTATTGCCTAAGTTCTTTGCCTTAGTCGACGCCTTGGAGTAAACATAGGTGAAAATGTAGGTGAAAATGTAGGTGAAAACGTAGGTGAAAACGTAGGTTCTGGTTCTGGAACAGGAAGCGAAAGCGAAACAGAAACTGAAACCGAAACCGAAACCGAAGACGGAGACGGAGACGGAGACGGAGACGGAGATGGAGATGGAATCGGAATTCAGAATCGCGAACAGAGAACAGAACCCTCTCTATTGACGCGTGCAGAGCTCTGATACCACTGTTGTCAGGATCTTGCTCACACGCATACAGAGATTACGGACGCAGAAAAACACACAGAAAATAGAGGCAACAAGAGACAAGATTGAATGCAAGATTGGGTGCAATCTCCCCCCATGCACTCTGTTTCGACAGTCCACAGAGTGCATGTATTTATAGGAATTTTGATTACGTCGAAAAGAGTGGTTACAAGAGGGCGGCTTTGAAAAGTAGGCGTGAAACTAAAAGTTGATAACTTTACAGAAAGCCATTGCTTTCAATAACAGAAACTACGGTCTACAATGATCCTTATGCTAACCATTACTTTTTCTAACAATAGAACCTTCTACGCAGGTTTATTTACAAGCTAAATAATAATTATTCGGATTATTGATGTCCGCCCTTTCACGCCTTGCACGCTCCTCACGAACCTTCAGCTGCTATATCAGAAACATCAAAAAAACATATTAATACATTAATAATATATCACTTTAACAATGCATTGTTCAATAATATACAACAAAAGAGTTATGACAATGAAATTTCAGTTCCATCCATGCCCCAATCTGCAAGAACCTTGATTTTGTCTTCCAATCTCATTCCAATATGTGGACAATTCATAAAAGAGTAAAACATTTTCAAATCATGAACAATAGTGATAGAATAAGATATATATATATATATATATATATATATATATATATATATATATCTATATCTATATCTATATTTATATATGGAATACAACTCTTACCTTGTTCCCTCGTATTCGAAATTTGAAATCATGAAGATCATCATATCCCATGATAAGTAAGTGTTCTCTCAAGTTGGCGAAGTTCCAATGTTGATTATCTAAAACCACCTCCATATCATTGTTTGGTAACTTCACATTAATTTCAAATGAAGCTAAAGATCCCTCCGAGCTTTGCAAAGGTATCCACTCTCCTAGTTTACACATCCAACGATCATAATAAAATCTAATGTACAAAGAGGTGCGATGTTTTAAATAGCGAAACCCTATACCTGTGTCACCAATTCTACAACGGTATCTATCCCCTTTTGACAATCCTTCTACATAACCCCTGTTTTCCCCTAACAATCCTTCTACTACTTCGTATGTAACATCTTTACATAGAAACATTGTAGGAGTTTCTACAAAAATGCCTTGAAATATGAAAACAAAGCAGTGGATTGGTAGAGTCTAATGAAGACCTATTGATCTAGACACTAGCGTGAATTTCAAAGAGTTATGTATGTCCATCACCATCTTACGCTTGAAAGATGATATGGACCAAAAATCAGGTTTTGGCCACTATAAAGTAAGAAGAGAATCAACTTTCATAATCTCCAACCTTCCATATTCACCATCTATGGAAGGAACAATGTACTTGTGAGTGTAAAAGAAGATCCTTTCACGAATAAGTTTAGCAGGAGGTACATCTGGAAACACTAATGCCCCAATGTTTGCATGTAATTCTTTGAAAGTTCCTGTAAGACTATGAAGTGGTTGCTCTTGCACTAAACTAGAAGGAAATATGACTGTAGCAATGAAAAACATATGAGATGTATAATTAAGACATTTAACACCATGAAGCATTGAAAAAATAGAAATAATCACAATGGATTGGATATCTAATTCTATTGGAGTTTTCTAACTTCATGGTTGAAATTGTCAAGACATGTTGTACAATAGCAACCATTCCACCATGTGTTTTATGCTTGAAGCCTAAGAGCTTACCTTTCCAATGAAGATCCAAATTTCCACCACCTCGAACACGATGAGGACCAAGTCCAGATGACTGCATGCACACCCATGCACATTTGCAAAACTCTTGTGGTAGCCAACTTCCTTCCATTGTTTTGATGTTGTGGCACGTCATTGTGTGAACTCCGTCTTTTGGTCTCCTACGAGCTCTGGAGCTTTCCATGGGAGTAAGAGTTGTTGTCATTGCTGCAGAAGTTGGGAGAATGGTAGGAAGAGAAACAACGCTTCTGTTGTATGGTATGGAGGGAATAGAGGTGAAAAATATGACTTTTTGGGTTTTGGGTATGAAAATGGGAGTTTGAAGAAGGAAAGTAGAGTTTTTTGAGTTATTTTGAAAAAAAACACTTTTTTAGCTAAAAAACATGCACGGATTTTGAATTAGAAGTCAAAAATAGCACTTTTGACCCTCAAAAGTAATATGGAGGTGATTTAATGGTATTATGATGAGTTTTACAACTTTTTAAAAATTTTGAATTTTTTGGCCCAGCCTGATTACGAGATTTCTTCTCTCTCTAGAAGACAACCCTAAACATAGAGGAATCTTGTCCCCTCTTCCCCTTCAGCCTAGTATTTTATAGGGTATAGACTGTGGCCACCACCCTCTTCTGATTGGTTCATCACTTATCACTCCTTAAGCTAAAAGGCCCATCCAGGGTTCACCTTTTTTCCTAATGATTTATCTCTATATTGACAACTTCTAAATTACTTACTATGCTGGTTTCTTCTTGATCATCATATATTGCTTCATCCTGTATTTCATCTTCTTCAATGACCTCTTCTTCTCGAACAATGATCTTTTACTCCTCCACTATCGAATGAATCTCTGAGTCCACTAGAGATGGAATTTCTTCTACATCTATGTTCTCATAAATTTATCTACTACGTGGGGCAACTTGTAAAACAAATAGCCGCTCTGGTTCTTTTGAATCTTGTATAAAAATAGCTTGTTTACAGTGTTCCGGAAGTACAAATGTATCTCTTTCATCTGTCCATAATTTTATGGAGTTGACTTGAAGAAAACCGCTTTTATCCTGCCTCTATTGCGTTTCTTCTAGAGGTGACTACTTTGAACCATTTCACATAAAAAACAAAGTAATCAAACATCCTAAAAGATAGTTTTAAGATAGCTTGAATAACTCCACAATAGTCTAGTTGGCCTTCTTGAGCATTATCATCTCTTGCACTCGCTCTACTTTTTTGCAAAAAGTTCACTATCATCCCACTATCAAAAGAAGACCTAGTTTTATCGATTCGTGCGATTCAAAAGTGTCTTCCATGTAGACAATAGAGCACCGTATTCATTATACTCCCAATCACATCCCTTTGCGAGTTCTTCTTCTTCTTCAAAGATATCTTCACCCACTGCCTTTGCTTGTGAAACTACTGTATCTAGCCATGTGCTCATTGGAAAAGGTGGAAGAGATCAAAGACTTTTTGGAAGAGGAAAATATCGAGTGGATTGATTCCTTCGAAACCCTTTACCTGAAATTTGCATCCATTATTCTTTACCATCCTTTACTTTTTGGTTCATCACCTATGATATGAACATCTTCATCATCACTCCATAAGCGAGGCATTTCTGGATCCCACATATGTAGAGACTCAGTTGTGAATACAAGAGACTCTTATAGGAGCCATCCCTCTGCCATGCTACCCTCTGGACCTGCTCTCTGTGGAACAAACACTTTTAATATCTTCATAAAGCACTCTAATAAGAACATCCATCCACTATGGGCAGTTCGTGCTATTACAACTTCATCTACCACATGAATCAGTTATATGTGTATGTGTATGTGTGTATATATGTTATGCATGTTTAAAAACCGTAAAACCCTAATCAGAAAGACCTAGACCTAAAACATGTATATATGTGTATGCATGTGTATATATATGTGTATGTGTATATATATGTATATATAGACATGTGTATAAGTATATTGTGTATGTGTATGTGTATATATATTTACTCTAATCAAAAATCCTTAAAATTAAACCTATTTTTATATATTGAATTATATATATATTTAATTTATTTATTTAAAACACTAGTTCTTTTCATATTTATTTATCTATATAATTATTCTATTTTATATATATATTTATTTAAATATTTAGACTTTTTCTTTATTTTTTTCTTTATTTTTTCTATATTTTCCCCTGATATAAATTTAATTGAATTATATGTATGCCTAAACCCTAAAACCCTAATCTTAAAGATCTAGACCTAAAATATGTATATTTATCTATGCATGTGTATATATGTATATTATGTGTATGTGTGTATATATGTTATGCATGTGTAAAAACCCTAAAACCCTAATAAGAAAGACCTAGACCTAAAACATGTATATATGTGTATGCATATATATATATATATATA
>CM035437.1:3258473-3493473 GCA_020310875.1 Ceratopteris richardii | reverse complement strand
AGAATAAAACAATCACTTACAGGTATGTCCCTCTTTTGGATCATTGTCATCAAAGCGTAATGTATGTCGCCTAACATCGAATTCCAAAGAATTGACACCAAAAACCTTCTGCAAAAATCAAAGACAAGAGAAATTATAAGACCGAAAACAAAGAGAAAGACAAAGGCTAAGAGTATTCGTACCACTTACCAAGATGTGAGATCTAAATAGAGAGAGTGTATGTGGGTATGTAGAGAGAGAGATCTGTGTGTGTGTGTGCACAAGACAATGCAGGTCATAATTTGGTTCACGCGTGCAAGTTCGACAGAAGAAATCCAGTACTCAAACATGGAGAAAATGTTGAGTTTTGCTCTCGAGTTCCCATATTTTTAAAACACGGCCTCCGTATATCCGTCCGTATGGGCGTCGATATAAGCGTCGATAATTTACTAGAAATTAGTGATGCTTATATAGATGCTCATACCGATGGATATACCGACGCTCATACGACTCATATACCGATGGTTGTGATAGATCCCAACGATATCTTTTAAACGCTCATACCAACGGTATTTTGACCGTCCATATCTTTAAGTGGACTTTTCCAACATTTATACCGATGCTGGGAGTGACCATCAGTATAGGCAGCGTGGATATGCCCCTCATATGTTGTAGTGAAGTGATCTTTCAGGCAAGACTTCATCAACAAAAATCAATTGTTCCTTCAAATATTTGATCTTTGTCAGAAAAATATCCATGGAATCCCCTTCATTCATGTGCTCACTCTCCAATTATTTTCAAAGGTAAACACCAAGAGCCTCTTTCCTTGCCTAGTATAAAGTGGTAAGTGTATCCCAAGCATCCTTAGCTCTTCTCAAAGAGTGAATGGGAGGAATAATGGCATTTTTGACAAAAAAGGCTATCAATGCATGTGCTTGAGCATCTTTGCCATCCCAAAAAATTTTCTCTAGAGTAGGTATAGTAGGAACCAACACAAATAGGAACTTGAAGAATATCATGATCTTCGATGCCATCTACATCACCTTTAGCAACTATGTTTCCAGGTGAAATAGGATATTTTTTGACACCTTGCACAATGCTCCATAGTACTTGTGCATCCCATGCATAGCACATCATATAAGCCCATTGTTGATATATTTAGGTAGTGATGTGTGTGAACACTCTAGGGCAGCTAGGGCACTTTTTTCCCTCTTTAGGAGGTTTTTTTCCCCTAGCTTGTATATATGCCTATTGCCCTAATGGGCTACTCATCTTTTTACATTCTAGTGCTAATGCATTTAGTATTCTGTGTTGTGCTCCAAGCTTCCTCTTCTTCCTTCTATTGTTCGCGTGCTTCCGCAGACGTCTAACTCCAACAATTGGTATCAAAGCAGGTCGTCGCTTCATCTAGGGCATCATCGACACTCGTCTGGTAAGAGTCTCAGAATCGCATGAAATTTGGTATGCATAATCAGTTCGATTAGAAGATCAAAACAACTTTGCTATGTGGTGCCCAAATCATGATCTCAGCTTGTTTCGGCCTTCGAAGACACTATCGTAGTTCTTGTGCAGGTTGTATTGTATGTTTATGCCAAAGATATATACATGTTTCACTTTGCCAATATAAGCATCTCAAAGTGTGCTACATGTGTGGCGAAATTGGCGAGGGTACTTCTGCTCAACTTTTTTAGATACAATCATTTTTTTGCATCAGGGTATTTTGGTCAGTGGTCATAGCTGAAAGCAATAATGTATTTCGTATGTTAGCTGGTGAGGATAAGTTGGATGGTACCAACTACCCATTGTGAACTTATATGATGCAGCATGCATTGGTTGCAAAAGGACTGTGGAACCGTATGCAGGTTGTTGAAAAACATCCTATTACACCTACAAATATAAGTATTGAAGTTGATGTAGATGGCATTGAAGATGCTGATATTCTTTACATTCTTGTTCAAGCTATGATTTCTACTCCACCTACTCCAAAGCAAATTTGTTGGGATGGCAGAGATGCTCAGGCACATGCATTGATACCTTTGTCTATCAAACGTGCCATTATTCCTCACATTCGCTCTTGCAGAACAGCTAAGGATGCTTGGGATACACTTAACGCATTGTACCAAGCTAGGAATGAGGCTCCTATAGCTTACCTCCGAAAACAGTTGGAAAGTGAGCATATGAATGAAGGTGATTCTATGGATAGTTTTCTGATAAAGATCAAGGATTTGAAGGAACACTTGATTTCTGTTAATTAAGTTATACCAGATAGCTTACTTGTGTAGACCGTTCTAAATGGTCTTTCTAACTCATATCAAAGTTTTGCTTCTACTCTTCACTTGATAATGAAAGGCAATCCAAATGTCGTGTCATTCAAAGAGTTAGTTTTTGTTCTATTGTAGGATGATTTGTTTAGGTAGAACAACTCCATTATGCGTGTTGCAGATCAAGATTTTCTGGCTATTGAGAAGGGCAAAGGAAAATGGAGCTCTTCTACTAGTAAGTAAAAATCTGCAAATGTTGCACATTTGAAGAAGGAAGAAAAAGATGAGAAGAAATTAGAAAAGCAAATATTATTTTGCAAATACTGTAAAGAAAATGATCATGTCATTAAAAGCTCTCCAAAACTAGTTGCTAAAGAGGAAAAGAAGAAAGAGGCAAGAATGGTTGTTGTAGAGGCCTCTACACCGAAAATAGAGTGTGCTTATCTTCTCTAGAATGAAGAATGGGCATTTACTACTGTTTGCATTTTTGACCCATCTTCTCATGAGCATTCTTGAAAAGAATGAATTTGGATGCCAGAAATATTATTCAAAACAACAGAATGCGAAGGAAAACGGCTAAGAGCATCCGCTACAACATTAGCTTTACCAAGCTGATATTGTATCATGGGTTGGAAATTTTGAATGAATGATGCCCATTTAAGATGCCTATATGAAATTAAGGGCTGATTTAATAAATGCTTAATAGCCTGTTGATCGGTTTTGATTAAGACCTCAGAGCCCATAAGATAGTGTTTCCAAATTCGCAAAGCATGCACAACTGCTAACAATTCTTTATCATACGTACTATAATTCTGTTCTGAGGGCTTAAGCTTTCTACTCTCAAATGCGATAGGATGGTCATTTTGCATTAAAACAGCACCTATTCCTGAACCACTAGCATTAGTAACGACATGAAAGGGTTGTGAAAAATCAGGTAACTCTAAAACAGGTGCATGTGAAAGTGCTTGTTTAAGTTTTTCAAAAGACTGTTGTTGGGTAAGTCCCCATGCAAATTTTATTTTCTTTTTCAACAACAAGGTAAGAGGCAATGCTAAATAAGAAAAATTTCGAACGAACTTCCTATAGAAACTAGCCAACCCAAGAAAAGAACGAACATCATTGATTGATTGTGGTGTAGGCCATTCTACGATAACTCTAATCTTTTTCGGATCCACATGCACACCTTCACTTGAAATAATATATCCTAAATATTCTAGCTTATGCTGAAAGAAAATACTCTTTTCAGGATTAGCATAAAGTGTGTTCTCTCGTAACAAATGAAAAACTATTTTTGCAAGATGCTTTTCATGTTCACTATCATTCTTACTGTAAACAAGTATATCATCAAAGAATCCAAGAACAAAAACTTGGTAATCAAGAAAAATATTGTTCATCATTCGTGCAAATGTCGCAGGGGCATTAGTAAGTCCAAAGGGCATTACCATAAATTCATAATGGCCAGTTTGAGTTCTAAGTGCAGTCTTAAAAATATCACTTTGTGTCGTACGAATCTGATGGTAACCTGATTTAAGATCAATTTTACTAAAGACACGAGCTCCTCGTAACTTATCTAAGAGATCATCTATTCGAGGAATAGGGTATCTATTCTTGATGGTAATCTTGTTAAGGGCTCTATAATCAATGCACATTCGATAAGTTTTATTCTTCTTCCCTACTAAGAGAACTGGTGCTCCAAATGGGGAAGAACTAGGCCTTATAAGTCCTTTTTGTAGCAAGTCTTTTACTTGGTTTTCTATTTCCTTTTGATGTAGTGGGCCATGTCTATAAGGTGCTTTATGAGGAGGAGAACTACCAGGGACTAAATCTATGCTATGGTCAAAGGATCCTCGAGATGGTGGTAGTTCAGAGGGATACTCAGACATAAAACAATCCTTATAAGTACTCATGAAAGGTTTATATGCATCAGGAAGTGTATGAGTATAATCATTGATGACATTGACATAAACAATGCATGAGTTAAATCCTTTCCTAAATGCACGTTTTACTTGAGTGTGACTAATCAGTGGAAATGACTGAAAATCATGCCGTGCAGACAAACTAATGACTTGACCTTTGAATTCAAAGTTAAAAGTATGCGTATGGTAGTCAATATGTGGGTTATAATGGTGACGAAAAGGCATACCTAGTATAACATCGTAAGATTGAAAAGGTGCAATAAAAAATGTTCGTGAATCAACATATGGGTCTATGCTAATCGTAACATCTTGCACTTCTCGTGTTAAATTATAATGACTACCCTGAAATGCAGCTTTCACTTTATACAAGGAAGGAAATGTTTGTAATTTAAGTTCTTGCACTAATAAATGTGAAATGAAGTCATGTGAACTACCATCATCATGTAGAATTTTAACTAGTTTATTATTTATTGTACCCTGCATGCAAATGAGAGAGTAAAGAGAGATATCGTTACCCAAGGTGCTTAAGTCCTTCTCCAATGATTCCTCTGTCCAAACAGGAGGAATTTCTTCATTATGGACCTCCATGTTATGCAATTGAGCTGTAGCCGGTTTCATGTGAAGCGGTCGCAATCTGCACCTTATTTTTGTATGTCCAAGTTTACCACAATTCCAGCAAGTGAGTCATGGTCGCTTCTGTTGGGTATCCACCACTGAAGTTTGAAGGGTAGGTGGTTTGGTTGGTTGGAGAGATGAAGCAACAGGTGGAGTTGAGTAATTGGATTGTGGATGACGAGGAAAACTAGGGTAAGATGGGACATTAAAAGTACACTTCATAGGAAATATAGGTTTAACAAAAAATGGTCGTTGATGTGGTTGTTGTAGTCGGAGTGACTTGGTTATGGACTGGAATTCTTTTTCTGCATCATAAGCAAAAGATATAGCCTTGTTGAGGGTTGTAGGCCATAGGGTGTGAAGCTTAGCTTGGATTCCCACCTCCAGACCATCTTCATATTTCTGCTGCAAGATATCCTCCGATACTTCTTCAAGCATTCGAATAAGTAGTAAATTTTGCTAGAACCGCTTAGTGTAAGTAGTAAGCGTATCACCCTCCTTCCATGTAAGGGTCGTCCATGCACGTCGAACATGCAAATGGTATTGAGGAGGAAGAAAAGAATCCTTCATTTTCTCTTGGAAAGCCTTCCACGTTGTTGGACGCTCCGTACTGTGCCGCACGACATTCCAACAGAGTTGAGCTTTACCTATTAAATAGTTAGTGGCAAATTTAACTTTTTCACTTTCAGCATACAACTCGTTAGTATAAAAATCATCAAACTGTGACAACAAGGAAAGGACTAAAGGCCCATCCTTTCGGCCATCAAATCATAGAAACTGTTAGTTTCTAGTACCAATCTTCGAATGAGTAACATCAGATTGGGCAGAAATAATAGCTTTTACTCCTCTCGTAAGGTTGTCTTCCTCAGCTTGTATCTTTTGGAGGACTTCATCACGTTGTCGGATCTCATTATGAGCTCCTCAAAGCTCATGCCTCAAAAGCTCTAGTTGTTGTTCAATTGTTGCCTCAGGTAGAGGTGAATTACTGTAATCCTCCATGGTGCTCTTGGACCCTTAAGCTAGTGCTTTCCTCTCGGGATGTACCCTCAGGAAATGTACCTTAGCAGAGTGTACCCTGTCTAGATGTACCCTGATGTACCCTGACAAGATGTACCCTGTCTGGATGTACCCTAGTGTACCCTGAGAAGTGTACCCTGAGAAGTGTACCCTGAGAAGTGTACCCTGAAAAGATGTACCCTAAGACGCACCGCGTCGCGTCGCATCGTGCCGCCTTGAAAAGTGAGAAAAATTACAAGTTATGATAAATTTATGAGGAAAGAACTTGAGTGACAACTCCAAGAGAGAGTGTAGTTGTAAAGCACTTCCCTTGAAAGTAGGAGGTTGTGGGTTCAAATCCTCCTACCTTAGGGAATCTAAACCACTATTGCCACTCAAAAATTAAAATTGCCTCGCGCATAGCCAACGGCTGCCAACGGTCGCCAAGGGAGCCTTGGGTACCAATGTATTGCCTAAGTTATTGCCTAAGTTCTTTGCCTTAGTCAACGCCTTGGAGTAAACGTAGGTGTAAGCATAGGTGTAAACATAGGAGCAAACGTAGGTGAAAACGTAGGTTCTAGTTCTGGAACTGGAACAAAAACAGGAACTGAAGACGAAGACGAAGACGAAGACGGAGACGGAATCGGAATCGGAATCGAAATTGTGAACAGAGAGCAGAACCCTCTGTATTGACGCATGCAGAGCTCTGATACCACTGTTGTCAAGATCTTGCTCACGTGCATACAGAGATTATGGATGCTAAAACACACAGACAAATAGATGCAACAAGAGACGAGACAGAATGCAGTATTGGGTGCAATTTCCCCCTATGCACTCTGTTTCGATAGTCCACAGAGTGCATGTATTTATAGGAATTTTGATTACATCAAAAAGAGTGGTTACATGAGGGCGGCTTCAAAAAGCAAACATGAAACTAAAAGTTGGTAACTTTTACAGAAAGCCATTGCTTTGAATAACAGAAACTGTAGTCTACAATGACCCTTATTCTAACCATTACTTTTCTAACAATAGAACCTTCTATGCAGGTTTATTTACAAGCTAAATAATAATTATTCGGATTATTGATATCCACCCTTTCACGCTTTGCACGCTCCTCACGAACCTTCAGCTAAAAACACATTAATACATTAATAATATAACACTTTAACAATGCATTGTTCAATAATATACAACACATTGAGTATCACATACATACAAATCATGGGTTGAAATTGTATCTTATGATAAAGCCAAACCAAAGATCTTTGAAACCTCGTATACACAAAAATTTCAAGACCTTGGTCATTGTGATGCTTGAAACATCCATGTATTGTATCCATATTCTTCAATGTGTTCCTATAGGGCGTGGGAAGGCCAAATAGAGCCGTGCAACATAAACATGGGAGACACACCTACATATGTTTGGCATGCCCTTCTCCTACTTTATGTGGTGAGGTTTTTTTTTTGGCATACTTATGTTGTTGATTGCACAATGAATGTGATATACACACAAGATATTTTAAGAAGATGCTCCATAATATAAGCATAATCTAGACAATTTTCAAATATTATATACAAAATAATATCATGAGACAAAAGGAAAAGAATATAGAAAAGTGTGATTTTTTTCATTAATGGATTTGTTTACATCAATTGGATTTGAGCTTCTTAATGACACTCTTTTGATGCTCCAAAGCCATAGGTGGGGTGTAAGTCAAAACTGACCTTGCTATATCATCACTACTTTTCACCCCTAGCCTTAGAGATATACATATTTGACCAGAGAATTTTGTATAGAAGTTAGAACCTAAATTTGTAATTACAAGGGACTTTTTAACTAAAAAGACACAATTGGACCCCTATGTAATGGTTGATAAACAAGAAATTTACTTGAGGCCTTCAGAAACCATGTCATGAAGTGGCCGTGAGGACTATAGTCTTTATGGATAACTACAAAATGTTTTTTGGTAAGTTTCCCAATGTAATTTGCAATGGACAAGCCACCTTAGGAGACACTTGATCCCCTCTTCTCCTAGTTACAAACTTTTCAACTTCCATCACTTCCTACACAAAGTTTTGTGATTAGTATCTGCATGTGGTTGTAAGAATGAATGACAACGATTGAAAATACTTACATATTGAACTCTATGTTCTTCTTCTCCTCTCTATGGAAGATGTAAATTAATGCTAGACTAAGATATCTATTGGTGCATTTTACCCAAGTCTACATGCTTGATATGATTTGATTTATTTTCATTTGTAGACATATGTGTAGACATATGAACACCCCTTGTAAAAGAGTATATTTTATCTCTTCTAATTGTGAAAGAAAGAATGGCTTAAGTCATCCATGATGTAAACAAGAAATTTGTGGCTCTAACTACCTAAAAACATGAATCCATCAGCTAAGAGAATGTCTCCTAATTCTTAGCATCACTTTTAGCTGAAGTTGTTTGAATTGAGGTTCAAAATTACCTCCAAAAGTAGTTATAAAAAGAGCAAGAAGGAAGTCGCCATTACATAGCTTGATTCGTGCGAACTTCATGTTCACTTGTAGAGGTTGAGGAGCTTACTCCATAGCTCTATCATTCTACTGCCATTGTGCAAGTATTCATTGCCAACGTGGTTGTAATTATATGTGAATCCATACATTCATCATTTACTTCTTCTCTCTTTTATTCTTTGCTATACTCACTCCAAATAGTAACTTCAGAAGCACATATCTCGGGCTATAAATAACCTTTTTTAGAGGTTTAAAGTGCATTGGATTTATCTCTAAATTACGTTTATGGTTAAAAAATTTCATGATCATTGGATTTACTATTTGTTACAAATCTATGTTTTTCTACTCACTAGTCAAATCTTTGTAGAGCCCCAAAAATGGCGGGAGTGCTCTAGATTTTGCTAAATCTTGTTCTCAGTGCTCCTTTGATCATTTGAAGTGTTTTAGCTTGGATAAAAAATTTATCTAAGTCTATTTTCTATGTCCAAAAGGGATTTTTAGAATTTCTATAAGGTTGAGAGCAATGTTCATTTTCTCCAGCAGGTGTATGTACAAAAATAGCAAGTTTTGGGAGCTAGTCATTTTGCAACTAGTTTACCTTGAACCAAAATTTTGGGATACTTGTTCCAAAACACTTGGGTGATTTTTCTGTGGATTTAGGAAGCTCAAAGGGTCTACTAACCAACTCTAAAGTCTTAGTTGGCTGGTGTGAAGCTGGTTGTAGGATCACCAACTCATCTTCGGATTGCATCCACCATTTGTCTTTAGAATGTTATCAGAGCATAGTCAATCAACATGGGAGATGGATTTCCATCAACAATTGACAAATTCAATAGAAAAATCTACCCAGCATGGTCTCTAAGGATGGAGGCTTATCTTCAAGGGAGGAATCTACTTGGATACACATTCGGAGATGAAGAAATGACAACCATGAGGAACAAACGGCAACTATCACATGAAGAAGAGGAAAGACTTTCAAGTTGATTTTCAAAGGATGCACTTTCAAGTCCCATATCTAAACTCAATCTCTGATTTTCTTTTACCTCCTGTCAAGCAATGCACGACATCAAGAGAGACTTGGAATGCACTTCCTTTTTTCTTTTCATCCAACACTTGAGCAAGGAAGAACTAATTGTGGATGGAGTTCACAACAATTAAGAAAAGCGCCAAGAAAACTGTGACTAATTATGTCACAAAGATGAAGGAGATTTCAAATCACCTTGGAAGCATTGAAGAGGTAATTGAAGAGGAAAAAAGCATTAGAAAAATCATAAATGGAATCAAAATAGATGACAAGTGGTAGTCCTTCACAACATCCATGGACTTGTACATGGATATGCATGTACGTGACCTCAACTCACTCATGGGCCATCTCTTCAATCATGAAGCAAAGATTAGCAACAATGGTGAGTCCTCAAGAGGTAATCAAACTTCTGCCTTATAATCTGATAAAGCTAAGGTCAAGGAGAAGTCAAAGAATAAGAAGAAGGATGATGAAGATAGCTCTTTCCAAGCAAACTTTGTTGGTAGAGGAAGACCTAGAGGAAGAGGTAGAGGTGGAAAGCAAGGTAGGGGTAGATTCCAATCCTTTAGACCTTGAAACATATGTGACTTATCTAATCATACTATTGAAGAATGTTTCTGGAATCCAAGGAACTCAAGAGGAAGAGGATTCATTAGAGGTGGCTATGGATCAAATAGAGGCAGATACAATGGAGGCTACAACAGTAACTACAACAACAATTACAACAAAAACAACTATCAAAGTGGCAATAGAGGAAGAAGAGATAACAATAACTATCCACAAGACTAAAGTCAAGAAGATTCATTATTGATTATGAATCTAGTAGTGAAGAAGGGTAAGGAGGACGATCACATCTTTTACATTGATTCGGGATGCTCAAATCATGTAGCACGAAATGTGGCTTCACTTTCTGATTTGGGTGATCCTCACAAGAAACATGAAGTGCAAATAGGAGATCCTCATATGGGAGTATGAACCTCTTAATCAAAGTCTTGTATGTCCCTACAATTACCAAAAATTTGATAAGTGTTGTGAAGATTGTTAAAGAAGGATTGCAGGTTACATTCAACTTGTTTGGAGAAAATATTGAAGACCCAAGGCAATGCTTTAGAAGGATTGCCAAAGGAGAAAAGACAGGAAGGCTTTTCGCTTTTGAAGTGGAAGATATAAAGAACATAGCTGTATTTAGCTCAAATTCTCACAGAGTTGGAGATATGGCACAAAAGGCTTGCTCACATTAGTGAGAGGACACTCAAAAAAATTTTTAGGGACCAAAGTGTACTTGGTTTTCCTAATATCAAAAGGCAACACATGATTTATAAGCATGAATCTTGTCAATTCGGAAAGGCTCATAGGCAACCTTTCAATAGGAAGGGATATGTATATCAAAATCTTTTGGATCTAGTGCACATGGATGTGTCAAGTCTTAGCAAGGGGCCATCTATATTAGGCTCAAGATATTATGTGTCTTTCATAGATGATTTTAGCAGCATGACCATTCCATTTTTCATGAAGCAAAAGGATGAAGTTTTTAATTTCTTTAAGAAGTATGTTGCTCTTGTTGAAAAACAAATAAGTAGGACTTTTAAAAGACTTAGATGAGATGGTGGAGGAGAATACTTCTCTTCTGAATTTGATGCGTACTTGCATGAAAGAGGCATTAAAAAGGAAGGCACTACAAGGTATACACCCAAACTCAATGTTGTAGCAAAGAGGAGAAACAGAGCTATTGTTGAAGCCGCAAGGCTCATGCTCAATGAAAAGGGATTGCCAAAGTACCTATGGGAAGAGGCTGTGTCTACAGTCACATATGTTGTAAATATACTTCCATCTAAGTCACTAGATGGAACCACTCCATATGAAGTGTTGAATGGAAGAAGACCTAGTCTAGAGCATTGTAAAATCTTTGGATGCTTAGCCTATGCTCACATTCCTTGTCAAGTAAGAGGGAAATTGGATCTTAAGGGAGAGAAGTGCATATTTACTGGTTATGAACAAAACCAAAAAGGATATAGCTTGTGCCATCCAACTAATAAAGGATTTTTTGTGCGTAGAGTAATTGTTGATGAGAACAAATCATTGTTTGATGATGATAGAAAAGTGAAGCTTCCTTATGAATTGGATGAAGATTTTCCATCACTTCAACCAAAGGATTCAAAGCAAATTAAAGAAAGATCCGGTGATTGACCTAAAAGACTTGGAAAGACTTAAGCTATGGAAGAGAAAAGGTAAAGCAAAGATGTAAGATGCTACATATGGATCCGAGAGCTCACATCAACCACTTAGAAGGTCTTCAAGGGAGAAGAAGAAACCAGAGAGGTATGGTTATGATACTTCTTTGGTCACCAAGCACTCAAACTACATTGCAAAGAATTCAACCAATGAAGAACCTACCACATTTGAAGAGGCACAAAGCAAGAAATCTCGGAGAGATGCAATGGATGAAGAAATGGAAGCCTTGAATGAGAATGATACTTGGGACCTTGTACCTAACAAGTCATCTATGAAGGTAATTGGATTTCAATGGATAAACAAAATCAAGAGGAATCCAGATGGAAGTATAAATAGACATAAAGCAAGGTTAGTTGCTAGAGGGTTTGCTCAAACCCATGGTATTGATTATGAGGAGGCTTTCTCTCCTCTTGCAAAAATGCCTACAATTAGGGTTCTCATTAGTCTTGCTGCATCTAGAAATTAGAAGATCTTTCAAATTGATGTAATGAATGCTTTCCTAAATGGATGGATTTATGAGGAAGTGTATAAGGCACAAACTCCTAGTTATGAGGATGCACATCATCCTAACTATGTATGCAAATTAAATAAAGCCTTGTATGGATTGAAAGAAAGCTCCAAGAGCTTGGAATTTTAGATTGGTAACTTATTTGCAGGACCAAGGATTCAAAGCTACGAAGGCATATACTTCTTTGTTCATAAAGAGGAATGGATATGAACTCATCTATCTATGTGTGTATATTGATGATATTATTATCATAGGGAATGGTCTTGAAGGAATGAAACAGGTAAAGAATCAAATGAAGGAGGAGTTCAAAATAAGTTATCTTGGACCACTCACTTATTTTCTTGGATTGGAGTTAATCTACACATGTTTAGATATATACATCAGACAAAGGAAGTATGTGCATGACATGCTTATCAAGTTCAAGATGGAAAACACCAAGTGTGCAGGTACACCTATGGAGAAAAATCATAAGCTTAATGCTTATGAAGGAGAGCCAATTGAAGACTTCACAAGCTATCAAATCCTGGTTGGAATTTTGAACTATGCAACACTCACAAGGGTGGATATATGCTATAGTGTTAGCATATTGAGTCACTTTATGCATAAGCCGAGAATACCACATATCGAAGCGGCCAAGAGAGTCCTCAAGTACCTAAATTGGACCATGAATGAAGGTTCATTTTATCCATTTACTTCAGATATTGAGTTGAAGGCCTACTGAAATGCGGATTGGGTTGGATCTAGAGATGATAGAAGAAGCACATCTGGGTATGTATCATTTGTAGGTTCAAAAATCATTTCTTGGTCATCCAAGAAGCAACCAACAGAGGCATTATCTTCTATTGAAGCCGAACATAGAGGTTTGGCTAATGCAACTTAAGAAATCATGTGGTTAAAATCTTTGTATAGAGATCTTGGACTTCATTCTTCAACACCTCACATTTTTTGTGACAACACAAGCTCACTACATCTTGCAGCTAATCATGTATACCATGCTAGAATCAAGCATATTCAAGTCCACTACCATTATGTAAGGGAGGAGCTAATGAGCAAGGATATTCAACTATCCATTGTCTCTATGGATATGCAATGTGCAGACATGTTGACTAAAGCTCTTGATGGTACAAAATTGAGTAGACTCAAGTTGATGATTGGCTTGCAGTAAATGAGGGACAATTGAAGACTTATTTGGATGCCAAGCATTGTAGGCTTGCGGGGGATTTGTTGGTGCATTTTACCCAATCCTACAAGCTTGATATGATTTGAATTATGTTCATTTGTTATCATATGTGTAGACATATGAACATCTTTCGTAAAAGGGTATATTTTATCTCTTGTAATTGTGAAAGAAAGAATGGATTAAGTCATTGATGATGTAAAAAGGAAACTCGTGGCTCTAACTACCTAAAACCAGGAATCCATTAGTTGAGAGAATATCTTCTTATTCTTAGCATCACTTTTAGTTGAAGTTATTTGAATTCAAATTCAAAACTATATACCTACAAAAGTAGCTATAAAAAGAGCAAGAAGGAAGTACCATTAGAGAGCTTGATTCATGCCCACTTCGTGTTCATTTGTAGGGATTTAAGAGCTTAGTCCATAGCTCTATCATTTTACTCCCATTGTGCAAGTATTCATTTCCAATGCCATTGTAATTATATGTGGATCTGTACATTCATCATTTACTTCTTCTGTATTTTATTCTTTGTTATACTCACTTAAATCAATAATTTTTAGAAGCACATATCACGGGCTATACATAACCTTTTTTGGAGTTTTAAAGTGCATTGAATTTCTCTCTAAGTTTAGATTATGGTTACAAAATTTCATAGTCATTGGATTTAGTCGTTGTGATAAATCAGGGTTTTTTTGCTCACTAGTCGAATCTCTATAGAGCCCCGAAAATGGCAGGAGTGTTCCAAAATTGGCTAGATCTTGTTGTCACTGATCATTTGATCAATTTGAAGTGTTTTAACTTGGGTTAGCAAGATATCTAGTTATGTTTGCTATGTTTAGAATTACTTTTTCTATTTTTTTACTAGGTTGAGAGCACTGTTCATTTTTTCTAGGAGATGGTGTACAAAAATGGCAGTTTTGGTAGCTAATCAACTAGTTTGTCTTGACTGAAACTTTTGAGATACTTGTTCCAAAACAGTTGGCTGATTTTTTTTTTTCGGATTTAGGAAGCTCAAGGGGTCTACTAACCAACTCTGAAGTCTCATTTGGCTGGTGTGAAGCTCGTTGTAGTAGCACCAACTCATCTTCAGATTGCATCCACTATCTCTCTTTACAATGATATCAAAGCATAGTCAATCAACATGGGAGATGGATTTCCATCAACAATTGAGAAATTGGATAGAAACAACCACCCAGCATGATCTCTAAGGATGGAGGTTAATCTTCCAGGGAGGAATCTATTTGGATACAATCTAGAGATATAGTTATGCCAAACATGAGGAACAAAGGGTAACCATCTGTAATAAAGTGATAGGTAGGAGATGGTTGAGGCACATCCTTCATAGATAGGAGATGGTTGAACTACACCCTAAGAGAGAGAATTAGGAAGTAATGCTCAACCAAGGCTTTTGCGGCCAGCGGTTAGCCCATCACATTCCTAAGAAAGAGGTTGTGAGTTCAATTCCTTACATTGGTATCAGAGTCTAGGAAGTATGCTTGGGAAAGGTAGATTGACCTAATGGACTCTAAAAAAGGAACTTGGGCATCCTCCATATGAAACGGTACAAAGAAGTGCATGTCGCTTTCACAAGCTAGCCTAACAAAGATTAAGGTGTATCTCTCAATCTGTAGGTCGGATTGAGGCATGTAAGATACCATTGGAAAGCTCTTGCAATGAACTTTCCAAAGCTAATGAGACATCTAGAAAGTGTTAAGCCCTTGGGAAACCATGGGTGGCACTTTATTGAGGGTTCAAGATACCAAACATGGGTGAGAAAAAGGTTCAAGACTGAGGTTGAGAACAAGGGCCCAAGACACCAAGGTTGTGAACAAGAAGGTTCAAGACATCAAGGTTGAGAAAAATGTTGAACAGACCAAGGTTGCGAACAAGGTTCAAGAGACTATGCTGATTGAATGAATGCATGTTCTTCAAGTTTTAGAACATGAGGCTTGGGGGTTGCCTGTAGTAGATATAAAGCTCTATATTTGAGAAGGAAAATATTTTCCAAGGGGGGAAGAATGTAATAAAGTAATTGTATGATCTAAGGGTCTGATTGGTTTAGACAGATCTCAAATCCGACACCGTTTGGTCATCTGTGAAGGTCATTTACTCTTGTAACAAAGTAATCCACTTAGCCTAGTGGTTAAGACTCAAGATGTGAAGGAGGAGGTCTTGGGTTCAACCCCCATGGGGTACATGGGGAGAGTGTTTTGCGCAAAGAGCTCTAGAACCTTCTAGAAGCATCCACTTGAGTTAACTCTGGTTAACTAGGACACTTGGCACACATGTAGTTACATGGCTGACACTTGGATGATTAGATTCAGCCTGCCCAAGAAGGGAGAACCTTGAGAAGAGCTATATATAGAGGCATATGGTTGGGAGGAGAGCCATTCATTCATGAGCTATTATTGTGGCTACACTCTTGCATTCTTAACCACTAGGCTAAGTGGATCACTTAGTTAGAAGAGTAAATGACCTTCTAGTAAGTCTAGACTCGAGATCTTTGGTCATACATACGGATGACCAAACGGTGTCCGATTTCCTCTGAATCAGGTGGACCCTTAGATCATAGGCTTACTTTATTATATTCATTCCCTCTTGGAAAGTATTTTCGTCTTCAAAAATTAGAGATATATATACTTTAGGCCTCTAGTAGGGTGAAAAAATCAAGTAACTCTTAGATAGGGCTAAACCATTGCACAAACATCCAAGTTAGATATTTGGGACAGCCAAACTTCGAGTTCTCCAAATCATATTCAAGTGAATCAAGAGTTCCCAAAGTCTTGCAAGGGATAAGAATCCCACCCTAGTTACTAAGTCCATGCATCAATCATGCCCAGAAATGGACTAGTAATCCACCCAATTCACATGTTTGTGCCTAGATCGCACCTCTAAAAACTATGAATTGGCCAGGGGTGTTTTTAGATCCACCCTGATTATTCATTCACTACTCTGTCCTTTGTGTAGTTTATCAAAGTGCAAAGTGAGATAGTGTTTTCAATCATTTGGACAGGGATGCCACCACAGAGATGAGACATGTTCTTCCAATTTAAGAACATGACCATGTTCTTCTAGTTTTAGAACATGAGGCTCGAGGGTTTCCTACAGTATGTATATAGCTCTATCTTCGAGGACGAAGATATTTTTCAAGGGCAAACAATGTAATAAAGTAATTTTATGATCTCGGAGTCTAATCGGCTCAAACGGATCTGAAATGAGACAACAATGCAAGCTTGGGAACACGCTTCCTGGGCACACAAGGGCAACCAAGGAGAGAAACTAAAGGTTAGAAATTCTCAACACCCTCTGTCAATCCCTAGCTTAGGCTAAGTACGTATAGAGTTTATGATCAATTAGGGATACGTTAAGAACGATCAAGTCCAAGAACTCTAATCACTCAAGTGCAAGTACCAAGAGATTACATTTGCGAAACAACCTAAGGGAAAAGAATTTAAATCAAGCGACCAAACTCAAGTATGATAAAACCTTAGGGTTCCTTACGACGAAGACTGATTGGACAATAAGTGAAACCCTAAGAAAAATTAAAAAGAATAAGTGACTAGTACAAAAGACTCAGCAAAGAAATTGTACTTGGGAAATTTGGGATTATTCAATTCGGCATATGAACCTTAGATCAGGACGACACCCAGGAAGAGATAGATAGAGTCTTAGGTCTTTAGAGGCTAGTGTTAATCATATTGGTGCGTCTTGGGCCCAGTAGTTGAGCCATTATTCACACTACCCTTGCTCTGAGACTAGTGAATTAGAGATGTCTCAAGGTATGGAGAGACCCACAGGAAGTTCATGCGTGCCATACTTACAAAGGGTCGAAGGTCCTTACAAGACACAACTTGAATACCTTAGGACCAACCGATTAGGTGCTTGCATCTATGAGGACGGCCTAGGAAGATCTGTGGTCCAAATTAAAAACCCTAACCAACCCATTGGAATTGAACATCCAGCTGTCAAGTTTGAAAATGGAGCATACCTGGACAAAGAAGGAACCATATACGTAGTAACCAACCACCCACATAGGACAGACGAGTTTGGTAATGTGATCCTAGAAACTTACATAGGTGACCTAGAGCAAGGGAAGATAGGTGGAGAGCCTAAAACCCCTCGAGGCAAGTCAGTTCTTACTAGAATTATCACGCCATAGTGGATTCTCCAGGACAATAAGAGCATAGATCTGCTCTTAAACCAAGAGACCGATGAAGCCTTTTGGAGTTATAATGATAGATAATCTTGGTTTTGGATGTCAATCGCGTCAGCAACTCCTCTAGCTCTTCATCGAACCTCAGCAAGCACACACACAGAGAGCTCCATTCATGTTACCTCCCAGCCATGTCCGAGAATTACTTCTCCTCTCGCTACCAAGGTGGAGTCATTTCCATAGGAATGCCATGTGGCACTCTCTATCAAACTCCCATATAAATATCATGTGACATTTCCTTTCCCTTGAAAACATTTTTGTCCTCGAAAATGCAGATGAAATGTCCCTAATGGTAGAAGAAAGTGCTCGGACTCCCCTGAACCCCATGTACTCTATGTACATGGTCATCTCTATGTGTTGTTTCCCCATATCCTTCTCCTTAAGATGTCTCATATGAGATCATCTCAAAGGTGGGAGACTGTCTGAGTGGTGCCTACTATCTCCCATATACACTCAACTTCCAAATTATCCCTCCCATAACATATAACATCACCAAAATGAACTAGGTCCATAAGATGTATCCTCTATGGAGTAATAATATAAAAATCAAGTGTAAATTGCCAACCTCATAAGCTTGGCCATTTCATAATGGAGATAATAAACCATAGAATCCTTTGAAATATATCTAAAACTAAATGATAGATTGCCATCATAACACTCCAAGTCTTCCTAACTGTGAGTATGCTCACAATTAATAGTTTACTCTAAACTACATTGTGATTATGCAGTTCGATCATCTAGCTCATATATAATAATTTCTTGATAGTAAAATGCAATCTCTACATTTCACCAACCAAGAAATCTATGGTTTGTCATCCTTTACCATTGGACTAAGTTCTATTGGAAGAGCATCTATTTGCACTAGTGCAAACTCTAAAATTTCCTTTCCCTTTAGTTTGCCATATGAATGCAAAAAGCATTGCCTTTGAGATTCAGATAATCCCTAAGTACCCATCCTCCTAACTGATGTTTACTCACCATACTCATGATGTAACACCAACTAAGAGTTTGGTACCCCAATAGGTTAGATATATCTCTATCTCCAATGAACCCTACAAGAGAAGAGTCATACTCAACTCCCAGTCTCACTAATGTCAATAACTAGATCAGGTCATCTAGTCAAAGACCATCACTGGAAATAAACATGACTAGATCTCTCTAGAGTCACCACATGAGACTCAATCTAACCATCATGATTAACTGATCTTCATCTTGTCTTCGATAGAAGAGTGCCACTTCTATCTAGACAACCTAAAAGTGAGAAAGTGAAACTCTCTCCCTCTCTCTATTCAATCTCTTCTAAGGAAAAGAGCTCTAGCTGTGGAACCTATTCCACTTTCCCTTTCCCTTTGAAAGAGATTTTGTTGAATCCATTTTCTCTACTCATCGATAGCTGAGAACATGCACATAAGTTCTCCATACTTTTCCTTCCAAAATAGTGGAGAATGATACTCCCATGTGAAGGAAAATTACACTAAAAAGTAGATGAAACGAATTTCTTCTCTGAAATATAGACTAAGAGATGTTTCCTAAAAACCTCTTCTCTCTAAAGGAAAACATACTCTATTCTTCTCCTATGAAGAAATCATGTTTTCATTTCCTTCTTTCTCTCTCAAAGAGCAGGAGCTAAAGTGAGACCATTGAGCTAAAGTGAGATCTCTCCTTGATCTCTAAGCTAATTCCCACTTTCTCCCTTCCTTAAAAGAGAAAACCATGAATTTATTTAGTCCTCTCTTTCATAAGTAATGCATAATCCATCATTACATATATTCCTATGAAGATGGAGAACAAATCTCCCTTGACTAATGAAGGTGTATGTAGTGAAGAGTGGAGAAAATAAATTCCTAACAAGGGTGAAAGCCCTCTGCTAAAATGGTCAGCAATGATATGACATGATACCATAAACACATGTGTATCCATACTAAAGAGCTATCTATGCTAACCATACTCTATGCATGGATCTATACGATCCAATCAAAATGATGGAACTATCCTTCCTGAAAACTTGAAAATGAGTATGTTATACCAATGGTGATAAAATCACCAATCACATTCTCTACTGGAAGAATAGGTCTTCCCTAAATTATGAAAGATAACTCCCAATCCTAAGGAGATGTCTACTAAGAGCTCTCCTCAGATCTAGTGAGATATGATGCCATGAATGACGAGTCCTTTTCTCCCTGGCCATAGAAGAAGAGTGCTCAAGGGGAAGTCATTTCCACCATCCCATACCAGTGAAAACTTCTTCCAATTCACGATACCATACATACACTAAACTGAATATATATTCCATATATATGTAATGGAATATGTAAGTGGTCTCTAATGAATCCCATATCCTAAAATCATGTCAGTGGACTCAAATGAGTCCCATGTCCTCAAACTAGTCAGTTTGGTTCTAGTCAATATGTGACAATGGATATTCTTTTCTGTTCCAAACCAACTTGTTCCTAGGTACCAAGACTCAGCCTAGGTACCTCTTTGTAGATCCTGATATACATATATGTATTGGGTACCCCAACTACTCTTAACTAAGGGATCTATGCTCTAAATCATAGAGCTAGTGCCATGTCTATGGCCTTCCTAAGCATCACTCGAATGACATAAGCACCCATCAATGTTGTCTCATGAAACCCATCTCTTTGATCCCATCTAATTGGTTTCCTTAGTAGTGCAGCAAAAAATGCTTCACTACTTGGTCAAGTGATGTGCATGAGTGAAACTAGTCACTCTTTGGGTATTCTTGATAATACCCCATAGTCTCCTAATCATACTATGAGACTCTTGTGAAGATAAATAAATTAACTTGGAGATTATCAAACTATATCTCCCGTACCTCTATGCAACTTCCTATCAGCTATAGGATTGCTTGTGCACATTACTAATGGTGAAGGTGTAGCTCCTTACTTTAGCAATCCTATAGTCTAAATCCATAAGGATTATGAGTAGGGATCCTATTTCTACTGAAGTTGCCTTATGTATACTACTATGATGGTACTAAGTCCATAAAATACATGCTTAAAAGCATGCTAATAACTTACTGATGTTTGCAGAAAAGGCATGTTATCATGCCATGACATTCTTACCTAAAGGTAAGTGCGTATATAACGCCATGCGATAGGAAAAATTTTGACAACATTTCCCTAGGAAATGGAATCCCAAAAATAAAATTAATCATAAGCTCAGTGGCACACATGCCACCCAACAACATAGGGCTTGACCGGCCCATGGCATGCACGCCATAAACTCATATATGAATTCCATAACCTGCAAAAACATAAGAGAAATTGCTAGCAACAATTCTTTGTGTTGCATAGCCATATAGTTTTTGCAATCCGCTTTCCTGCAAATAATAAAAAAATGAACTTCTTGCCTATTGATCCATACTTTTAGAAATTAAACAATGATCAACATTTGACGTATGCAATCCAATCTATGCATGTACATACAGAACATGCCATAACATAAAGTAAAATGCTTGAAGCATAAAGCATACGTCCCTGAGTAGTTTGGTTTTGGAATTGCATGCATCCAATCCTTCTTGACGAGCTTCGAGACCTCTGCACCTTCCTCCTCAGATCCTAATATAAGCTTTGGAGTGTCCGAAAACATCGGATCACTTCCCAAAACATAAAGCATGGTCATGTGATTACAAAAATAATGCAAATTTAGTCAAAGAATGCATTAGTAATCCCTCTTTAGACCTACAATAACCACTTTAGGACCTTCAAATGTTCATAAACTGAAATATATAGCATGTGCAAAGAGCTCAAAGTGAAATTACTCAAATCGCTTTCCTGGTTTGAAAGATATGGCTCCCAGAAGGTAGTCGCCAAAAAGTCTTCAGACTTTACAGAGCTGTTCAGACCTCCAAAAATACCATTTTCCAAACTTTTTTGTCATAACGTGAAACTAGACCTTGTGCTCTTTGAAAGGAGCCATAGCACCTCCAATTTGGAGTTTTCTATCCCAGGATATGGCCATTCCAAGTGGGACATGCTAAACTAGTGGACTGTTGGAAGGGCTGGAAAAAGTGTGAAAAAGTGATTTTTGGGGTGCCCAAAAGCATTCTTCCATCATGCAAATCCTAAAATTCTCTCCATAATCTCAGAGAGAAACATATGAAGATGCTTTGGCCTATTTTCAACTTTCCAAATCCTCCTTTCCTGCATGCTAATTCGCTCCCCAAAATAGGCCTAAAACAAGATTTTGCTTTTATGCAAAAACTTAAATAGGAGTTTTTAGCAAGCTCCTAATCCATTCCAAATGTGGATTTTTCTTGGATTTTTTCTTCTCCAAGGTAATTCATACACCATACGTCATGTGTGTATGCACTAATCCCTAGAAAGCCTCTTAAATGATCTTTATTTTTACTCCCCAAAGTGGAGTTTGGAAAAATTTAACATCTAATTTTTTTTTTCAAAAAGGTGCAGGAAGGGGGTCTTTGCGGAACTAAAATTCCTCCTTAACTTATCATTTTGATGAATCTAATGATTTGCCTAAGAATTCCATACACCATACTCTCATTATATATACTTTTTCCCATCCATCCATAGCTAGTGCACCTCTTTTTCCCTCTTCCAAAATGGGAATTTCTAGATTCAGGTGCTGAATTTTTTTCTCAAACAGTGATGGAAGGGGGTTTTGTGGAGCTTCAAACTCCCATCATACTGAGGTATTTTTGGGATCTTTTAATCTTATATGGAAGTCCATATTCTAGACTATAAGTATGCATGTGTTTTACTACCAATCTATGAAAAATACCAAATGGCTAATTATCAAAAATCGCCCCTGAAATTTCTATGTAAAATCATGAACATACCTATTTGGAGATACTTATAGCTTGTTCTTTCTTGTATTTTGAGGGATTTTGTGACTTTAGATGAGGGTACATACTCCATACTCTCCATAAATATGATTTCCCTCAAAGAATTGCCTCTCAAACCCTTTAAAACCTGAGGATTTCTCCCTCCTCTTCGTCATCCAAATCGGAGGCTATCGACCTATTACTTAAGTAACTCATGAAGCTTATTATTGCCGTCACACAACTTATCTAATAAGGATGCAACGTAAAACCTCCATGTTTGCATGGCCTTTACAATTAACCATCTAGCTTCTTTCTTTTCCTCTTTGAAATTTCCGTAGTGCCAATTCTTCTTACTCCTCCTTCATGATTATGAAGCTAAGCAATACTTCTCATATGACATGTTGTAGGCTGATCCTCTAACCACCATCTATAGCTACCAAATAAGTTTTGAAGAAGAGAGAGAAGAGAATGTATGTCTCCTCCTCCCAAAGCTCAAAGGCGATAGCAACTCGCGCATGAAGCTAGATGTAAATAAGGAAATTTACCTTCATCATGTGAGCATGACCTAATTGATAGAGTGTGTGCCTTTCATGGCTGCCATCAAGGTTTGATTCCCTCCACCTGCACGTGCGAGATCGTCTAGATCTTTAGGCTCTGATACCAATGATAGATAATCTTACTTTTGGATGCCGATCGCGTCAGCAACTCCTGTAGCTCTTCATCAAACCTCAACAAGCACACACACACACAGAGCTGCGTTCGTGTTACCTACCAGCCACGTCCGAGAATTACTTCTCCTCTCGCTACCAAGGTGGAGTCATTTCCATAGGAATGCCATGTGGCACTCTCTATCAAGCTCCCATATAAATATCATGTGACATATAAGCTTGATCAACCAAATGAGGTAGGAACAATCACAATCTATGAGTTCAAAGATCCTGATAGCCCAGGCAAAGTGACCTATTTAGACAATACTTCAGAGAGGATCTTTGTGGTCTCAAAACATGGTAGACATGCCTACACTTGGAAGGGTGAATTTATTTTTCCCCAACCAAGACCCAATGTCTCTTATGGCCACCAAGGAGCTGGAACATCCCAAACTCATGGGGCTCAGAGGGAAAAAAGTAGAGATAGGCCAGAGGTAAGTTTTGCCAATCCCTTGGGTAGAGAAAGGATGAGAACAGAAACGGATAGAGTGGAACCCGAGAGACCTAGAGCCCCAAGAAACCAAAGAAATGCTGATGATTTTGCTTTGCCAAGGCCTAGAGAACACACTAGAATCTTGAGGCCAACCCATTTGGTTAAGTCCATGAAGAACTACTTCGATGGCACTGGAGACCCCTATGATCATGTGGCTGAGTTTAGGCAAGTCTTGAGAGCTGAACAAGTGGAGGACCTATTCATGTAGTACAATGCTTTTGGTCTAACCCTTAGGAACAGTGCCCTCACATGGTTTCAACCACTAAATGAGAGACAATTCATGAACATAGACCAACTTCTGGAGGCTTTCATTACCGAATTCTCTAAGAGTGGCATAAGGCATAATACATCCTCATTGATTCACAAGTTCAAGCAGACACCCCAAGACACGGTCCGACTGGCAGGAAGGAGGTTTAGGCAATACCTAGAGAGGTGTCCTATTCCTGAGTTACCCACACTAGCCAAACAAGTGGCTTTATTCCTAGATGGACTCCTGAGTACAAAATTGAGATCATATGTGTACTTGAAGGACCCTAGGACCATAGAAGAATTCATACGTATGTGCATCAACATTGAGGATAACCTAGGGGAGGAAGTAGAACTTTCAAAAATTTACAAAGATTCAGATAGTTCTACTAGCCTCTCTTCCACACAATCCACATCTATTGAGGAACCCGTTGAGAAGGTAGCTCAGAAGCTAGGAGTCTCAAGTAAACAAATACCAAGGTTTGCCCTAGTAAAAAGATGTTATACTTGTGGAGGTGACCATGTGGCGAACGTATGTCCCATTATGTCTCAACCCCAAGTGAATCCGAGTAGCCAGTACTACACCATAGAATGGAGATACACTAATCACACAGTGCAAGATTGCCCATACAATAAGCAAGCAGTTAGGCAACCTTATCCACAACCATATCCTCAACAAGGAAGATACCAGAACCAGTACCCACCACATCAGTACGGTAGGCCCCACCAACCCTATCAGCCACCCTACCAAGCGCAGCAGAGACCTCAACTAGTTCTAGCAGAGCAACCCCCTGCTCCAACTAATGTGATTCCTGTAAAGTATGCACCTGTAGAAGAAAAATTGAATAGAGCCATAGTCCTAGTAACTTCATTACTTTCAGAAAGTGACCCTAGTGACCATAGTTTTGACTCCACTCACATGGATAGTCCACAGGCTTACTATATGCAGTCACTAGAGCATAATGAGTCATATTAATTGAAGATCCTAGTGAACGTAGTTGGGAGCCAGAGTATGCAAATGTCATGTACACAAACCCCAACTCTAGACCCCAACCTAGACAGGTGAGACCCCCATTCCCTAGAGGACCATGCTATAGATGTCAGGGAGATCACCTCATTCGTGATTGCCCAATGCCTGCCTTGTTCTACACAACCCCAATCGGTGACAATTCAAGGTTTTTGTGGGAAGGAGCATCTCTTACGAGATTGCCCAAAGAACCCCAATAATATGCCAAAAATCACTCCTATCGATGTTATTGGGTTAGTAGTAGACTCTACAGGAAGTGTAACTTCCGCTGCACAAGTGCAAGTGGTCACCAGAGCTCAGGCATTGCAGCATAACCAAGGCTTAGGCGAAGAAAAGAGTGTCGAGGTTAGTGAAACTGAGAGCATAGCCAAGAAAGGGACGAGAGCCTGGAAAGATAGCCGAGAGAGAATGAAAAGACAATGGTCTAAGAAGATGAGTGAATTAGAAGAAAGCATAAGAGAAACAAAAGCCAAAATTGTTGAGCTCACCTCTCAAATAAACTCTCACATACCACCACCACCTTGATCCCTATCACCATCTAATCCACCATCTTTCAACCCACCTCATACAATTCCACCACCCGCTAGAGTAGGATCAGTATTAGCTGACCCCACTCTAGAGGACATAGACATGATGCTTAAAGCATATCAGGCTAGAATCCAAGAAGGGCCAAATGTGACAGATCATGACAAATGTTACCCTAGAGCTGATCTAGAGATAGAGAGAACCAAGCTTTGTGCTAAAATGGTAGCATTGGCTCAGAGCATGTTTGAAGCCTGTCACCTTTTCAACTACTCTTGCTGAGCTAAGGTAGACTTGCACTTTGATGGACTGTTAGAGACGTTGGAGAGCATAATTGCAAGATCTGATAAGGAAGCCATATCCCAAGGAAGAGCCAAGGCAAGCAAAAGAAGTAGCATTCCTCCCTAGGAAGCTTATGTGCCTAATTCCACTAAACCAGACACATCTTCTTCTATGAATCCGTATTCACCAGAATTCCTACAAGAGATTCAAGAAGAGAAATGGGCTAAAGAGAGTGAAGTACCTCCTCCCATTGAACTTGTGGATGACGCACATGATCAACTCCCACAAGACATTCCTTCTATTTATGGAGAGCAGGAGCGTACCCAATCTCAGGAGAGATTAGACTTTGAGTCTAATTCCTTACAGAAGCTACCCCATTTCACATGCCCATGGGAAGCCAAGTCTACATGTATGAGAGAAGCCACTGTCATGGTAAGAAATGAAGACTCAGTCATCCGTAGGAACACAGAGGTAGTGAAAAACACTAAAATGTAGTGCAACCTCACTTTAGAAGAGCTACTCAAGGTGAGGCCCGAACTATGGAAACATGTAGCCAAACAAGTGCCTAAAATAACTAAACCTCGTTCCCAGGTAGGTTCGCATAAGACGGTGCCAAAAATACCCTTGGACAAGATAGGAGACATGAGTGAAGGAAAATAAGGAAACACCTATCTTCCCATTACCCATCAGGGGTACACAATCAAGGCAATTTTGGACTCAAGCGTAGGAGTTGCAATTGCTACCACTTCCCTATGGAAGCGTTGGGGCAAGCCAGCACTCATGCCAACGAGAATGAAATTGCAGATGGCGGATGGTCACATTGAGAGACCCTTAGGGATGCTAGAAGGAATAACTCTCACTACAGGTGGTGTAGAGTTTGAGCAGACTTTTGCTATATGTGACTTTAGCAAAAATCAGGCATATGAGATGATTTTGGGAAGACCATTTACGTGACAGTTGCAGTGGTACAGGATTGGGGAACCAACTCCTTGTACTTGCAACACTTAGGTGTCACGACCAAAGTTAATCTCAAGGATTACTCTCATCGAGATGTACCGCCCATCCAATGGAACCCCATCCATAGAGCCAAAGATGATATTGAGTTCGTGCATTCCATAGGATCACGATCCTCATGGATGCATGAAGACACTCACTTATGGATGTGTAAAGTAGCAGTAGAAGAAGAGAAGAGAGAAAAAGCCAAAGAGATAGGTGCGAAGGAAACCCATAGATCAATTCAAGAACCAGCCTATGCACTTGTAGTATTTCTTGATGAAGAATTTGAACCTCGTGGCTAGGCAGAAATTTTAGCAACAATGGATGTAGCCATCAATGAAGAACAATGGACACCCCACTGTGATGAGGATGGCTATGACATTTCAGTCTTCTCAATAGAGCTAATCATGGGTGATTTGGTTCTTGAAGAATGTGAACCTAACAATGATGCATTGAGGATGCAAGTGACTCCGATCTAGAGTCAATCATTATGGACCCACCTTTTGCATCAAATGAAGAATACTTTTATGAAGTAGAAGTTCACCCTCAAAGACATGAAGAGCTCACAAATGATGTAAGATTAACCACATAAGTGACCGCTAAGAATGAAGGCAAGAAAAGAAAGAAGAGAGAAATCACACAAGAAGAGGAAGAATCTTTGTTTGAGGTCCCCAAGAATTTCAAAAAGTTTGAGATAGACGATAGGAGAGTTATGATAAGAATGCCTAAACATGAGGCACAATTAGGAGGGGCCTATGATAACAAAGAAACCACCAAGAAAGTAGTTGTGGCCATAGAAGAAGGAGAAGAAAGATGCACGTACATAGGCCATGACCTGACGGAGGAAGAAGAGCATGAGCTAATAGCCTTGCTCAGAGAATATAGAGATGTATTTGCTTGGAGCTATAACGATTTGAAAGGTGTAGACCCTGACATATGCTCACACACAATTCCCATGACCTCACATGCAAAACCCTCTAAGCAAAAGCCATACACATATAATGATAATTATGCTGCTAAAATCAAGGAAGAGATAGACAGATTGGTTGAAGCTGGATTTATTTATGAAATTGAGCACACTGAGTGGGTATCCCCCATCGTAGTGGGGCCCAAGAAGAATGGAAAGCTATGTGTATGCATTAATTTGAAGAGGGTTAATGCAGCCACTATTCGAGATAACTATCCGCTTCCAATCATTGAGCATCTGTTAGAAAGAGTAGCAGGCAAGGAAGTGTACATCTTTCTTGATGGGTTTTCTGGTTACAATCAGGTAGCCATAGTGTCGGAAGATCAGCATAAGACAGCTTTTGCCACACAGTGGGGCATATTCGCCTTTAGACTAATGCCCTTTGGTCTCACCAATGCGCATCCTACCTTTCAGAGACTGATGTTCCATGTGTTTAAAGAGTTCTTGAGGAAGAATTTAGAAGTTTATGCTGATGATCTCTGTGCTCATTCCAACATTAGACAGACACATATACCTGAACTTAGGAAAATCTTTGACAAATGTAGAGAATATCAAGTCTGCTTGAACCAAGAAAAGTGTGTTTTCATGGTCAGGCAAGGCAAGATACTAGGACACATAGTGTCAAAGAATGGCATATCCACAGATGAGGAGAAAGTGAGACCTATTGCAGAGTTACCTAGACCAAGGAATGTCAAAGAGGTACAGGCTTTTCATGGGGCATTGTGGATATTATCGGCATTTTATACACATGTATGCCATCATAGCAAAGCCTCTGTATGGACTTTTGACTAACTTTGAGTGGACTGAAGAATGTGAAAACTCCTTCAATGAGCTTAAACGATGATTATGTTCAACAACAATCTTAACAACACCAGAGTGGAACATTTCCATGTGCATGTGGATGCATCCAACTATGCAATCGGATGTGTGCTAGCACAACCTACAGGCAAAGGTAATATGGATCTTCCAATTGCCTATGCTAGTAGACACCTAAATGCAGCTCAACGGAATTATACCACTACTGAGAGAGAAGGATAAGGCATGGTATATGCGGTTAAGAAGTTTAGACACTATTTGCTGGCAAATAAGTTTAACTTTTTTTATAGACCATCAGGCATTGTTGTACTTAGTGAACAAGCCATGCAATACAGGTAGATTAGTAAGATGCTTTCTCTTGCTAATGGAATACGACTTTGAGGTTGTGGTGAGGAAAGGGAAGACTCACTTGAGAGCAGACCATCTCTCTAGGCTCATATCTAGAGAAGCCCCACAAGGAGTATCGGATGACCTTCCTGATGCTTACTTGTTTAATTTGGAAGTCGTACCTCAGTGGGCCAAAACATTAGCGCCAGTATTGACATACGGACCTAACCACCCAGTAATAAAGACACAAGATAGGGAGGTCGTAAAAGCCCAAAAGTACCACATCATGGCACGAAGTATGTACAAGCATACAGATCAAGGGATATTGGCTTGTTGTGTGGAAAAGGATGAGTATGCTAAATGGTTGCAATTAGCAGATGTAGGTGCATTAGAGCAACACTACTCAAATCAAAGGACCTTATAGACACTAAGGAGACTCGAACTGCATTGGCCAACTATGGAAGCAGATGTTCATAGGTTGTGCAAGGAATGCCCAATCTGTCGTAATAGACCACCTGTAGAGCACGCTACTCTTTACCAAGTGTCTTTAGTACAAGATTGGAGTGAACCATTAGTAGCCTTTCTGAGGACGAAAACATTCCCTAAAGACATGACTTTGGCTAGGAAAAGAAGTTTAGAACACGAAGCCCTAGATTACTCACTCATTGATGATAATCTATACAAGCGTGGTAAAGATGGTTACCTCAGATTATGTGTCCATGAGAGCGAATACCTCAAGATATTGGAAACTGCTCACCAAGGTGTAGTAGGAGGACATTTTGGACCAGATGGGGTGATCAAGGCTATACTATTTGCAGGTATGTGGTGGCCAACCCTTCACATGGATGCACATACCTATGTGAAGAGATGTGAGGTGTGCTAGCGAACTCAGTATCCTATATGCAAAGATGAGATGCCTCTGAAACCTATGATACGTGGACGTGCATTCTCTAAGTGGGGAATAAACTTTGTAGGTCCTATTAATCCCCCAGCTAAGAGTTCCCATGCTGAATACATCATTGTGGCCACAGAGTATTTAACCAAGTGGGTAGAAGTAAAAGCCACAACGAAAAAGGATGCTCAAACAACAGCTAAGTTCTTATTTGAGAATGTGTTCACAAGGTATGGGCTACCTATAGAGCTAGTAAGTGATAGAGGCACTCACTTCTTGAATGAAGTCATTCAAAATCTTCTCCAAGAGTTCTTGGTGATACGCAAGAAGTCTGCCCCCTATCACCCACAAGCGAATGGACAAGCGGAAAGCACAAATAAGATTCTATGCAATGTGCTGACCAAATTAGTGAATAATAAACGCTTTAATTGGGACAAACAGCTACACCACGCTGTTTGGCCATACAAGGTTACCTATAAAACGGTACTCCAAGCCACACCCTTTCAGATGAGTTCCTAATAGTCATTGCCATTTTATGTTTCGTAACCCAAAGGGCTCAAGTATGTAATTGGTCTCTTGATGCAGAATTAGAAGACAGAGAGAAACGTTCAAAGATCATTTATATTTTCCAATCTAAAAGAAAGTGTGTAAGAAACAATGCAAACGTTGGATTGTATATAAGCTCTGCAATGAAATGTGTGTTGACCTCTTTATTTATATTGCATGACATTCTTCATTCAAGGAAGTGATTTCTCAGAAATTCATCATACGAACAGAGTACTTCTTTATGGTTGTATAAGGAATGAACGTTGTTAACAATTGCTAAGAATCTTATGGTTCTTTAAAAGGGCGAAAGAGAGGAGAACTAATTTGGCGAAACCTAATGTCACATGTCCAAGGGAAGTATGAGAAAATCTGGTTCTAGAAGTGATCTAGAGAAAGATTTTGGAGTGGATTTTTCAGATTCTCATTGAGCGGATTTCATCGCTAACATACGATCAATATAGCAATAAGTTGAAGTCGAAACAAACTTAAATCTATCCGGGTTTCATTTTTTTGTGATTCTTTAGCTAAAAGAAAAAGTTCAATCCATAGCATACAAGTGATGCTTGTCAAAAATCATTTGAAACATTGAAACAAAAAGTCGTTGAGAATTGTGTTTTGAAGATACCAGAAATGGGAAAGCCTTTTGTGGTTGCATGTGATGCAAGTGGTAGTCAGATAGGATGTGTTATTTCACAGGATGGCAGGGTGGTCGCATATGAGTCCAGAAAACTAAGAAAGCATGAACTTAACTATCCTACTCATGATTTAGAAATGCTTGCTGTTGTGCATGCACTTAAGCATTGGAGACATCTATTGTTAGGGGTTAAGTTTGAATTGAAAACAGATCATCAAAGTCTAAAATACATCTTCACTCAACCATTGCTTAACAACAGGCAGAAGCGTTGGATTGAATTATTAAGCGAGTATGATTTTGACATTAAGTATCTTGCTGGTAAGGAAAATAACGTTGCTGATGCATTGAGTCGGAGACCTTTGTGTAATCTTGTTTCTGTAATAAATTCTGATTTTCTCAATCAAATTCAAGAAGAGATAAAACAGGATCCTTTTTATGCACCTATTTTGAATGCTTTGAATGCGAACAGGGGATCGACGTATGAGGAAAAATTTCATTTGCAGAATGGAACACTGTATTGTAACACCGATCTAACTTGTTGCTAGGGAAGGATCATAGACTTTCTCCTCGATATGCAGGCCCTTTTAAAGTTTTGAAAAAGATCGGATCTCTTGCTTATTTGCTGGAATTACCTAAATATCTAAATGTGCATCCTGTATTTCATGTCAGCTTACTTAAAAGATATGTGTCTAATGTTGCTCATGTTTTGCAGGACAATTATAAGCTGAAAGACGATGGCTCTTTTGAGCTTCAACCGGAAATAATATTAGATAGGAAGGAAAGATTTCTTAGAAATAGATCTACAGTAGAAATTTTGGTGAAATGGCATTCATACCCAATAGAAGATTCGAGTTGGGTGAACTTAGATGACTTTCTAACACATTATCCTTCTTTCCAACTTTGAGGACAGAGTTCTTAAAGGGGGGAAGAATTGTAATAGGCCTCTTTTCTAGTGAAATAATTCATTTTGAACTTTTTGAATTTCATTGTGGGGATAATGCTTAGAACGAATAATCAGGTCATTTTATGCATGTAGGAAACATTTTGGGTTGACAAGTTTCATATTCTCTCTCTAGACCTTAATTGCATCATGTTTTCCAGTGGGATTTTGAAGGTGAAGATGAAAGAATTAAGGAAAACTCTGTATGAGGGAAAGGTAGAGCAAGTAGAAGAGAATAAAAGTTTCTGTGTGAGATTTTTGTGAATCATGTTCTAAGTACCTCGTTCAGGGTCCTACGTTTAGTTCACTGTAAGAAAATGCCTTGATTTTACTCTCTCTCTAGAATTTTAAACCTTGCAGGGCTCAAAAGTGGCATTTGGAGGTGGATTTGGACCTTGGACGTCTCTAACACTATTGTGCAGATCGCAAAATTGAATAAAAGTGTCTCTCACAAGCTTAACCTAATTCCTCATCGTGTTTGAGTTACAGGGCTTTGAAAAGTGCCATTTTTTCCAATACTTAAAACAAAAAAAAAACGAGGGCTTGTCTAATTCTATTCGAATCCGTGATTCTCATGCTCACGTGTCACCATATCTAGTTATGTATGTTTTCGGATATGTCTTCTTGGTGTTTTTCTGCTATTTTTGACAGGTATGCTAAAGAAAGGAAGTACACTACAATCGCATGGCTTTTTGCGAATGTTTTGGAGAAACTCGACTTTTTCTAAATTTGGTGGATCGGAGACTTCTTTGGGGAGCACGGCTGCGATCAAACAGAGAAAAGATAAGAAGGCCTGCGCATCAACAAGGAGGACACACAGAAATCTGAGAGTTACCTTGTGATTGAGAGTGTGATTGAGAGTGAGAGTGAGAGTGAGAGTGTGATTGAGAGTGCGAGTGAGAATGCGATTGTGATAGCTCGGGGGTGGTCGGGAGGTAGAGGCTTCGTCAAGAAGCTATTGTCCAAAATTAGTGTAACCATTGATTCACATCTATAATAATAGAATTCTTCCTTCTCTGCGTCATATTTGTTCTACTCTTCTGCATCAGATTTTCTTTTACCTTGTGCAATCTCTGCGTTGTTCTCTCCACTCTTATTTTTGAGTAATCGAAAAATTGTGATTGGGGATAGATTGTGATTGAGGAAATGCTACAAGTGGTATCAGAGCCGAATCAATCCGAGGGAACGATGGAAGGTCTAACACAAAAGTTTCGTGAACAAGAGGAACTTATTCAGAAGCTTCTTGGTGAATTGTGCAAAGAACGAGGAGAAAAGCAACCAGAAGGAGCAAAAAATTTGTTTCTGGAGTTGCACGATGAAATAGATGAAGGTGCGGGAACATCTAGTGTACCTCGCAAAAAACAAAAATGCAATTCTGAAGATATGGAACCAGGTGAGTTTGCCCTTAACCAAGTCTTCAAGAAGGCAAAGTTAAATGATTTTGATGGCAAGAAGAAGAGTGGCGAAGATCTTGAGGCATGGATTGAAGAACTAGTGGATTTCTTTGACCTTCGACAATTTAGTGAAGAGTCCAAGGCAAAAGTGTCTCTCACAAGCTTAACCTAATTCCTCATCGTTTTTGAGTTACAAGGCTTTGAAAAGTGCCATTTTTTCCAATACTTAAAACAAAAAAAAAACGAGGGCTTGTCTAATTCTATTCGAATCCGTGATTCTCATGCTCACTTGTCACCATGTCTAATTATGTATGTTTTCGAATATGTCTTCTTGGTGTTTTTCTACTATTTTTGACAGGTATGCTAAAGAAAGGAAGTACACTACAATCGCATGGCTTTTTGCGAAAGTTTTGGAGAAACTCGACTTTTTCTAAATTTGGTGGATCGCAGACTTCTTTGGGGAGCACGGCTGCGATCAAACTTAAAAAAGATAAGAAGGCCTGCGCATCAACACGGAGGACACACAGAAATCTGAGAATTACCTTGTGATTGAGAGTGAGAGTGAGAGTGAGAGTGTGATTGCGAGTGCGAGTGAGAATGCGATTGTCATAGCTCGGGGGTGGTCGGGAGGTAGAGGCTTCATCAAGAAGCTATTGTCCAAAGCTACTCTAACCATTGATTCACATCTATAATATCAGAATTCTTCCTTCTCTGCGTCATATTTGTTCTACTCTTCCGCATGAGATTTTCTTTTACCTTGTGCAATCTCTGCGTTCTTCTCTCCACTGTTATTTCTAAGTAATCGAAAGATTGTGATTGGGGATAGATTGTGATTGAGGAAACGCTACAAGTGGTATCAGAGCAGAATCAATCCGCGGGAACGATGGAAGGTCTAACGCAAAACGTTCGTGAACAAGAGGAGCTTATTCAGAAGCTTCTTGGTGAATTATGCAAAGAACGAGGAGGAAAGCAATGAGAAGGAGCAACAAATTTGTTTGTGGAGCTGAACGATGAAATAGGTGAAGGTGCGGGAACATCTAGTGTACCTCGCAAAAAACAAAAATGCAATTCTAAAGATATGGAACCAGGTGAGTTTGCTCTTAACCAAGTCTTCAAGAAGGCAAAGTTAAATGATATTGATGGCAAGAAGAAGAGTGGCGAAGATCTTGAGGCATGGATTGAAGAACTAGAGGATTTCTTCGACCTTCAACAATTTAGTGAAGATTCCAAGGTCATTTTATGCATGTAGGAAAAATTTTGGGTTGACAAGTTTCATATTCTCTCTCTAGACCTTAATTGCATCATGTTTTCCAGTGGGATTTTGAAGGTGAAGTTGAAAGAATTAAGGAAAACTCTGTATGAGGGAAAGGTAGAGCAAGTAGAAGAGAATAAAAGTGCCTGTGTGAGATTTTTGTGAATCATGTTCTAAGTACCTCGTTCAGGGTCCTACGTTTAGTTCATTGCAAGAAAATGCCTTGATTTTACTCTCTCTCTAGAATTTTAAACCTTGTAGGGCTCAAAAGTGGCATTTGGAGGTGGATTTGGACCTCGGACATCTCTAACACTATTGTGTAGATCGAAAAATCGAATAAAAGTGTCTCTCACAAGCTTAACCTAATTCCTCATCGTTTTTGAGTTACAGGGCTTTGAAAAGTGCCGTTTTTTCCAATACTTAAAACAAAAAAAAAACGAGGGCTTGTCTAATTCTATTCGAATCCGTGATTCTCATGCTCATGTCTCACCATGTCTAATTATGTATGTTTTCGGATATGTCTTCTTGGTGTTTTTATGCTATTTTTGACAGGCATGCTAAAGAAAGGAAGTACACTACAATCACATGGCTTTTTGCGAAAGTTTTGGAGAAACTCGACTTTTTCTAAATTTGGTGGATCGCAGACTTCTTTGGGGAGCACGACTGCGATCAAACGGAAAAAAGATAAGAAGGCCTGCGCATCAACACGGAGGACACACAGAAATCTGAGAATTACCTTGTGATTGAGAGTGTGATTGAGAGTGAGAGTGAGAGTGAGAGTGTGATTGAGAGTGCGAGTGAGAATGCGATTGTCATAGCTCGGGGTTGGTCGGGAGGTAGAGGCTTCGTCAAGAAGCTATTGTCCAAAGCTACTGTAACCATTGATTCACATCTATAATATCAGAATTCTTCCTTCTCTGCGTCATATTTGTTCTACTCTTCCGCATCAGATTTTCTTTTACCTTGTGCAATCTCTGCGTTCTTCTCTCCACTGTTATTTCTGAGTAATCGAAAGATTGTCATTGGGGATAGATTGTGATTGAGGAAACGCTACAAGTGGTATCAGAGCAGAATCAATCTGCGGGAACGATGGAAGTGTGAAGAGATGGATAAGTATGTGTTTGAAGATGAAGAGGTGTTACAAAATCCTTGATCTACACCAGCCAAATGAACTCCAGGAGTAGATGGTAGGCCCTTTTAGCTTGCCAATGGATGTATTAGACACCCTATGTACCTTGGAAGATCACTCTCAAAAAGATAGATCAAAACACATAAGTTGGAGTTAGCTCAGAGGTGAAAACTTGCTATTCTTGGTTCATACACCTGTCCAGTGTTTTACATACTTCTCTGAGCACAGCAGCAATTAGCTTAATTCCTCTTGGGGAAGTCTAGGTAGCTTAAAGAGCTAACTTTCAAGAGTAATCTCATCAAAAATAACAAAGCACACACTGAGACTGAGTTTTAACAAGTGATGACATCATCCCGATTTTCACGGGCTGCTACAGAAATAGACCAGTGAGCAGAAAAATCACCATAACTCAAAATGTAGAAATTCAATGATTATGAAAATTTGTATGCTTATACGAGACACTAAGCTGAATCCAACAAGCGTTAAATCACTGAATTTGGATAAGTAACCACTGAGAAACACCTCTGACAAGATGAGTCAAAAAGTCGGGTACCTGACAGAGAGGTGAAGATGAACACACCCTGTTGACTTCAAATGAACATAACTGAAGATTGCAACATCCAAATGACATGCAAATTTATGAGCATATAGTAGACTTATAGAGCTAACTTTACCAAGTTAAATCACTGAAAATGATGCACCAAGCTCAGAGAAAACGTCTCTACAAGCTGACTGAGAAAACTGAGAGTAATGGCAGTGAGTAGTACACTTCACAAGAACATGGAAAGATGAAACCAAATAATCATGAAAATGAAAGTATATTTCTTGTACAATACAATGACTTACTGATACATATGTGTGCCTTGTAATCACACCTTGATATGACATAAAGCTCAGCTCTTGGAGGTCTTCACATAGGTCTCTCTAACCACGACTAAAACTACCATCTATTTATAGTTGAGTTTGGGAGGCTAACTTCCCTCAATCACTCTCCAATCAATCAATGATTGATTTGATTCTCTACCTACCACAAATCACGAATTCGTGGCTCCTCTTTCCATTCTTGATCATGTGGACTCAACCACTTAAGATTCTCTTACTTTTACATTAAGTAAACTCTTCAAAAGTTACAAGAGGTAGTTCACAAGTGAACTTTACATAGTCTTCTTTTTAAAGCTTCTTCTAAGACTTTGTGAGACTCAAGCCAATACTTAGGCTTGTCATAGACTTGCTCCAACAGCTCCCCCTCAAGCCAAGTATGCTTGAGGTCTTCAATCTTCCAAGATTACCTGCAAACCTATCATAGCCTTGAATTTGCAAAGCTTTGTACCATCCAATGCTTTGGTTAGAATATCTGCACATTGTTGATGAGTGAACACATATGATATTTGAATCTCTTTGCTTAGAACCTTCTCTCGTACATAGTGATAATGAACTTCAATATGTTAGTCCTTGCATGAAAAATAGGATTAGCAGCCAAGTGAATAGAACTCATATTGTCACCAAAAATAGCTGGAGTTCCAAACTCCAATCCAAGATCTTTGAACAGTGTCTTCATCCACATAGCTTCTTGTGTAGCTATGGCAAGACCTCTATATTCAGCTTCAGTAGAAGAGAGAGCAACTGTGGGTTGCTTCTTGGATGACCATGAAATAAGCTTTGAACCTGCAAAGGTAAGATAACCTGAAGTGCTCCTTCTATCTTCCTTGGAGTCAGCCCAATCTGCATCAGAAAATAGCTTCAAACCTAAATCAGATACATAAGGATAATAAAGTCCTTCATTTATGGTTCCTTTGAGATACTTGAGAATCCTTTTGGCAGCATCCATATGTGGTTTCCTTGGTGTGTGCATAAATTGGCTTAGCACACTCACACTGTAACATATATCTACTCTTGTCAATGTGGCATAGTTGAGACTACCCACTAGACTTTGATATGATGTGATGTCCTCTATGAGTTCACCTTCATGTGAGCTCAATTTGTGATTGACCTCCATTGGAGTACCTGCAATCTTACAATCTTGCATCTTGAATTTTGCCAACATGTCCTTAATTTACTTCCTTTGAGTGAGAAACAAACCATGATCTTTGTAGACAACTTCCAAACCTAGGAAGTAGGTAAGTGAACCCAAATCACTTATCTTGAACTCTTCTCTCATCTGATCTTTGATCTTCTTCATACCATCTGCATCATTTCCTGTCAATATAATATCATCTACATATACACATAGATAGATGACCTCAGAATTACTCTTTTTAATAAAGAGTGAAGGATCTGCCTTGCTTGGTTGAAAGCCTTTGTCCTGCAAGAATGAAACAAGCCTGAAATTCCAAGCTCTTGGAGCTTGCTTGAGACCATACAATGCTTTGTTAAGTTTACACACATAATCAGGATAAACTTGATTCTCAAAACCAGGTGGTTGTGCCATATATACCTCTTCTGTTATCCAACCATTCAAGAATGCATTCTTTACATCTAGTTGAAGTATCTTCCAATTCTTGGAAGAGGCAATACTAAGAAAAACCCTAATAGTAGGCATCTTTGCCACAGGAGAGAAAGTCTCCTCATAATCAATTCCCTGAGTTTGTGCAAAGCCTTTTGCCACAAGCCTTGCCTTATACCTGTTAATTGAACCATCAGAATTCTTCTTGAGTTTATAGACCCATCTTGAGCCTATTACCTTCATGGATGAAGTCTTGGGCACCAAATCCCAAGTGTTGTTTTCCTCAAGTGCTTCAATCTCTTCCTTCATTGCATGCTTCCATTCTGTTTTTGCTTTGGCCTCTTCAAATGATGATGGCTCCTCTTGGTTTATGTCCTGTGCTATGTAGATAGAATGTTTAGTTACTAATGAGGTGTCAAACCCATACCTTTCTGGTTTTTTCTTTTCCCTCATAGATCTTCTTAGGCCATGATGTGATGATTCTGCTTCATGTCCAAGTTCCTGCAATTTTGCTTTACCTTTAGGCTTCCATGCTTTGATCTTTTCCATGTGAGATTCTTCATCATCCTCTGAGGTGTCTTGTTCTTCAATCTTTGATTGTTCTCTACCAAGCTTTGGAAAATCTTCTTCAAGATCATATGGTAAATTGATCTTCCTGCATGAATCTTCATACCATGAATTGTTCTCATAAAAAACTACATCTCTGCTTACCAAGAATCCTTTGTTGGTAGGGTTGTATAACCTGTAGCCCATTTGATTGTTGTCATATCCAATAAATACACACCTTTCTGCCTTTGGATCCATCTTGCCTCTAACGTGTGAAGGAACATGAGCAAAAGCAATACATCCAAAAATTTTACAATGATCTAAGCTTGGTCTTCTTCCATTCCAAGCCTCATATGGAGTCGTCCCATCAAGGGATTTTGAAGGCAACCTGTTAATCAAGTAAGTGGCTGTAGATACAGCCTCAGCCCATAAGTAATTAGGTAAATGCTTTTCATTTAACATAGACCTTGCAGCTTCAACAATTGTCCTATTCCTCCTTTCTGCCACTCCATTTTGCTCAGGAGTGTACCTTGTAGTTACCTCTCTTTTGATTCCTCTTTCTTGAAGAAAAGAATCAAAATCATGGGAGAAATATTCTCCCCCTCCATCTGACCTTAGCCTTTTTAGTGAGTTACCTGTTTGATTCTCCACAAGAGCCAAATATCTTTTGAAACATGAAAAAACTTCATCTTTGTGTTTCATAAAGAATAGGATAGTCCATCTGCTGCAATCATCAATAAAGGAAACATAATACCTTGATCCAGATATTGAAGCTTCCTTGCTAGGTCCCCATACATCTGTATGAACCAACTCCAAGAGATCTCCATGCATATAACCTTTCTTCATGAATGGTAACCTGTGAGACTTTCCAAATTGAAATGCACTACACTTATAAATCATATGTTGTTTTGACAAATTAGGAAGTCCAAGTACACTTTGGTCCCTGCAGATTTGCTTTAATGACCTTTCACCAATATGTGTTAACCTTTTATGCCATACTTCCAATTCTGTGAGTGTCTGACTACCATAATTAAAGAGAGCAATGTTTCTAGTGTCCTGTAATTCAAATGTGAACAATCTACCTGTCTTTTCACCTTTTGCAATTCTTCTGAATCCTTGACTTGGATCTTCAACAAATGCTCCTGCTTTTGTGAACCTAAGTTGCAACCCTTTCTCTACTATCTGCCCAACACTTATCAAATTCTTTGTAATGGTAGGGACATAGAGTACCTTACTGAGTAGGTTGATGTTTCCATCAGGTGCTTTGACATTACCTATTTTCTCCACAGGATGTTTTGTATCATCTCCTGTTTGTACCTCATGCTTATTCCTTGGATCTTCTAAATCTGATAGGAGTGCCACATTTCCTGCCACATGATTTGAACAACCTGAATCTATGTAGAAAACGTGCTCATCAGATTTACCTTGTGGCATAGCCATGTTCATGATCAATAATGAATCCTCTTTGTTTGAGTCTTCTGTGTAGTTATTGTAGTCTCTCCTTCCTTTGTAGCCTCCTTGATAGTTTGAATGATTGTAGTTGTTGTAGTTGCCATGGTAGTTGTTGAACCTTCCTCTTGAGTAGCCATAACTTCCTCTATTGTATCCTCTGCCTCTTTGATTCCTGGAATTCCTAAAGCAATTTTCAGTTGTATGATTAGTTAGTTCACAAATAGAACATGAGTTGGAGTCTTGGGATCTCCCCCTGCCTTGTCTACCTCCTCTTCCTCTACCTCTGCCATGTCTTCCTCTACCTGCATAGTTAGCTTGATATGTACCTGCTTCATCATCCACTTTCTTTGCCTTTCCTTTGTTATCTTTAGACTTGCTTTTATCCGTGTATAAAGCTGAAGATTGATTACCTTTAGAGCTTTCTCCATTTTTGATAAGCTTTGCCTCTTGAGTAAGTAGTTGTCCAATGAGTGTGTTGAAATCAGGTACATGCATGTCCATGTACAAATCCATAGCTGTGGTGAATGCTTCCCACTTATCATCTGCCTTCAAGCCATTGATGACCTGCCTTACAATTTGCTCTTCATCTATTACCTCTTCAATGCTTCCCAACTGATCCGCTATGTCCTTGAGCTTTGTGACAAAATCAGTCACATTTTGTTTGGGAGCCTTCTTGAGAGTTGTGAACTCCAGCCATAGTTGATGCTTCCTAGCTTTGGTACTTGAAGAAAAGAAAGCTTCAAGTGCATCCCACACTTCCTGAGATGTCTTACAACTTCTAATGTGAGGCAACAAAAAATCTGAGATAGAGTTGAGGAGATAAGACCTTGCAAGTGCATCCTTGGAGCACCATGTGCTCAATCTTTCTTGCTCTTCTTGTGTTGGTTGACTTTTGTTCCTGAAACTTGGCATAACTTCATCTCCAGCCACATAACCATATAAACTTCTACCTTGGAGATAGGCTTCCATTCTTAATGACCAAGCTGAGTAGTTACCTCTGTCTAATTTGTCAATTGATGAAGGAAATCCATCTGCCATGTTGTCCAACCTTGCTCTGATATCACTGTGAAGAGATGGATAAGTATGTGTTTGAAGATGAAGAGGTGTTGCAAAATCCTTGATCTACACTAGCCAAATGAACTCCAGGAGTAGATGGTGGGCCCTTTTAGCTTGCCAATGGATGTATTAGACACCCTATGTACCTTGGAAGATCACTCTCAAAAAGATAGATCAAACCAGATAAGTTGGAGTTAGCTCAGAGGTGAAAACTTGCTATTCTTGGTTCATACACCTGTCCAGTGTTTTACATAATTCTCTGAGCACAACAGTAATTAGCTTAATTCCTCTTGGGGAAGTCTAGGTATCTTAAAGAGCTAACTTTCAAGAATAATCTCATCAAAAATAACAAAGCACGCACTGAGAATGAGTTTTAACAAGTGATGACATCATCCCGATTTTCACGGGCTGCTATAGAAATAGACCAGTGAGCAGAAAAATCACCATAACTCACAATTTAGAAATCCAATGATTATGAAAATTTGTATGGTTATACTAGACAGTAAGCTGAATCCAACAAGCTTTAAATCACTGAATTTGGATAAGTAACCACTGCGAAACACCTCTGACACGATGCGTGAAAAAGTCGGGTACCTGACAGAGAGGTGAAGATGAACAGACCCTATTGACTTCAAATGAACATAACTGACGATTGCAACATCCAAATGACATGAAAATTTATGAGCATATAGTAGACTTACAGATCTAACTTTACCAAGTTAAATCGCTGAAAATGATGCACCAAGCTCAGAGAAAACATCTCTGCAAGCTGACTTAGAAAACTGAGAGTAATGGCAGTGAGTAGTACACTTCACAAGAACATGGAAAGATGAAACCAAATAATCATGAAAATGAAAGTAAATTTCTTGTACAATACAATGACTTACTGATACATATGTGTGCCTTGTAATCACACCTTGATATGGCATAAAGCTCAGCTCTTGGAGGTCTTCACATAGGTCTCTCTAACCACGACTAAAACTGCCATCTATTTATAGTTGAGTTTGGGAGGCTAACTTCCCTCAATCACTCTCCAATCAATCAATGATTGATTTGATTCTCTACCTACCACAAATCACGAGTTCGTGGCTCCTCTTTTCATTCTTGATCATGTGGACTCAACCACTTAAGATTCTCTTACTTTTACATTAAGTAAACTCTTCAAAAGTTACAAGAGGTAGTTCACAAGTGAACTTTACATAGTCTTCTTTTTAAAGCTTCTTCTAAGACTTTGTGAGACTCAAGCCAACTTAGGCTTGTCATAGACTTGCTCCAACAGGAAGGTCTAACACAAAAGGTTCGTGAATAAGAGGAGCTTATTAAGAAGCTTCTTGGTGAATTGCGCAAAGAACGAGGAGGACAGCAACCAGAAGGAGCAACAAATTTGTTTGTGGAGCTAAATGATGAAATAGATGAAGGTGCTAGAACATCTAGTGTACCTCGCGAAAAACAAAAACGCAATTCTGAAGATATGGAACGAGGTGAGTTTGCCCTTAACCAAGTCTTCAAGAAGGCAAAGTTAAATGATTTTGATGCCAAGAAGAAGAATGGCGAAGATCTTGAGGCATGGATTGAAGAACTAGAGGATTTCTTTGACCTTCGACAATTTAGTGAAGAGTCCAAGGCAAAAGTTGGGATCCTGCATCTACGTGGGATCGCGAAATTATGGTGGAAGTCATATATGCAGACTCGAACGCGTTCTAGTCCTGTTCTATGGAAGGAATTTAGAGAACAAGCTAAAACACGCTATTGTTCTCCACACTACCATATGGAGAAGAAGATGGAGTTCTACAATTTCTGACAACACGAAAGTGACAAGCATAGCTTATCTGTTGATGAGTACAAAGAGAAGTTCCTACGTCTTCATAAATATGCATTAGAGGTTAGTGGTAATGCTCTAAAGAGTAAATTTATTGAAGGGCTTTGTGAGGAACTTCGCTATCAAGTTAAGGGATCTGGATGCATTGATTTTCTTGATGCTGTTGCAATGGCTGAGAACTTTGAGAAGATGGAGAAGTTCAATTTGCAGAAGGCAAATAGAAGTAGATTCATTGCAACGGGACATAGGCCACAAAGACCTGTTGCAATGAACATGAACACTTCAAAGAAAACTCCATCTTCTAACGACCAAGGTAAGAACCCTGCTCGGCCGGTGGAAAATCAAAGGAGGCGTCAACCAATTGAGTGGCAACAAGACCCTAATTTTATTGAGAGGGCAAAAAGACTTGGTCTGTGTTTTTGTTGCACGGAGCAAGGGCATCAGACATATGAGTGCCTGAACAAAGCAGTCTTTCGGCCCGCACAATTAAAAGCGATAAACATCATCGAGGAGGGTACAATTATTGAGGAAGCAGATGATGGGGGTAAGTACGCTGACTCTACTTTACGTTGCATGGTGGTTATTTCTTTCCCAAAGGTTTCTGTAATCATGATTCCGGGTATGATTTCTGCGCATAAAACCAGATTTTTTATCGATTCAGGTAGTACCCATTGTTTTCTATCTTTCAAATTGGTTCTAGGGATAGCCCTAAATATGGAGATAACCAGACCTGTAGAGATGGCCAATGGACGATTACACTACACGAAAGGATATGTTGAAAACCTTGAAATTACTCTTTCTAATAGACGCTTTTCTGGAAGCTTCGATGTAATTGAGATGAAACAGAGTGATGTAATCATAGGCATGGATTGGTTTGTTAAAATGCTGCGACAATTAATTGTGAACAAAGAACGATCACTGTGAAGCTAAATGATGAATCTATTCATATTCTAGGTGATGTCTTTAATCCTAAGGCTACTCCTATTTCTGCTATGCAGATAGTTAGAGGTATACGTGATGGGTGCAAAACATTTGTAGTGTATGTGAACAATCTGCATCAGGAAGGTAATGACGAAGATATTCCACATTACGTAGAAAATCTCTTGAAAGAATATGCCGATGTATTTCCAGAAGACTTTCCTGGTATACCCCCACCTAGGCAGATTGACCACGCCATTGACCTATATCCAAGATTCAATTAGATGATCTTTTGAAGAAAGGCTTAATAAAACCAAGTGTCTCACCTTGGGGTGCACCTGTTTTATTTCAGAAGAAGAAAGACGGCTCTTACAGATTATGCATTGACTATAGGGGGTTGAATAAAAGAACAATTAAGAATAAGTATCCACTCCCTCACATAGATGACTTATTAGGTCAATTAAATGGAGCCACCGTATTCACAAAGATTGACTTAAGATCTGGATATCACCAAATTAGGATCAAAATAGAGGATATTCCTAAGACGGCTTTTCGAACACGATATGGTCACTATGAGTTTACGGTTTTACCTTTTGGTTTAACAAACGCTCCTGCCACATTTAAGTGCTTGATGAATAATATTTTTCACGATTACCTAGATGAATTCATCTTAGTCTTCCTTGATGATATTTTTGTGTACTCTAAAGATGATTCGGAGCATGCGGTACATCTCAAGAAGACTTTGCAAACTCTTAGAGAACACAAATTGTATGGGAAAAAGAGTAAGTGTTTCATTGCTAAGGATAAACTTGTGTATCTAGGAAGAGTAAAAATAATAGTAAAAATATGAAAAGAAGGAATCCTTATAGATGAAGATAAAGTAAAAATAATAGTTGATTGGCCGATTCCTAAGACTGTAAGGGATGTTAGAAGTTTTCTTGGGTTGGCACAATATGAAAGAGCACATATTAAGGATTTCTCTAAGATAGCTACTCCCCTCACCGAATTAACCAAAAAGAATGTAGGTTTTGCGTGGAGTGATTCTTGTCAAAAATCATTTGAAATATTGGAACAAAAAGTCGTTGAGAATTGTGTTTTGAAAATACCAAAAATGGGAAAGCCTTTTGTGGTTGCATGTGAGCAAGTGGTAGTCAGGTAGGATGTGTTATTTCACACGATGGCAGGGTGGTCGCATATGAGTCCAGAAAACTAAGAAAGCATGAACTTAACTATCCTACTCATGATTTAGAAATGCTTGCTGTTGTGCATGCACTTAAGCATTGGAGACATCTATTGTTAGGGGTTAAGTTTGAATTGAAAACAGATCATCAGAGTCTAAAATACATCTTCACTCAACCATTGCTTAACAACAGGCAGAAGCGTTGGATTGAATTATTAAGCGAGTATGATTTTGACATTAAGTATCTTGCTGGTAAGGAAAATAAGGTTGTTGATGCATTGAGTCGGAGACCTTTGTGTAATGTTGTTTTTGTAATAAATTCTGATTTTCTCAATCAAATTCAAGAAGAGATGAAACAGGATCCATTTTATGCACCTATTTTGAATGCTTTGAATGCGAACAGGGGATCGACGTATGAGGAAAAATTTCATTTGCAGAATGGAACACTGTATTGTAACAATCGACTATGCTTATCTTCTGAATCTCCACTAAAAGTTAAAATACTGCATGATTGTCATGATGCACCTTTTTTTGCACATCCAGGTTATTCAAGGACATATGTTAAAACAAAGTATTCTTACTTTCGGCCGTCTATAAAGCGGGGTATTAGAAAATATGTAAATGAATTTTTTAAGTGCCAATAGGTGAAATATGAGTTTTAGAGGATGCCAGGAATGCTTCAACCTTTGGATGTTCCAAATCAGAAGTGGGAGTCTATTTCTATGGACTTTATCACTAAGCTACCTATGACCAAAAGTAAGCATGATACCATATTTGTTGTAGTCGATCGGCTTACCAAGATGGCACACTTCTTTCCTATGAAAAATACTGATACTGCTTTGAATGTTGCAAGAATCTTTGTAAAAGAAATATTTCGATTGCATGGAATGCCTAAAAGCATAATTTCTGATAAAGATTCAAGATTTACGTCAAACTTCTAGAAAGTGACATTTGAATCCATTGGAACTCAACTTCGTATGAGTACAGCTTTCCATCCACAAACTGATGGGGAAACCGAGAGGGTTAACAGGGTAGTTGAGGATATGTTGCGTATGTATGTGAATGAAAAGCAGGATAATTGGAGTGAATATTTACCCTTGGTTGAGTTTTCATACAATAGTGCATGGCATGCATCTATAAAAATGACTTCGTTTGAAGCTATGTATGGTTATAATTGTTTAACTCCACCTTCGTTTTTAGGTTTTCCAAATAAAGTAGAAGTATCCAAAGAAATGCTTGATAAGATGGATGAAGAACTTGGAAAAATTAAGAAATATATAAGAGAAGCTCAGAAAAGACAAAAGAAGTTCTATGATTTTAAGAGAAGACCACTTGAATTCCAAGTTGATGATATGGTATTTCTTAAAGTTAATCCTCACCGATCTAACTTGTTGCTAGGGAAGGATCATAGACTTTCTCCTCGATATGCAGGCCCTTTTAAAGTTTTGAAAAAGATCGGATCTCTTGCTTATTTGTTGGAATTACCTAAATATCTAAATGTGCATCCTGTATTTCATGTCAGCTTACTTAAAAGATATGTGTCTAATGTTGCTCATGTTTTGCAGGACAATTATAAGCTGAAAGACGATGGCTCTTTTGAGCTTCAACCGGAAATAAAATTAGATAGGAAGGAAAGATTTCTTAGAAATAGATCTATAGTAGAAATTTTGGTGAAATGGCATTCATACCCAGTAGAAGATTCGAGTTGGGTGAATTTAGATGACTTTCTAACACATTATCCTTCTTTCCAACTCTGAGGACAGAGTTCTTAAAGGGGGGAAGAATTGTAATAGGCCTCTTTTCTAGTGAAATAATTCATTTTGAACTTTCTGAATTTCATTGTGGGGATAATGCTTAGAATGATTAATTAGGTCATTTTATGCATGTAGGAAAAATTTTGGGTTGACAAGTTTCATATTCTCTCTCTAGACCTTAATTGCATCATGTCTTCCAGTGGGATTTTGAAGGTGAAGATGAAAGAATTAAGGAAAACTCTGTATGAGGGAAAGGTAGAGCAAGTAGAAGAGAATAAAAGTGCCGGTGTGAGATTTTTGTGAATCATGTTCTAAGTACCTCGTTCAGGGTCCTACGTTTAGTTCATTGTAAGAAAATGCCTTGATTTTACTCTCTCTCTCTCTAGAATTTTAAACCTTGCACGGCTCAAAAGTGGCATTTGGAGTTGGATTTGAACCTCGGACGTCTTTAACACTATTATGCAGATCGAAAAATTGAATAAAAGTGTCTCTCACAAGCTTAACCTAATTCCTCATCGTTTTTGAGTTACAGGGCTTTGAAAAGTGCCGTTTTTTCAATACTTAAAAAAAAAAACGAGGGCTTGTCTAATTCTATTCGAATCTGTGATTCTCATGCTCACGTGTCACCATGTCTAATTATGTATGTTTTCGGATATGTCTTCTTGGTGTTTTTCTGCTATTTTTGTCAGGTATGCTAAAGAAAGGAAGTACACTACGATCGCATGGCTTTTTGCGAAAGTTTTGGAGAAACTCGACTTTTTCTAAATTTGGTGGATCGCACACTTCTTTGGGGAGCACGGCTACGATCAAACGGAAAAAAGATAAGAAGGCCTACGCATCAACACGGAGGACACACAGAAATTTGAGAATTACCTTGTGATTGAGAGTGTGATTGAGAGTGAGAGTGAGAGTGAGAGTGTGATTGAGAGTGCGAGTGAGAATGCGATTGTGATAGCTCGGAGGTGGTCGGGAGGTAGAGGCTTCGTCAAGAAGCTATTGTCCAAAGCTACTGTAACCATTGATTCACATCTATAATATCAGAATTCTTACTTCTCTGCGTCATATTTGTTCTACTCTTCCGCATAAGATTTTCTTTTACCTTGTGTAATCTCTACGTTCTTCTCTCCACTGTTATTTCTGAGTAATCGAAAGATTGTGATTGGGGATAGATTGTGATTGGGGATAGATTGTGATTGAGGAAACGCTACAAGTGGTATCAGATCAGAATCAATCCGCGGGAACGATGGAAGGTCTAACACAAAAGGTTCGTGAACAAGAGGAGCTTATTCAGAAGCTTCTTGGTGAATTGCGCAAAGAACGAGGAGGAAAGCAACCAAAAGGAGCAACAAATTTGTTTGTGGAGCTGAACGATGAAATAGATGAAGGTGCAGGAACATCTAGTGTACCTCGCGAAAAACAAAAACGCAATTTTAAAGATATGGAACCCAGTGAGTTTTCCCTTAACCAAGTCTTCAAGAAGGCAAAGTTAAATGATTTTGATGGCGAGAAGAAGAGTGGCGAAGATCTTGAGGCATGGATTGAAGAACTAGAGGATTTCTTTGACCTTCGACAATTTACTGAAGAGTCCAAGGCAAAAGTTGGGATCCTGCATCTGTGTGGGATCGCGAGGCTTTGGTGGAGGTCATATATGAAGACTCGAACACGTTCTGGTCCTGTTCTATGGAAGGAATTTAGAGAACAAGCTAAAAAACGCTATTGTTCTCCACACTACCATATGGAGAAGAAGATGGAGTTCTACAATTTCCGACAACACGAAAGTGACTAGCATAGCTTATCTGTTGATGAGTACAAAGAGAAGTTCCTACGTCTTCATAAATATGCATTAGAGGTTAGTGGTAATGCTCTAAAGAGTAAATTTATTGAAGGGCTTCGTGAGGAACTTCGCTATCAAGTTAAGGGATCTGGATTGATTGATTTTCTTGATGCTGTTGCGATGGCTGAGAACTTTGAGAAGATGGAGAATTTCAATTTGCAGAAGGAAAATATAAGTAGATTCATTGCAACGGGACATAGGCCACAAAGACCTGTTGGAATGAGCATGAACAATTCAAAGAAAACTCCATCTTCTAACGAACAAGGTAAGAACCCTGCTCGGCTAGTGGAAAATCAAAGGAGGCTTCAACCAATTGAGTGGCAACAAAACCCTAATTTTATTCAGAGGGCAAAAAGACTTGGTTTGTGTTTTCGTTGCGGGGAGCAAGGGCATCGGACATATGAGAGCCCGAACAAGGCATTCTTTTGACCCACACAATCAAAAGCAATAAACATCATCGAGGAGGGTACAATTATTGAGGAAGCAGATGATGGGGGTAAGTGCGCTGACTCTACTTTATGTTGCATGGTGGTTAGTTCTTTCCCAAAGGTTTCTGTAATCACGATTCCGGGTATGATTTTTGCGCATAAAACCAGATTTTTTATCGATTCAGGTAGTACCCATTGTTTTCTATCTTTCAAATTGGTACAGAATCTAGGGATAGCCCTAAATATGCAGAGAACCAGACCTGTAGAGATGGCCAATGGACGATTACACTACACGAAAGGATATGTTGAAAACCTTGAATTTACTCTTTCTAATAGACGCTTTTCTGGAAGCTTCCATGTAATTGAGATGAAACAGAGTGATGTAATCATAGGCATGGATTGGTTACTTAAAAATGCTGCAACAATTAATTGTGAACAAAGAACGATCACTGTGAAGCTACATGATGAATCTATTCATATTCTAGGTGATGTCTTTAATCCTAAGCCTACTCTTATTTCTGCTATGCAGATAGTTAGAGGTATACGTGATGGCTGCAAAACATTTGTAGTGTATGTGAACAATCTGCATCAGGAAGGTAATGACGAAGATAGTCCAGATTACGTAGGAAATCTCTTGAAAGAATATGCCGATGTATTTCTAGAAGACTTGCCTGGTATACCCCCACCTAGGTAGATTGACCACGCCATTGACCTATATCCAGGGATTGAACCATATTCTAGAGCACCCTATAGATTTAACATTGATGAACTAAAGGAGCTTAAGATTCAATTAGATGATCTTTTGAAGAAAGGCTTAATAAAACCGAGTGTCTTACCTTGGGGTGTGCCTATTTTATTTTAGAAGAAGAAAGACGGCTCTTACAGATTATGCATTGAATATAGGGGGTTGAATAAAAGAACAATTAAGAATAAGTATCCACTCCCTCACATAGATGGCTTATTAGGTCAATTAAGTGGAGCGACTGTATTCACAAAGATTGACTTAAGATCTCGATATCACCAAATTAGGATCAAAACAGAGGATATTCCTAAGACGGCTTTTCGAACACGATATGGTCAGTATGAGTTTACGGTTTTACCTTTTGGTTTAACAAACGCTCCTGCCACATTTATGTGCCTGATAAATAATATTTTTCACGATTACCTAGATGAATTCATCTTAGTCTTCCTTGATGATATATTTGTGTAATCTAAAGATGATGCGGAGCATGCGGTACATCACAAGAAGACTTTGCAAACTCTTAGAGAACACAAATTGTATGGGAAAAAGAGTAAGTGTTTCTTTGCTAAGGATAAACTTGTGTATCTAGGAAGAGTAATATCAAAAGAAGGAATCCTTATAGATGAAGATAAAGTAAAAACAATAGTTGATTGGCCGATTCCTAAGACTGTAAGGGATGTTAGAAGTTTTCTTGGGTTGGCACAATATGAAAGAGCACATATTAAGGATTTCTCTAAGATAGCTACTCCCCTCACCGAATTAACTACAAATAATGTAGGTTTTGCGTGGAGTGATGCCTGTCAAAAATCATTTGAAACATTGAAGCAAAAAGTCGTTGAGAATTGTGTTTAGAAAACACCAGAAATGGGAAAGCCTTTTGTGGTTGCATGTGATGCAAGTGGTAGTCAGATAGGATGTGTTATTTCACAGGATGGCAGGGTGGTCGCATATGAGTCCAGAAAACTAAGAAAGCATGAACTTAACTATCCTACTCATGATTTAGAAATGCTTGCTGTTGTGCATGCACTTAAGCATTGGAGACATCTATTGTTAGGGGTTAAGTTTGAATTGAAAATAGATCATCAAAGTCTAAAATACATCTTCACTCAACCATTGCTTAACAACAGGCAGAAGCGTTGGATTGAATTATTAAGCGAGTATGATTTTGACATTAAGTATCTTGCTGGTAAGGAAAATAAGGTTGTTGATGCATTGAGTCTGAGACCTTTGTGTAATCTTGTTTTTGTAATAAATTTTGATTTTCTCAATCAAATTCAAGAAGAGATAAAACATGATCCTTTTTATGCACCTATTTTGAATGCTTTGAATGCGAACAGGGGATCGACGTATGAGGAAAAATTTCATTTGCAGAATGGAACACTGTATTGTAACAATCCGCTATGCTTATCTTCTGAATCTCCACTAAAAGTTAAAATACTGCATGATTGTCATGATGCACCTTTTTCTGCACATCCAGGCTATTCAAGGACATATGTTAAAACAAAGTATTCTTACTTTTGGCCGTGTATGAAGCGGGATATTAGGAAATATGTAAATGAATGTTTGAAGTGCCAACAGGTGAAATCTGAGTTTAAGAGGATGCTAGGAATGCTTCAACCTTTGGATGTTCCAAATCAGAAGTGGGAGTCTATTTCTATGGACTTTTTCACTAAGCTACCTATGACCAGATGTAAGCATGATACCATATTTGTTGTAGTCGATCGGCTTACCAAGATGGCACACTTCTTTCCTATGAAAAAGACTGATACTGCTTTGAATGTTGCAAGAATCTTTGTAAAAGAAATATTTCGATTGCATGGAATGCCTAAAAGCATAATTTCTGATAGAGATTTTATTTTTATGTCAAACTTTTGGAAAGCGACATTTGAATCCATTGGAACTCAACTTTGTATGAGTACAGCTTTCCGTCCACAAACTGATGGGGAAACCGAGAGGGTTAACAGGGTAGTTGAGGATATGTTGCGTATGTATGTGAATGAAAAGTAGGATAATTGGAGTGAATATTTACCCATGGTTGAGTTTGCATACAATAGTGCATGGCATGCATCTATAAAAATGACCCCGTTTGAAGCTATGTATGGTTATAATTGTTTGACTCCACCTTCATTTTTGGGTTTTCCAAATAAAGTAGAAGTATCCAAAGAAATGCTTGATAAGATGGATGAAGAACTTGGAAAAATTAAGAAACATATAAGAGAAGCTCAGAAAAGACAAAAGAAGTTCTATGATTTTAAGAGAAGACCACTTGAATTCCAAGTTGATGATATGGTATTTCTTAAAGTTAATCATCACCGATCTAACTTGTTGCTAGGGAAGGATCATAGACTTTCTCTTCGATATGCAGGCCCTTTTAAAGTTTTGAAAAAGATCGCATCTCTTGCTTATTTGCTGGAATTACCTAAATATCTAAATGTGCATCCTGTATTTCATGTCAGCTTACTTAAAAGATATGTGTCTAATGTTGCTCATGTTTTGCAGGACAATTATAAGCTGAAAGAGGATGGCTCTTTTGAGCTTCAACCAGAAATAATATTAGATAGGAAGGAAAGATTTCTTAGAAATAGATCGATAGTAGAAATTTTGGTTAAATGGCATTCATACCCAGTAGAAGATTCGAGTTGGGTGAATTTAGATGACTTTCTAACACCTTATCCTTCTTTCCAACTCTGAGGACAGAGTTCTTAAAGGAGGGAAGAATTGTAATAGGCCTCTTTTCTAGTGAAATAATTCATTTTGAACTTTCTGAATTTCATTGTGGGGATAATGCTTAGAACGAATAATTAGGTCATTTTATGCATGTAGGAAAAATTTTGGATTGACAAGTTTCATATTCTCTCTCTAGACCTTAATTGCATCATGTTTTCCAGTGGGATTTTGAAGGTGAAGATGAAAGAATTAAGGAAAACTCTCTATGAGGGAAAGGTAGAGCAAGTAGAAGAGAATAAAACTGCCTGTGTGAGATTTTTGTGAATCATGTTCTAAGTACCTCATTCAGGGTCCTACGTTTAGTTCATTGTATGAAAATGCCTTGATGTTACTCTCTCTAGAATTTTAAACCTTGCAGGGCTCAAAAGTGGCATTTGGAGGTGGATTTGGACCTCAGACGTCTCTAACACTATTGTGCAGATCGAAAAAGTGAATAAAAGTCTCCCTCACAAGCTTAACCCTAATTCTTCATCGTTTTTGAGTTACACGACTTTGAAAAGTGCTGTTTTTTCCAATACTTAAAATAGAAAATAAAAAAAAAACGAGGGCTTGTCTAATTCTATTTGAATCCGTGATTCTCATGCTCACGTGTCATCTTGTCTAATTATGTATGTTTTCAGATATATCTTCTTGGTGTTTTTCTGCTATTTTTGATAGGTATGCTAAAGAAAGGAAGTACACTACGATTGCATGGTGTATCGCGGCATTTTGTCCCCTCCTTTTTCCCCCACCACCCCCCGGCCCCACCATCACCCCGACCCCCTCCAGCTCCATCGTCCCCTCCTTTTCCCCACCACCCCCCGGCCCCACCATCACCCCGACCCCCTCCAACTCCATCGTCCCCTCTTCCTCCACCACCACCACCACCACCACCACCATCTCCCTCCCCCGCGACCTCCCCCGCGACCTCCCCCGCAACCTCCCCCGCAACCTCCCCCGCAACCTCCCCCGCGACCTCCCCCTCTCCCTCCCCCGCGACCTCCCCCGCGACCTCCCCCGCAACCTCCCCCGGGACCTCCCCCGCGACCTCCCCCTCTCCCTCCCCCGCGACCTCCCCCGTGACCTTCCCCGCGACCTCCCCCGCGACCTCCCCCGCAACCTCCCCCGCAACCTCCCCCGCGACCTCCCCCGCAACCTCCCCCGCGACCTCCTCCGCGACCTCCCCCTCTCCCTCCCCCGCCACCTCCCCCGGGACCTCCCCCGCAACCTCCCCCGCGACCTCCCCCGCGACCTCCCCCGTGACCTCCCCCGCAACCTCCCCCGCGACCTCCCCCGCAACCTCCCCCACGACCTCCCCCGCGACCTCCCCCGCGACCTCCCCCGCAACCTCCCCCTCTCCCTCCCCCTCTCCCTCCCCCGCGACCTCCCCCGCGACCTCCCCTGCAACCTCCCCCGCGACCTCCCCCACAACCTCCCCCTCTCCCTCCCCCGCGACCTCCCCCGCAACCTCCCCCGCAACCTCCCCCACGACCTCCCCCTCTCCCTCCCCCGCGACCTCCCCCGCAACCTCCCCCTCTCCCTCCCCCGCGACCTCCCCCGCGACCTCCCCCGCAACCTCCCCCGCAACCTCCCCCGCGACCTCCCCCACAACCTCCCCTGCGACCTCCCCCTCTCCCTCCCCCGCGACCTCCCCCGCAACCTCCCCCTCTCCCTCCCCCGCGACCTCCCCCGTGACCTCCCCCGCAACCTCCCCCGCAACCTCCCCCGCGACCTCCCCCTCTCCCTCCCCCGCGACCTCCCCCGCAACCTCCCCCGCGACCTCCCCCGCAACCTCCCCCGCGACCTCCCCCGCGACCTCCCCGCGACCTCCCCCGTGACCTCCCTCGCGACCTCCCCCGCGACCCCCCCCCCCCCCCCCCGCAACCTCCCCCACGACCTCCCCCGCGACCTCCCCCGCGACGTCCCCCGCGACCTCCCCCGCGACCTCCCCCGCGACCTCCCCCGCAACCTCCCCCGCGACCTCCCCCTCTCCCTCCCCCGCGACCTCCCCCGCGACCTCCCCCTCTCCCTCCCCCGCGACCTCCCCCACGACCTCCCCCGCAACCTCCCCCGCGACCTCCCCCTCTCCCTCCCCCGTGGCCTCCCCCTCTCCCTCCCCCGCGACCTCCCCCGCGACCTCCCCCGCAACCTCCCCCGCGACCTCCCCCTCTCCCTCCCCCACGACCTCCCCCTCTCCCTCCCCCGCGACCTCCACCACGACCCACCACCGCGACCTCCACCACCACCCACCACGGCCCCCCACGGCCCCCCACGGCCCCCCTCAGATCCCACATTTTTCCACAACCTTACATAAGGCTCTCAGACAGTTTGGATGGATATTTGGAGGATCATTTCTTAACCAAACCCTACAGTGTTATATATCGTTTGAAAGCTCTCGACGAGTACTTTTTAATGGTGCAATAATAACTTTGAAATCTTGGATCAATTTTTGACCAGACCCCAAAAACCACCACAACTCCCCATAACCCACCCCTATTCCCCCCAACCCACAAACCCCACAAACCCCACAAACCCCACAAACCCCACACAACTACACACAACTCCACAAGCCTCCAAAAACCCTATAATCTCTCTCAAAATCCCCACAACTCACCTCCCACACCGCTCACTTAATATGAAGGATCAAAAGCTACTGAAAAAAAAATTAGGTGAAGGATGTGCTTCTCAAGGATAGTCCAATATCACGGGCGGCACAAAATGAGGAGCTCAGCTTGCATTCAAAAGCAACAGTAAAGGTGTAAGTGGTAAAAGTGAAAGTGGAGAAATGACTATTTCCGCCAACCATTCATGACGACTGCCTATTTTGAGGATCCAATTCAAATCAAGTGGAATATTTGATCTACCCCTCCAATCTTGGCAATCAAGCGGCGCGTGATCAGTGGACGTGAGGAATCCGCAAGACCCTCTTGGCCTATTGGGGCCTATAAAAACAATGGATTTGTGCTCATTTGGGGTACAATTTTTTTAGAGATAGAGTGGTTCGTACGTACGTGCAGAAGTCCTCTCTTGCCCTTGGTGGTTTCAAGCCTATTGTAGGAGCTACTCTGTAGTGTGGATACAGAGGGTAGGCTTCTCAGTGGAGGGCTATGAGCACTATAGTGTAAGGGAGTGGCTTGGATTCTTTCTTTTCTGTGAGTCAGTGTTGTTGTTAAGCTCTATTCTCTTGAGAAATCCTTTACCATTTGTATTGCTCTGCGTTAGACTGCATATAATTGGCCCCTTAAGCTGATGGGAAGACTCTCTTGCATTGAGGTTTTATACTTTTAGAGTGGCATGTTAGCCCCGAGCTTGCACTTTTTTGAGCATCACTCTGCCCAACCTTGTAATCATCTGATTCAAATAAAGGAATATATGGTTTTGTGTGGTCATTTGTTGATTAATATTTCTAGAGTATGTACAACCCTTCTGTCTGCTCAAAGAAATGTTAAAGGGTATACTTCCCTAAAGAGAACCCCCCTTGAGTAGGCGACGTACTGGATGAGTTAATCTTTGTTCTCTACTTTTGATAAAAGTGGATACCCCAGTACCTCCTCTACACATGGCTTTTTGCGAAAGTTTTGGAGAAACTCGACTTTTTCTAAATTTGGTGGATCGCACACCTCTTTGGGGAGCATGGCTGCGATCAAACGGAAAAGAGATAAGAAGGCCTGCGCATCAACACGGAGGACACACAGAAATCTGAGAATTACCTTGTGATTGAGTGTGATTGAGAGTGAGAGTGAGAGTGAGAGTGTGATTGAGAGTGCGAGTGAGAATGCGATTGTGATAGCTCGAGGGTGGTCGAGAGGTAGAGGCTTCATCAAGAAGCTATTGTCCAAAGCTACTGTAACCAGTGATTCACATCTATAATATCAGAATTCTTCCTTCTCTGCGTCATATTTGTTCTACTCTTCCGCATCAGATTTTCTTTTACCTTGTGCAATCTCTGCGATCTTCTCTCCACTGTTATTTCTGAGTAATCGAAAGATTGTGATTGGGGATAGATTATGATTGAGGAAACGCTACAAGTGGTATAAGAGCAGAATCAATCTGCGGGAACGATGGAAGGTCTAACACAAAAGGTTCGTGAACAAGAGGAGCTTATTCAGAAGATGGAAAAGTTCAATTTGTAGAAGGAAAATAGAAGCAGAGTCATTGCAATGGGACATAGGCCACAAAGACCTGTTGCAATGAACATGAACAATTCAAAGAAAACTCCATCTTCTAACGACCAAGGTAAGAACCCTGCTCGGCCAGTGGAAAATCAAAGGAGGCATCAACCAATTGAGTGGCAACAAGACCCTAATTTTATTGAGAGGGCAAAAAGACTTGTTCTGTGTTTTCGTTGCGGGGAGCAAGGGCACCGGACATATGAGTTCCCGAACAAGGCCGTCTTTCGACCCGCACAATCAAAAGCGATAAACATCATCGAGGAGGGTACAATTATTGAGGAAGCAGATGATGGGGGTAAGTGCGCTGACTCTACTTTACGTTGCATGGTCGTTAGTTATTTCCCAAAGGTTTCTGTAATCACGATTCCGGGTATGATTTCTGCGCATAAAACCAAATTTTTTATCGATTCAGGTAGTACCCATTGTTTTCTATCTTTCAAATTGGTACAAAATCTAGGGATAGCCCTAAATATGCAGATAACCAGACCTCTAGAGATGGCCAATGGACGATTACACTACACGAAAGGATATGTTGAAAACCTTGAATTTACTCTTTCTAATAGACGCTTTTCTGGAAGCTTCCATGTAATTGAGATGAAACTGAGTGATGTAATCATAGGCATGGATTGGTTAGTTAAAAATGCTGCGACAATTAATTGTGAACAAAGAACGATCACTGTGAAGCTAAATGATGACTCTATTCATATTCTAGGTGATGTCTTTAATCCTTAGCCTACTCTTATTTCTGCTATGCACATAGTTAGAAGTATACGTGATGGCTGCAAAACATTTGTAGTGTATGTGAGCAATCTGCATCAGGAAGGTAATGATGAAGATATTCCAGATTACGTAGGAAATCTCTTGAAAGAATATGCCGATGTATTTCCAGAAGACTTGCCTGGTATACCCCCACCTAGGCAGATTGACCACGCCATTGACCTATATCCAGGGAGTGAACCATATTCTAGAGCACCCTATAGATTTAACATTGATGAACTAAAGGAGCTTAAGATTCAATTAGATGATCTTTTGAAGAAAGGCTTAATAAACCCAAGTGTCTCACCTTGGGGTGCGCCTGTTTTATTTCAAAAGAAGAAAGAGGGCTCTTATAGATTATGCATTGACTATAGGGGGTTGAATAAAAGAACAATTAAGAATAAGTATCGACTCCCTCACATAGATGACTTATTAGGTCAATTAAGTGGAGCGACCGTATTCACAAAGGTTGACTTAAGATCTGGATATCACCAAATTAGGATCAAAAGAGAGGATATTCCTAAGACGGCTTTTCGAACAGGATATGATCACTATGAGTTTACCGTTTTACCTTTTGGTTTAACAAACGCTCCTGCCCCATTAATGTGCTTGATGAATAATATTTTTCACGATTACCTAGATGAATTCATCTTAGTCTTCCTTGATGATATATTTGTGTACTCTAAAGATGATTCGAGGCATGCGGTACATCTCAAGAAGACTTTGCAAACTCTTAGAGAACACAAATTGTATGGGAAAAAGAGTAAGTGTTTCTTTGCTTAGGATAAACTTGTGTATCTAGGAAGAGTAATATCAAAAGAAGGAATCCTTATAGATGAAGATAAAGTAAAAACAATAGTTGATTGGCTGATTCCTAAGACTGTAAGGGATGTTAGAAGTTTTCTTGGGTTGGCACAATATGAAAGAGCACATATTAAGGATTTCTCTAAGATAGCTACTCCCCTCACCGAATAAACTAAAAAGAATGTAGGTTTTGCGTGGAGTGATGCCTGTCAAAAATCATTTGAAACATTGAAACAAAAAGTCGTTGAGAATTGTGTTTTGAAAATGCCAGAAATGGGAAAGCCTTTTGTGGTTGCATGTGATGCAAGTGGTAGTCGGATAGGATGTGTTATTTCACAGGATGGCAGGGTGGTCGCATATGAGTCCAAAAAACTAAGAAAGCAAGAACTTAACTATCCTACTCATGATTTAGAAATGCTTGCTGTTGTGCATGCACTTAAGCATTGGAGACATCTATTGTTAGGGGTTAAGTTTGAATTGAAAACAGATCATCAAAGTCTAAAATACATCTTCACTCAACCATTGCTTAACAACAGGCAAAAGCGTTGGATTGAATTATTAAGCGAGTATGATTTTGACATTAAGCATCTTGCTGGTAAGGAAAATAAGGTTGGTGATGCATTGAGTCGGAGACCTTTGTGTAATCTTGTTTCTGTAATAAATTCTGATTTTCTCAATCAAATTCACGAAGAGACAAAACAGGATCCTTTTTATGCACCTATTTTGAATGCTTTGAATGGGAACAGGGGATCGACGTATGAGGAAAAATTTCATTTGCAGAATGGAACACTGTATTGTAACAATTGGCTATGCTTATCTTCTGAATCTCCACTGAAAGTTAAAATACTGCATGATTGTCATGATGCACCTTTTTCTGCACATCCAGGTTATTCAAGGACATATGTTAAAACAAAGTATTCTTACTTTTGGCCGTGTATGAAGCGGGATATTAGGAAATATTTAAATGAATGTTTGAAGTGTCAACTTGTGATATCTGAGTTTAAACGGATGCCAGGAATGCTTCAACCTTTGGATGTTCCAAATCAGAAGTGGGAGTCTATTTCTATGGACTTTATCACTAAGCTACCTATGACCAGAAGTAAGCATGATACCATATTTGTTGTAGTCGATCGGCTTACCAAGATGGTACACTTCTTTCCTATGAAAAAGACTGATACTGCTTTGAATGTTGCAAGAATCTTTGTAAAAGAAATAATTCGATTGCATGGAATGCCAAAAATCATAATTTCTGATAGAGATTCTAGATTTACGTCAAACTTCAAGAGAAGCTCAGAAAAGACAAAAGAAGTTCTATGATTTAAAGAGAAGACCACTTGAATTCCAAGTTGATGATATGGTATTTCTTAAAGTTAATCCTCACCGATCTAACTTGTTGCTAGGGAAGGATCATAGACTTTCTCCTCGATATGTAGGCCCTTTTAAAGATTTGAAAAAGATCAGATCTCTTGCTTATTTGCTGGAAATACCTAAATATCTAAATGTGCATCCTGTATTTCATGTCAGCTTACTTAAAAGAGATGTGTCTAATGTTGCTCATGTTTTGCAGCACAATTATAAGCTGAAAGACGATGGCTCTTTTGAGCTTCAACCGGAAATAATATTAGATAGGAAGGGAAGATTTCTTAGAAATAGATCTATAGTAGAAATTTTGGTGAAATGGCATTGATACCCAGTACAGAGTTCTTAGAGGGGGGAAGAATTGTAATAGGCCTCTTTTCTATTGAAATAATTCATTTTGAAGTTTCTGAATTTCATTGTGGGGATAATGCTTAGAACAAATAATTAGGTCATTTTATGCATGTAGGAAAAATTTTGGGTTGACAAGTTTCATATTCTCTCTCGAGACCTTAATTGCATCATGTTTTCGAGTGGGATTTTGAAGGTGAAGATGAAAGAATTAAGGAAAACTCTGTATGAGGGAAAGGTAGAGCAAGTAGAAGAGAATAAAAGTGCCTGTGTGAGATTTTTGTAAATCATGTTCTAAGTACCTCGTTCAGGGTCCTACGTTTAGTTCATTGTAAGAAAATGCCTTGATTTTACTCTCTCTCTCTAGAATTTTAAACCTTGCAGGGCTCAAAAGTGGCATTTGGAGGTGGATTTGGCCCTCGGACGTCTCAAACACTATTGTGCAGATCGAAAAATTGAATAAAAGTGTCTCTCACAAGCTTAACCTAATTCCTTATCGTTTTTGAGTTACAAAGCTTTGAAAAGTGCCGTTTTCTCTAATACTTAAAAAAAAATAAAAACACCGGGGGCTTGTCTAATTCTATTCCAATCCGTGATTCTCATCCTCACGTGTCACCATGTCTAATTATGTATGTTTTCGGATATGTCTTCTTGGTGTTTTTCTGCTATTTTTGACAGGTATGCTAAACAAAGGAAGTACACTACAATCACATGGCTTTTTGCGAAAGTTTTGGAGAAACTCGACTTTTTCTAAATTTGGTGGATCACACACTTCTTTGGGGAGCACGAGTGCGATCAAACGGAAAAAAGATAAGAAGGCCTGCGCATCAACACGGAGGACACACAGAAATCTGAGAATTACCTTGTGATTGAGAGTGTGATTGAGAATGAGTGTGAGAGTGAGAGTGTGATTGAGAGTGCGAGTGAGAATGCGATTGTAATAGCTCGGGGGTGGTCGGGAGGTACAGGCTTCGTCAAGAAGCTATTGTCCAAAGCTACTGTAACCATTGATTCACATCTATAATATCAGAATTCTTCCTTCTCTGCGTCATATTTGTTCTACTCTTCCGCATCAGATTTTCTTTTACCTTGTGCAATCTCTGCGTTCTTCTCTCCACTGTTATTTCTGAGTAATCGAAAGATTGTGATTGGGGATAGATTGTGATTGAGGAAACGCTACAAGTGGTATTAGAGCAGAATCAATCCGCGAGAACGATGGAAGGTCTAACACAAAACGTTCGTGAACAAGAGGAGCTTATTCAGAAGCTTCTTGGTGAATTGTGCAAAGAACGAGGAGGAAAGCAACGAGAAGGAGCAACAAATTTGTTTGTGGAGCCGAACGATGAAATAGATGAAGGTGCGGGAACATCTAGTGTACCTCGCAAAAAACAAAAATGCAATTCTGAAGATATGGAACCAGGTGAGTTTGCTCTTAACCAAGTCTTGAAGAAGGCAAAGTTAAATGATATTGATGGCAAGAAGAAGAGTGGCGAAGATCTTGAGGCATGGATTGAAGAACTAGAGGATTTCTTCCACCTTCGACAATTTAGTGAAGAGTCCAAGGTCATTTTATGCATGTAGGAAAAATTTTGGGTTGACAAGTTTCATATTCTCTCTCTAGACCTTAATTGCATCATGTTTTCCAGTGGGATTTTGAAGGTGAAGATGAAAGAATTAAGCACAAGTGCGATCAAACGGAAAAAAGATAAGAAGGCCTGCGCATCAACACGGAGGACACACAAAAATCTGAGAATTACCTTGTGATTGAGAGTGTGATTGAGAATGAGAGTGAGAGTGAGAGTGTGATTGAGAGTGCGAGTGAGAATGTGATTGTAATAGCTCGGGGGTGGTCGGGAGGTAGAGGCTTCGTCAAGAAGCTATTGTCCAAAGCTATTGTAACCATTGATTCACATCTATAATATCAGAATTCTTCCTTCTCTGCATCATATTTGTTCTACTCTTCCGCACCAGATTTTCTTTTACCTTGTCCAATCTCTGCGTTCTTCTCTCCACTGTTATTTCTGAGTAATCGAAAGATTGTGATTGGGGATAGATTGTGATTGAGGAAACGCTACAAGTGGTATCAGAGCAGAATCAATCCGTGCGAACGATGGAAGGTCTAACACAAAGGTTCGTGAACAAGAGGAGCTTATTCAGAAGATTCTTGGTGAATTGCGCAAAGAACGAGGAGGAAAGCAACCAGAAGGAGCAACAAATTTGTTTGTGGAGCTGAACGATGAAATAGATGAAGGTGCGGGAACATCTAGTGTACCTCGCGAAAAACAAAAACGCAATTTTGAAGATATGGAACCAGGTGAGTTTGCCCTTAACCAAGTCTTCAAGAAGGCAAAGTTAAATGATTTTGATGGCAAGAAGAAGAGTGGAAAAGATCTTGAGGCATGGATTGAACAACTAGAGGATTTCTTTGACCTTCGACAATTTAGTGAAGAGTCTAAGGCAAAAGTTGGGATCCTGCATCTGCGTGGGCTTGCAAGCTATCGTGGAAGTCATATATGCAGACTCGAACGCGTTCTGGTCCTGTTCTATGGAAGGAATTTCGAGAACAAGCTGAAAAACGCTATTGTTCTCCGCTCTACCATATGGAGAAGAAAATGGAGTTCTACAATTTCCGACAACACGAAAGTCACAAGCATAGCTTATCTGTTGATGAGTACAAAGAGAAGTTCCTACGTTCTCATAAATATGCATTAGAGATTAGTGGTAATGCTCTAAAGAGTAAATTTATTGAAGGGCTTCGTGCGGAACTTCGCTATCAAGTTAAGGGATCTGGATGCATTGATTTTCTTGATGCTGTTGCGATGGCTCAAAACTTTGAGAAGATGGAGAAGTTCAATTTGCAGAAGGCAAATAGAAGCAGATTCATTGCAACGGGACATAGGCCACAAAGACCTGTTGCAATGAACATGAACAATTCAAAGAAAACTCCATCTTCTAACGACCAAGGTAAGAACCCTGCTCGGTTGGTGGAAAATCAAAGGAGGCGTCAACCAATTGAGTGGCAACAAGACCCTAATTTTATTGAGAGGGCAAAAAGACTTGGTCTGTGCTTTCGTTGCGGGGAGCACGGGCATCGGGCATATGAGTGCCCGAACAAGGCAGTCTTTCGACCCGCACAATAAAAAACGATAAACATCATCCAGGAGGGTACAATTATTGAGGAAGCAGATGATGGGGGTAAGTGCGTTGACTCTACTTTACGTTGCATGGTGGTTAGTTCTTTCCCAAAGGTTTCTATAATCATGATTCCGGGTATGATTTCTGCGCATAAAACCAGATTTTTGATCGATTCAGGTAGTACCCATTTTTTTCTATCTTTCAAACTGGTACAGAATCTAGGGATAGCCCTAAATATGTAGATAACCAAACGTGTAGAGATGGCCAATGGACGATTACACTACACGAAAGGATATGTTGAAAACCTTGAATTTACTCTTTCTAATAGACGCTTTTTTGGAAGCTTCCATGTAATTGAGATGAAACTGAGTGATGTAATCATAGGCATGGATTGGTTAGTTAAAAATGTTGCTACAATTAATTGTGAACAAAGAACGATCACTGCGAAGCTAAATGATGAATCTATTCATATTCTAGGTGATGTCTTTAATCCTAAACCTACTCTTATTTCTGCTATGCAGATAGTTAGAGGTATACGTGATGGCTGCAAAACATTTGTAATGTATGTGAACAATCTGCATTAGGAAGGTAATGACGAAGATATTCCAGATTACGTAGGAAATCTCTTGAAGAATATGCCGATGTATTTCCAGAAGACTTGCCTGGTATACCCCCACCTAGGCAGATTGACCACGCCATTGACCTATATCCAGGGAGTGAACCATATTCTAGAGCACCCTATAGATTTAACATTGATGAACTAAAGGAGCTTAAGATTCAATTAGATGATCTTTTGAAGAAAGGCTTAATAAAACCGAGTGTCTCACCTTGGGGTGCGCCTGGTTTATTTCAGAAGAAGAAAGACGACTCTTACAGATTATGCATTGACTATAGGGGGTTGAATAAAAGAACAATTAAGAATAAGTATCCACTCCCTCACATAGATGACTTATTAGGTCAATTAAGTGGAGTGACCGTATTCACAAAGATTGACTTAAGATCTGCATATCACCAAATTAGGATCAAAACAGAGGATATTCCTACGACGGCTTTTCGAACACGATATGGTCACTATGAGTTTATGGTTTTACCTTTTGGTTAACAAACGCTCCTGCCACATTTATGTGCTTGATGAATAATATTTTTCACGATTATCTAGATGAATTCATCTTAGTCTTCCTTGATGATAAATTTGTGTAGTCTAAAGCTGATTCGGAGCATGCGGTACATCTCAAGAAGACTTTGCAAACTCTTAGAGAACACAAATTGTATGGGAAAAAGAGTAAGTGTTTCTTTTCTAAGGATAATATTGTGTATCTAGGAAGAGTGATATCAAAAGAAGGAATCCTTATAGATGAAGATAAACTAAAAACAATAGTTGATTGGCCGATTCCTAAGACTGTAAGGGATGTTAGAAGTTTTCTTGGGTTGGCACAATATGAAAGAGCACATATTAAGGATTTCTCTAAGATAGCTACTCCCCTCACCAAATTAACTAAAAAGAATGTAGGTTTTGCGTGGAGTGATGCCTGTCAAAAATCATTTAAAACATTGAAACAAAAGCCGTTGAGAATTGTGTTTTGAAAATACCAGAAATGGGAAAGCCTTTTGTGCTTGCATATGATGCAAGTGGTAGTCAGCTAGGATGTGTTATTTCACAGGATGGCAGGGTGGTCGCATATGAGTCCAGAAAACTAAGAAAGCATGAACTTAACTATCCTACTCATGATTTAGAAATGCTTGCTGTTGTGCATGCACTTAAGCATTGGAGACATCTATTGTTAGGGGTTAAGTTTGAATTGAAAACAGATCATCAAAGTCTAAAATACATCTTCACTCAACCATTGCTTAACAACAGGCAGAAGCGTTGGATTGAATTATTAAGCGAGTATGATTTTAACATTAAGTATCTTGCTGGTAAGGAAAATAAGATTGCTGATGCATTGAGTCGGAGACCTTTGTGTAATCTTGTTTCTGTAATAAATTCTGATTTTCTCAATCAAATTCAAGAAGAGATAAAATAGGATCCTTTTTATGCACCTATTTTGAATGCTTTGAATGCGAACAGCGGATCGACGTATGAGGAAAAATTTCATTTGCAGGATGGAACACTCTATTGTAACAATCGGCTATGCTTATCTTCTGAATCTCCACTAAAAGTTAAAATACTGCATGATTGTCATGATGCACCTTTTTCTGCACATCTAGGTTATTCAAGGATATATGTTAAAACATTCTTACTTTTGGCCGTGTATGAAGCGGGATATTAGAAAATATGTAAATGAATGTTTGAAGTGCCAACAGGTGAAATCTGAGTTTAAGAGGATGCCAGGAATGCTTCAACCTTTGGATGTTCCAAATCAGAAGTGGGAGTCTATTTCTATGGACTTTATCACTAAGCTATCTATGACCAGAAGTAAGCATGATACCATATTTGTTGTAGGCAATCGGCTTACCAAGATGGCACACTTCTTTCCTATGAAAAAGACTGATACTGCTTTGAATGTTGCAAGAATCTTTGTAAAAGAAATATTTCGATTGCATGGAATGCCTAAAAGCGACATTTGAATCCATTGGAACTCAACTTCGTATGAGTACAGCTTTCCATCCACAAACCGATGGGGAAACCGAGAGGGTTTACAGGGTAGTTGAGGATATGTTGCGTATGTATGTGAATGAAAAGCAGGATAATTGGAGTGAAGATTTACCCTTGGTTGAGTTTGCATACAATAGTGCATGGCATGCAGATTCTATAAAAATGACTCCGTTTGAAGCTATGTATGGTTATAATTGTTTGACTCCACCTTTGTTTTTGGGTTTTCCAAATAAAGTAGAAGTATCCAAAGAAATGCTTGATAAGATGGATGAAGAACTTGGAAAAATTAAGAAACATATAAGAGAAGCTCAGAAAAGAAAAAAGAAGTTCTATGATTTAAAGAGAAGACCACTTGAATTCCAAGTTAATGATATGGTATTTCTTAAAGTTAATCCTCACCGATCTAACTTGTTGCTAGGTAAGGATCATAGACTTTCTCCTCGATATGCAGGCCCTTTTAAAGTTTTGAAAAAGATCGGATCTCTTGCTTATTTGCTGGAATTACCTAAATATCTAAATGTGCATCCTGTATTTCATGTGAGCTTACTTAAAAGATATATTTCTAATGTTGCTCATGTTTTGCAGGACAATTATAAGCTGAAAGACGATGGCTCTTTTGAGCTTCAACCGGAAATAATATTAGATAGGAAGGAAAGATTTCTTAGAAATAGATCTATAGTAGAAATTTTGGTGAAATGGCATTCATACCCAGTAGAAGATTCGAATTGGGTGAATTTAGATGACTTTCTAACACATTATCCTTCTTTCCAACTCTGAGGACAGAGTTCTTAAAGGGGGGAAGAATTGTAATAGGCCTCTTTTCTAGTGAAATAATTCATTTTGAACTTTCTGAATTTCATTGTGGGGATAATGCTTAGAACGAATAATTAGGTCATTTTATGCATGTAGGAAAAATTTTGGGTTGACAAGTTTCATATTCTCTCTCTAGACCTTAATTGCATCATGTTTTCCAGTGGGATTTTGAAGGTGAAGATGAAAGAATTAAGGAAAACTTTGTATGAGGGAAAGGTAGAGCAAGTAGAAGAGAATAAAAGTGCCTGTGTGAGATTTTTGTGTATCAAGTTCTAAGTACCTCGTTCAGGGTCCTACGTTTAGTTCATTGTAAGAAAATGCCTTGATTTTACTCTGTAGAATTTTAAACCTTGCACGGCTCAAAAGTGGCATTTGGAGGTGGATCTGGACCTCGGACGTCTCTAACACTATTATGTAGATTGAAAAATTGAATAAAAGTGTCTCTCACAAGCTTAACCTAATTCCTCATCGTTTTTGAGTTATAGGGCTTTGAAAAGTGCCATTTTTTCCAATACTTAATAAAAAAAAAAACGAGGCCTTGTCTAATTCTATTCGAATCCGTGATTCTCATGCTCACGTGTCACCATGTCTAATTATGTATGTTTCGGATACGTCTTCTTGGTGTTTTTCTGCTATTTTTGACAAGTATGCTAAAGAAAGGAAGTACACTACGATCGCATGGCTTTTTGCGAAAGTTTTGGAGAAACTCGACTTTTTCTAAATTTGGTGGATCGGACACTTCTTTGGGGAGCACGATTGCGATCAAACGGAAAAAAGATAAGATGGCCTGCGCATCAACACGGAGGACACACAGGAATCTGAGAATTACCTTGTGATTGAGAGTGTGATTGAGAGTGAGAGTAAGAGTGAGAGTGTGATTGAGAGTGCGAGTGAGAATGCGATTGTGATAGCTCGGGGGTGGTCGGAAGGTAGAGGCTTCATCAAGAAGCTTTTGTCCAAAGCTACTGTAGCCATTAATTCACATCTATAATATCAAAATTCTTCCTTCTCTACGTCATATTTGTTCTACTCTTCCGCATCATATTTTCTTTTACCTTGTGCAATCTTTGCGTTCTTCTCTCCACTATTATTTCTTAGTAATGGAAAGAGTGTGATTGGGGATATATTGTGATTGAGGAAACGCTACAAGTGGTATCAGAGCAGAATCAATCCGCGCGAACGATGGAAGGTCTAACACAAAAGGTTTGTGAACAAGAGGAGCTTATTTAGAAGCTTCTTGGTGAATTGCGCAAAGAACGAGGAGGAAAGCAACCAGAAGGAGCGAAAAATTTGTTTGTGGAGTTGAACGATGAAATAAAATAAGGTACGGGAACATCTAGTGTACCTCGCGAAAAACAAAAATGCAATTCTGAAGATATGGAACCAGGTGAGTTTGCCCTTAACCAAGTCTTCAAGAAGGCAAAGTTAAATGATTTTGATGGCGAGAAGAAGAGTGGCGAAGATCTTGAGGCATGGATTGAAGAACTAGAGGATTTCTTTGACCTTCGACAATTTAGTGAAGAGTCCAAGGCAAAAGTTGGGATCCTACATCTGCGTGGGATCGCGAAGCTATGGTGGAAGTCATATATGCAGACTCGAACGCGTTCTGGTCCTGTTCTATGGAAGGAATTTAGAGAACAAGCTGAAAAACGTTATTGTTCTCCACACTACCATATGGAGAAGAAGATGGAGTTCTACAATTTCGGACAACACGAAATTGACAAGCATAGCTTATCTGTTGATGAGTACAAAGAGAAGTTCCTACGTCTTCATAAATATGCATTAGAGGTTAGTGGTAATGCTCTAAAGAGTAAATTTATTGAGGGGCTTCATGAGGAACTTCGCTATCAAATTAAGGGATCTGGATGCATTGATTTTCGTGATGCTGTTGCGATGGCTGAGAACTTTGAGAAGATGGAGAAGTTCAATTTGCAGAAGGCAAATAGAAGCAGATTCATTGCAACGGGACATAGGCCACAAAGACCTGTTGCAATGAACATGAACAATTCAAAGAAAACTCCATCTTCTAACGACCAAGGTAAGAACCCTGCTCGGCCGGTGGAAAATCAAAGGAGGCGTCAACCAATTGAGTGGCAACAAGACCCTAATTTTATTGAGAGGGCAAAAAGACTTGGTCTATGTTTTCGTTGCGGGGAGCAAGGGCATCGGACATATGAGTGCCCGAACAAGGCAGTCTTTCGACCCGCAAAATCAAAAGCGATAAACATCATCGAGGAGGGTACAATTATTGAGGAAGCAGATGATGGGGATAAGTGCGCTGACACTACTTTACGTTGCATGGTGGTTAGTTCTTTCCCAAAGGTTTTTGTAATCACGATTCTGGGTATGATTTCTGTGCATAAAACCAGATTTTTGATCGATTTAGGTAGTACCCATTGTTTTCTATCTTTCAAATTGGTACAGAATCTAGGGATAGCCCTAAATATGCAGATAACCAGACCTGTAGAGATGGCCAATGGACGATTACACTACACGAAAGGATATGTTGAAAACCTTGAATTTACTCTTTCTAATAGACGCTTTTCTGGAAGCTTCCATGTAATTGAGATGAAACAGAGTGATGTAATCATAGGCATTGATTGGTTAGTTAAAAATGCTGCGACAATTAATTGTGAACAAAGAACAATCACTTTGAAGCTAAATGATGAATCTATTCATATTCTAGGTGATGTCTTTAATCCTAAGCCTACTCTTATTTCTGCTATGCAGATAGTTAGAGGTATACGTGATGGCTGCAAAACATTTGTAGTGTATGTGAACAATCTGCATTAGGAAGGTAATGAGGAAGATATTCCAGATTAGGTAGGAAATCTCTTGAAAGAATATGCTGATGTATTTCCAGAAGATTTGCCTGGTATACCCGCACCTAGGCAGATTGACCACGCCGTTGACCTATATCCAGGGAGTGAACCATATTCTAGAGCACCCTATAGATTTAACATTGATGATCTAAAGGAGCTTAAGATTCAATTAGATGATCTTTTGAAGAAAGGCTTAATAAAACCGAGTGTCTCACCTTGGGGTGCGCCTATTTTATTTCAGAAGAAGAAAGACGGCTCTTACAGATTATGCATTGACTATAGGGGGTTGAATAAAAGAACAATTAAGAATAAGTATCCACTCCCTCACATAGATGAGTTATTAGGTCAATTAAGTGGAGCGACCGTATTCACAAAGATTGACTTAAGATCTGGATATCACCAAATTAGGATCAAAATAGAGGATATTCCTAAGACGGCTTTTCGAACACGATATGGTCACTATGAGTTTACGGTTTAACCTTTTGGTTTAACAAACGCTCCTGCCACATTTATGTGCTTGATGAATAATAATTTTCACGATTACCTAGATGAATTCATCTTAGTCTTCCTTGATGATATATTTGTGTACTCTAAAGATGATTCGGAGCATGCGATACATCTCAAGAGGACTTTGCAAACTCTTAGAGAACACAAATTGTATGGGAAAAAGAGTAAGTGTTTCTTTGCTAAGGATAAAATTGTGTATCTAGGAAGAGTAATATGAAAAGAAGGAATCCTTATAGATGAAGATAAAGTAAAAAAAATAGTTGATTGGCGGATTCCTAAGATCCCCTCACCGAATTAACTAAAAAATATGTAGGTTTTGCGTGGAGTGATGCCTGTCAAAAATCATTTGAAACATTGAAACAAAAAGTCGTTGAGAATTGTGTTTTGAAAATACCAGAAATGGGAAAGCCTTTTGTGGTTGCATGTGATGCAAGTGGTAGTCAGATAGGATGTGTTATTTCACAGGATGGCAGGGTTGTCGCATATGAGTCCAGAAAACTAAGAAAGCATGAACTTAACTATCCTACTCATGATTTAGAACTGCTTGCTTAGAACTGCTTGTTGTTGTGCATGCACTTAAGCATTGGAGACATCTATTGTTAAGGGTTAAGTTTGAATTGAAAACGAATCATCAAAGTCTAAAATACATATTCACTCAACCATTGCTTAACAACAGGCAGAAGCGTTGGATTGAATTATTAAGCTAGTATGATTTTGACATTAAGTATCTTGCTGGTAAGGAAAATAAGGTTGTTGATGCATTGAGTCGGAGACCTTTGTGTAATCTTGTTTCTGTAATAAATTCTGATTTTCTCAATCAAATTCAAGAAGAGATAAAACAAGATCCTTTTTATGCACCTATTTTGAATGCTTTGAATGCGAACAGGGGATCGACGTATGAGGAAAAATTTCATTTGCAGAATGGAACACTGTATTGTAACAATCGGCTATGCTTATCTTCTGAATCTCCACTAAAAGTTAAAATACTGCATGATTGTCATGATGCACCTTTTTCTGCACATCCAGGTTATTCAAGGACATATGTTAAAACAAAGTATTCTTACTTTTGGCCGTGTATGAAGCCGGATATTTGAAAATATGTAAATGAATGTTTGAAGTGCCAACAGGTGAAATCTGAGTTTAAGAGGATGCCAGGAATGCTTCAACCTTTGGATGTTCCAAATCAGAAGTGGGAGTCTATTTCTATTGACTTTATCACTAAGCTACCTACGACCAGAAGTAAGCATGATACCATATTTGTTGTAGGCGATCGGCTTACCAAGATGGCACACTTCTTTCCTATGAAAAAGACTGATACTGCTTTGAATGTTGCAAGAATCTTTGTAAAAGAAATATTTCGATTGCATGGAATGCCTAAAAGCATAATTTCTGATAGAGATTCTAGATTTACGTCAATCTTCTGGAAAGCGACATTTGAATCCATTGGAACTCAACTTCGTATGAGTATAGCTCTGCATCCACAAACTGATGGGGAAACCGAGAGGGTTAACAGAGTAGTTGAGGATATGTTGCGTATGTATGTGAATGAAAAGCAGGATAATTGGAGTGAATATTTAACCTTGGTTGAGTTTGCATACAATAGTGCATGGCATGCATCTATAAAAATGACTCCGTTTGAAGCTATGTATGGTTATCATTGTTTGACTCCACCTTCGTTTTTGGGTTTTCCAAATAAAGTAGAAGTATCCAAAGAAATGCTTGATAAGATGGATAACGAACTTGGAAAAATTAAGAAACAAATAAGAGAAGCTCAGAAAAGAAAAAAGAAGTTCTATGATTTAAAGAGAAGACCACTTGAATTCCAAGTTGATGATATGGTATTTCTTAAAATTAATCCTCACCAATCTAACTTGTTGCTAGGTAAGGATCATAGACTTTCTCCTCGATATGTAGGCCCTTTTAAAGTTTTGAAAATGATCGGATCTCTTGCTTATTTGTTGGAATTACCTAAATATCTAAATGTGCATCCTGTATTTCATGTCAGCTTACTTAAAAGATATGTGTCTAATGTTGCTCATGTTTTGCAGGACAATTATAAGCTGAAAGACGATGGCTCTTTTGAGCTTCAACCGGAAATAATATTAGATAGGAAGGAAAGATTTCTTAGAAATAGATCTATAGTAGAAATTTTGGTGAAATGGCATTCATACCTAGTAGAAGATTCGAGTTGGGTGAATTTAGATGACTTTCTAACACATTATCCTTCTTTCCAACTCTGAGGACAGAGTTCTTAAAGGGGGGAAGAATTGTAATAGGCCTCTTTTCTAGTGAAATATTTCATTTTGAACTTTCTGATTTTCATTGTGGGGATAATGCTTAGAATGAATAATAAGGTCATTTTATGCATGTAGGAAAAAATTTGGGTTGACAAGTTTCATATTCTCTCTCTAGACCTTAATTGCATCATGTTTTTACTCTGGGATTTTGAAGGTGAAGATGAAAGAATTAAGGAAAACTCTGTATGAGGGAAAGGTAGAGCAAGTAGAAGAGAATAAAAGTGCTTGTGTGAGATTTTTGTGAATCATGTTCTAAGTACCTCCTTCAGGGTCCTACGTTTAGTTCATTGTAAGAAAATGCCTTGATTTTACTCTCTCTAGAATTTTAAACCTTGCAGGGCTCAAAAGTGGCATTTGGAGATGGATTTTGACCTCGGACGTCTCTAACACTATTGTGCTAATCAAAAAACTGAATAAAAGTGTCTCTCATAAGCTTAACCTTATTCCTCATCATTTTTGAGTTACAGGGCTTTGAAAAGTGCCATTTTTTCCAATACTTAAAAAAAAAATAAGGGCTTGTCTAATTCTATTCGAATCCGTGATTCTCATGCTTACGTACCACCATGTCTAATTATGTATGTTTTCGGATATGTCTTCTTAGTGTTTTTGTGCTATTTTTGACAGGTATGCTAAAGAAAGGAAGTACACTACGATTGCATGGCTTTTTGCAAAAGTTTTGGAGAAACTCGACTTTTTCTAAATTTGGTGGATCACATACTTCTTTGGGGAGCACGGCTGCGATCAAACGGAAAAAAGATAAGAAGGCCTGCGCATCAACACGGAGGACACACAGAATTCTGAGAATTACCTTGTGATTGAGAGTGTGATTGAGAGTGAGAGTGAGATTGAGAGTGTGATTAAGAGTGCGAGTGAGAATGCGATTGTGATAGCTCGAGGGTGGTCGGGAGGTAGAGGCTTTGTCAAGAAGCTATTGTCCAAAGCTACTGTAACCATTGATTCACATCTATAATATCAGTATTCTTCCTTCTCTACGTCATATTTGTTCTACTCTTCCGCATCAGATTTTCTTTTACCTTGTGCACTCTCTGCGTTCTTCTCTCCACTATTATTTCTGAGTAAACGCTACAAGTGGTATCAGAGGAAACGCTACAAGTGGTATCAGAGCACAATCAATCCGCGGGAATGATGGAAGGTCTAACACAAAAGGTCGTGAACAAGAGGAGCTTATTCAAAAGCTTCTTGGTGAATTGCGCAAAGAACGAGGAGGAAAGCAACCGAAGGAGCAACAAATTTGTTTGTGGAGCTAAACGATGAAATAGATGAAGGTGCGGGAACATCTAGTGTACCTCACGAGAAACAAAAACGCATTTCTAAAGATATGGAACCAGGTGAGTTTGCCCTTAACCAAGTCTTCAAGAAGGCAAAGTAAATGATTTTGATGGCGAGAAGAAGAGTGGTGAAGATCTTGAGGCATGAATTGAAGAACTATAGGATTTCTTTGACCTTCGATAATTTAGTGAAGAGTCCAAGGCAAAAGTTGGGATCCTGCATCAGCCTGGGATTGCGAAGCTATGGTGGAAGTCATATATGCAGACTCGAACGTGTTCTGGTCCTGTTCTATGGAAGGAATTTAGAGAACAAGCTGAAAAACGCTATTGTTCTCCACACTACCATATGGAGAAGAAGATGGAGTTCTACAATTTTCGACAACACGAAAGTGACAAGCATAGCTTATCTGTTGATGAGTACAAAGAGAAGTTCCTACGTCTTCATAAAGATGCATTAGAGGTTAGTGGTAATGCTCTAAAGAGTTAATTTATTGAAGGGCTTCGTGAGGAACTTCGCTATCAAGTTAAGTGATCTGGATGCATTGATTTTCTTGATGCTGTTGCGATGGCTGAGAACTTTGAGAAGATGGAGAACTTCAATTTGCTGAAGGCAAATAGAAGCAAATTCATTGCAACGGGACATAGGCCACAAAGACCTGTTGCAATGAACATGAACAATTCAAAGAAAACTCCATCTTCTAACGACCAAGGTAAGAACCCTGCTCGATCGGTGGAAAATCAAAGGAGGCGTCAACCAATTGAGTGGCAACAAGACCCTAATTTTATTGAGAGGGCAAAAAGACTTGGTCTGTGTTTTCGTTGTGGGCAGCAAGGGCATCGGACATATGAGTGCCCGAACAAGGCAATCTTTCGACCCGCACAATCAAAAGCGATAAACATCATCGAGGAGGGTACAATTATTGAGGAAGCAGATGATGGGGGTAAGTGCGCTGACTCTACTTTACGTTGCATGGTGGTTAGTTCTTTCCCAAAGGTTTCTGTAATCACGATTCCGAGTATGATTTCTGTGCATAGAACTAGATTTTTGATCGATTCAGGTAGTACCCATTGTTTTCTATCTTTCAATTCGTACAGAATCTAGGGATAGCCCTAAATATGCAGATAACCAGACCTCTAGAGATGGCCAATGGACGATTACACTACACGAAAGGATATGTTGAAAACCTTGATTTTACTCTTTCTAATAGATGCTTTTCTAGAAGCTTCCATGTAATTGAGATGAAACTGAGTGATGTAATCATAGGCATGGATTGGTTAGTTAAAAATGTTGCGACAATTAATTGTGAACAAAGAACGATCACTGTGAAGCTAAATGATGAATCTATTCATATTCTAGATGATGTCTTTAATCCTAAGCCTACTCTTATTTCTGCTATGCAGATAGTTAGAGGTATACGTGATGGCTGCTAAACATTTGTAGTGTATGTGAACAATCTGCATCAGGAAGGTAATGACGAAGATATTCCAGATTATGTAGGAAATCTCTTGAAAGAATATGCCGATGTATTTCCAGAAGACTTGCCTGGTATACCCCCACCTAGGCAGATTATCCACGCCTTTGACCTATATCCAGGGAGTGAACCATATTCTAGAGCACCCTATAGATTTAACATTCATGAAATAAAGGAGCTTAAGATTCAATTAGATGATCTTTTGAAGAAAGGCTTAATAAAACCAAGTGTCTCACCTTGGGATGCGCCTGTTTTATTTCAGAAGAAGAAAGACGGCTCTTACAGATTATGCATTGACTATAGGGGATTGAATAAAAGAACAATTAAGAATAAGTATCCACTCCCTCACATAGATGACTTATCAGGTCAATTAAGTGGAGCGACGGTATTCACAAAGATTGACTTAAGATCTAGATATCACCAAATTAGGATCAAAACAGAGGATATTCCTAAGACGGCTTTTCAAACACGATATGGTCACTATGAGTTTACGGTTTTACCTTTTGGTTTAACAAACGCTTCTACCACATTTATGTGGTTGATGAATAATATTTTTCATGATTACCTAGATGAATTCATCTTAGTCTTCCTTGATGATATATTTGTGTACTCTAAAGATGATTCGGAGCATGCGGTACATCTCAAGAAGACTTTGCAAACTCTTAGAGAACACAAATTGTATGGGAAAAAGAGTAAATGTTTCTTTGCTAAGGATAAACTTGTGTATCTAGGAAGAGTAATATCAAAAGAAGGAGTCCTTATAGATGAAGACAAAGTAAAAACAATAGTTGAGTTGCCAATTCCTAAGACTGTAAGGGATGTTAGAAGTTTTCTTAGGTTGGCACAATATGAAAGAGCACATATTAAGGATTTCTCTAAGATAGCTACTCCCCTCATCGAATTAACTAAAAAGAATGTAGGTTTTGCATGGAGTGATGCCTGTCAAAAACCATTTGAAACATTGAAACAAAAAGTCGTTGAGAATTGTGTTTTGAAAATACCAGAAATGGGAAAGCCTTTTGTGGTTGCATGTGATGCAAGTGGTAGTCAGATAGGATGTGTTATTTCACAAGATGGCAGGGTGGTCGCATATGAGTCCAGAAAACTAATAGAGCATGAACTTTACTATCCTACTCATGATTTAGAAATGCTTGCTGTTGTGCATGCACTTAAGTATTGGAGACATCTATTGTTAGGGGTTAAGTTTGAATTGAAACTAGATCATCAAAGTCTAAAATACATCTTCACTCAACCATTGCTTAACAACAGGCAGAAGCGTTGGATTGAATTATTAAGCGAGTATGATTTTGACATTAAGTATCTTGCTGGTAAGGAAAATAAGGTTGCTGATGCATTGAGTCGGAGACCTTTGTGTAATCTTGTTTCTGTAATAAATTCTGATTTTCTGAATCAAATTCAAGTTTGAATGCTTTGAATGCGAACAGGGGATTGACGTATAAGGAAAAATTTCATTTGTAGAATGGAACACTGTATTGTAACAATCGGCTATGCTTATCTTATGAATCTCCACTAAAAATTAAAATACTGCATGATTGTCATGATGCACCTTTTTTTGCACATCCAGGTTATTCAAGGACATATGTTAAAACAAAGTATTCTTACTTTTGGCCCTGTATGAAGCAAGATATTAGAATATGTAAATGAATGTTTGAAGTGCCAGCAGGTGAAATCTGAGTTTAAGAGGATTCCAGGAATGCTTCAAACTTTGGATGTTCCAAATCAGAAGTGGGAGTCTATTTCTATGGACTTATCACTAAGCTACCTATGACCCGAAGTAAGCATGATACCATATTTGTTGTAGTCGATCGGCTTACCAAGATGGCACACTTCTTTCCTATGAAAAAGACTGATACTGCTTTGAATGTTGCAAGAATCTTTGTAAAAGAAATATTTCGATTGCATGGAATGCCTAAAAGCATAATTTCCGATAGAGATTCTAGATTTACGTCAAACTTCTGGAAATCGACATTTGAATCCATTGGAACTCAACTTCGTATAAGTACAGCTTTCCATCCACAAACTGATGGGGAAATCGAGAGGGTTAACAGGGTAGTTGAGGATATGTTGCGTATGTATGTGAATAAACAGCAGGATAATTGGAGTGAATATTTACCCTTGGTTGAGTTTGCATACAATAGTGCATGGCATGCATCTATAAAAATGACTCCGTTTGAAGCTATGTATGGTTATAATTGTTTGACTCCACCTTTGTTTTTGGGTTTTCCAAATAAAGTAGAAGTATCCAAAGAAATGCTTGATAAGATGGATGAAGAACTTGGAAAAATTAAGAAACATATAAGAGAAGCTCAAAAAAGACAAAAGAAGTTCTATGATTTAAAGAGAAGACCACTTGAATTCCAAGTTGATGATATGGTATAACTTAAAGTTAATCCTCACCGCTCTAACTTGTTGCTAGGGAAGGATCATAGACTTTCTCCTCGATATGCACGCCCTTTTAAAGTTTTGAAAAAGATTGGATCTCTTGCTTATTTGCTAGAATTACCTAAATATCTAAATGTTCATCCTGTATTTCATGTCAGCTTACTTAAAAGATATGTGTCTAATGTTGCTCATGTTTTGCAAGACAATTATAAGCTGAAAGACGATGGCTCTTTTGAGCTTCAACCGGAAATAATATTAGATAGGAAGGAAAGATTTCTTAGAAATAGATCTATAGTAGAAATTTTGGTGAAATGGCATTCATACCTAGTAGAAGATTCGAGTTGGGTGAATTTAGATGACTTTCTAACACATTATCCTTCTTTCCAACTCTGAGCACAGAGTTCTTAAAGGGGGGAAAAATTGTAATAGGTCTCTTTTCTAGTGAAATAATTCATTTTGAACTCTCTGAATTTCATTGTGGGGATAATGCTTAGAACGAATAATTAGGTCATTTTATGCATGTAGGAAAACTTTTGGGTTGACAAGTTTCATATTCTCTCTCTAGACCTTAATTGTATCATGTTTTCGAGTGGGATTTTGAAGGTGAAGATGAAGGAATTAAGGAAAACTCTGTATGAGGGAAAGGTAGAGCAAGTAGAAGAGAATAAAAGTGCCTGTGTGAGATTTTTGTGAATCATGTTCTAAGTACCTCGTTCAGGGTCCTACGTTTAGTTCATTGTAAGAAAATGCCTTAATTTTACTCTGTAGAATTTTAAACCTTGCAAGGCTCAAAAGTGGCATTTGGAGGTGGATTTGGACCTCGGATGTCTCTAACACTATTGTGCAAATCAAAAAATTGAAAAAATGTGTCTCTCACAAGCTTAACCTAATTCCTCATCGTTTTTGAGTTACAGGGCTTTGAAAAGTGCCGTTTTTTCCAATACTTAAAAAAAGAAAAAAACAAGGGCTTGTCTAATTCTATTCGAATCCGTGATTCTCATGCTCACGTGTCACCATGTCTAATTATGTATGTTTTTGGATATGTCTTCTTGGTGTTTTTCTACTATTTTTGACAGGTATGCTAAAGAAAGGAAGTACACTACGATCGCATGGCTTTTTGCGAAAGTTTTGGAGAAACTCGACTTTTTCTAAATTTGGTGGATCGCACACTTCTTTGGGAGCACGGCTGCGATCAAATGGAAAAAAGATAAGAAGGCCTGCGCATCAACACAGAGGACACACAGAAATCTGAGAATTACCTTGTGATTGAGAGTGTGATTGAGAGTGAGAGTGAGAGTGAGTGTGATTGAGAGTACGAGTGAGAATGCGATTGTGATAGCTCGGGGGTGGTTGGGAGGTAGAGGCTTCGTCAACAAGCTATTGTCCAAAGCTACAGTAACCATTGATTCATATCTATAATATCAGAATTCTTCTTTCTTTGCGTCATATTTGTTCTACTCTTCCGCATCAGATTTTCTTTTACCTTGTGCAATCTCTGCGTTCTTCTCTCCACGGTTATTTCTGAGTAATCAAAAGATTGTGATTGGGGATAGATTGTGATTGAGGAAACGTTACAAGTGGTATCAGAGCAGAATCAATCCGCGGGAACGATGGAAGGTCTAACACAAAAGGTTCGTGAATAAGAGGAGCTTATTCAGAAGCTTCTTGGTGAATCGCGCAAAGAAAGAGGAGGAAAGCAACCAGAAGGAGCAACAAATTTGTTTGTGGAGCTGAACGATGAAATAGATGAAGGTGCGGGAACATCTAGTGTACCTCACGAAAAACAAAAACGCAATTCTGAAGATATTGAACCAGGTGAGTTTGCCCTTAACCAAGTCTTCAAGAAGGCAAAGTTAAATGATTTTGATGGCAAGAAGAAGAGTGGCAAAGATCTTGAGGCATGGATTGAAGAACTAGAGGATTTCTTTGACCTTCGACAATTTAGTGAAGAGTCCAAGGCAAAAGTTGGGATCCTGCATCTGCGTGGGATCACGAAGCTATGGTGGAAGTCATATATGCAGACTCAAACGCGTTCTGGTCCTGTTCTATGGAAGGAATTTAGAGAACAAGCTGAAAAACGCTATTGTTCTCCACACTACCATATGCAGAAGAAGATGGAGTTCTACAATTTCGGACAACACGAAAGTGACAAGCTTAGCTTATCTGTTGATGGGTACAAAGAGAAGTTCCTACGTCTTCATAAATATGCATTAGAGGTTAGTGGTAATGCTCTAAAGAGTAAATTTATTGAAGGGCTTCGTGAGGAACTTCGCTATCAAGTTCAGGGATCTGGATGCATTGATTTTCTTGATGGTGTTGTGATGGCTAAGAACTTTGAGAAGATGGAGAAGTTCAATTTGCAGAAGGCAAATAGAAGGAGATTCATTGCAACGGGACATAGGCCACAAAGACCTGTTGCAATGAACATGAACAATTCAAAGAAAACTCCATCTTCTAATGACCAAGGTAAGAACCCTACTCGGCCGGTGGAAAATCAAAGGAGGCGTCAACCAATTGAGTGGCAACAAGACCCTAATTTTATTGAGAGGGCAAAAAGACTTGGTCTGTGTTTTTGTTGCGGGGAGCAAGTGCATCGGACATATGAGTGCCCGAACAAGGCAGTCTTTCAACCCGCATAATCAAAAGGGATAAACATCATCGAGGAGGGTACAATTATTGAGGAAGCAGATGATGGGGGTAAGTGCGCTGACTCTACTTTACGTTGCATGGTGGTTAGTTCTTTCCTTAAGGTTTTTGTAATCACGATTCCGGGTATGATTTCTACGCATAAAACCAGATTTTGATTGATTCAGGTAGTACCCATTGTTTTCTATCTTTCAAATTGGTAGAGAACCTAGGGATAGACCTAAATATGCATATAACCAGACCTATAGAGATGGCCAATGGACGATTACACTACACGAAAGGATATGTTTAAAACCTTGAATTTAGTCTTTCTAATAGACGCTTTTCTGGAAGCTTCCATGTAATTGAGATGAAACTGAGTGATGTAATCATAGGCATGGATTGGTTAGTTAAAAATGCTCCGACAATTAATTGTGAACAAAAAACGATCACTGTGAAGCTAAATGATGAATCTATTCATATTCTAGGTGATGTCTTTAATCCTAAGCCTACTCTTATTTCTGCTATGCAGATAGTTAGAGGTATACGTGATGGCTGCAAAACATTTGTAGTGTATGTGAACAATCTGCATTAGGAAGGTAATGACGAAGATATTCCAGATTACGTAGGAAATCTCTTGAAAGAATATGCCGATGTATTTCCAGAATACTTGCCTGCTATACCCCCACCTAGGCAGATTAACCACGCCAGTGACCTATATCTAGGGAGTGAACCATATTCTAGAGCACCCTATAGATTTAACATTGATGAACTAAAGGAGCTTAAGATTCAATTAGATGATCTTTTGAAGAAAGGCTTACTAAAAACGAGTGTCTCACCTTGGGGTGCGCCTGTTTTATTTCAGAAGAAGAAAGACGGCTCTTGCAGATTACGCATTGACTATAGGGGGTTGAATAAAAGAACAATTAAGAATAAGTATCCACTCCCTCACATAGATGACTTATTGGGTCAATTAAGTGGAGTGACCGTATTCACAAAGATTGACTTAAGATCTAGATATCACCAAATTAGGATCAAAACAGAGGATATTCCTAAGACGGCTTTTCGAACACGATATGGTCACTATGAGTTTACGGTTTTACCTTTTGGTTTAACAAACGCTCCTGCTACATTTATGTGCTCGATGAATAATATTTTTCACGATTACGTAGATGATTTCATCTTAGCCTACTTGATGATATATTTGTGTACTCTAAAGATGATTTGGAGCATGCGGTACATCTCAAGAAGACTTTGCAAACTCTTAGAGCACACAATTTGTATGGGAAAAAGAGTAAGTGTTTCTTTGCTAAGGATAAACTTGTGTATCTAGGAAGAGTAATATCAAAAGAAGGAATCCTTATAGATGAAGATAAAGTAAAAACAATAGTTGATTGGCCGATTCCTAAGACTGTAAGGGATGTTAGAAGTTTTCTTAGGTTGGCACAATATGAAAGAGCACATATTAAGGATTTCTCTAAGATAGCCACTCCCCTCACCGAATTAACTAAAAAGAATGTAGGTTTTGCGTGGAGTGATGCCTGTCAAAAATAATTTGAAACATTGAAACAAAAAGTGGTTAAGAATTGTGTTTTGAAAATACCAGAAATGGGAAAGCCTTTTGTGGTTGCATGTGATGCAAGTGATAGTCAGATAGGATGTGTTATTTCATAGGATGGCAGGGTGGTCGCATATGAGTCCAGAAAACTAAGAAAGCATGAACTTAACTATCCTACTCATGATTTAGAAATGCTTGCTGTTGTGCATGCACTTAAGCATTGGAGACATCTATTGTTAGGGGTTAAGTTTGAATTGAAAACAGATCATCAAAGTCTAAAATACATCTTCACTCAAACATTGCTTAACAACAGGCAGAAGCATTGGATTGAATTATTAAGCGAGTATGATTTTGACATTAAGTATCTTGCTGGTAAGGAAAATAAGGTTGCTGATGCATTGAGTCGGAAACCTTTGTGTAATCTTGTTTCTGTATAAATTCTGATTTTCTCAATCAAATTCAAGAAGAGATAAAATAGGATCCTTTTTTATGCACCTATTTTGAATGCTTTGAATGCGAACGGGGGATCGACATATGAGGAAAAATTTCATTTGCAGAATGGAACATTGTATTGTAACAATCGGCTATGCTTATCTTCTGAATCTCCACTAAAAGTTAAAATACTGCATGATTGTCATGATGCACCTTTTTCTGCACATCGAGGTTATTCAAGGACATATGTTAAAACAAAGTATTCTTACTTTTGGCCGTGTATGAAGCGGGATATTAGAAAATATGTAAATGAATGTTTGAAGTGCCAACATGTGAAATCTGAGTTTAAGAGGATGCCTGGAATGCTTCAACCTTTGGATGTTCCAAATCATAAGTGGGAGTCTATTTCTATGGACTTTATCACTAAGCTACCTATGACCAAAAGTAAGCATGATACCATATTTGTTGTAGTTGATCGGCTTACCAAGATGGCACACTTCTCTCCTATGAAAAAGACTGATACTGCTTTGAATGTTGCAAGAATCTTTGTAAAAGAAATATTTTGATTGCATGAAATGCCTAAAACCATAATTTTTGATAGAGATTCTAGATTTACGACAAACTTTTAGAAAGCGACATTTGAATCCACTGGAACTCAACTTCGTATGAGTACAGCTTTCCATCCACATACTAATGGGGAAACCGAGAGGGTTAACAGGGTAGTTGAGGATATGTTGCGTATGTATGTGAATGAAAAGCAGGATAATTGGAGTGAATATTTACCCTTGGTTGAGTTTGCATACAATAGTGCATGGCATGCAGCTATAAAAATGACTCCGTTTGAAGCTATGTATGGTTATAATTGTTTAACTCTACCTTCCTTTTTGGGTTTTCCAAATAAAGTAGAAGTATCCAAAGAAATGCTTGATAAGATGGATGAAGAACTTGGAAAAGTTAAGGAACATATAAGAGAAGCTCAGAAAAGACAAAAGAAGTTCTATGATTTAAAGAGAAGACCACTTGAATTCCAAGTTGATGATATGGTATTTCTTAAAGTTAATCCTCACCGATCTAACTTGTTGCTAGGGAAGGATCATAGACTTTCTCCTCGATATGCAGGCCCTTTTAAAGTTTTGAAAAAGATTGGATCTCTTGCTTATTTGCTGGAATAAGCTGAAAGACAATGGCTCTTTTGAGCTTCAACCGGAAATAATATTAGATAGGAAGCAAAGATTTCTTAGAAATAGATCTATAGTAGAAATTTTGGTGAAATGGCATTCATACCCAGTAGAAGATTCGAGTTGGGTGAATTTAGATGACTTTCTAACACATTATCTTTCTTTTCAACTCTGAGGGCAGAGTTCTTAAAGGGGGGAAGAATTGTAATAGGCCTCTTTTCAAGTGAAATAATTCATTTTGAACTTTCTGAATTTCATTGTGGGGATAATGCTTAGAACGAATAATTAGGTCATTTTATGCATGTAGGAAAAATTTTGGGTTGACAAGTTTCATATTCTGTCTCTAGACCTTAATTGCATCATGTTTTTACAGTGGGATTTTGAAGGTGAAGATGAAAGAATTAAGGAAAACTCTGTATGAGGGAAAGGTAGAGCAAGTAGAAGAGAATAAAAGTGCCTGTGTGAGATTTTTGTGAATCATGTTCTAAGTACCTCGTTCAGGGTCCTACATTTAGTTCATTGTAAGAAAATGCCTTGATTTTACTCTCTCTCTCTAGAATTTTAAACCTTGCAGGGCTCAAAAGTGGCATTTGGAGGTGGATTTGGACTTGGGACGTCTCTAACACTATTGTGCAGATCAAAAAATTGAAAAAAAGTGTCTCTCACAAGCTTAAGCTAATTCCTCATCGTTTTTGAGTTATAGAGCTTTGAAAAGTTCCATTTTTTCCAACATTTTCAAAAAAAAAAAAAACAAGGGCTTGTCTAATTCTATTCGAATCCGTGATTCTCATGCTCACGTGTCACCATGTCTAATTATGTATGTTTTCGGATATGTCTTCTTGGTGTTTTTCTGCTATTTTTGACAGGTATGCTAAAGAAAGGAAGTACACTACGATGGCATGGCTTTTTGCAAAAGATTTCGAGAAACTCGACTTTTTCTAAATTTGGTGGATCGCACACTTCTTTGGGGAGCACAGTTGTGATCAAACGGAAAAAAGGTAAGAAGGCCTGCACATCAACACGGAGGACACAGAGAAATCTGAGAATTACCTTGTGATTGAGAGTGAGAGTGAGAGTGAGAGTGTGATTGAGAGTGCGAGTGAGAATGCGATTGTGATAGATCGGGGGTGGTCGGGAGGTAGAGGCTTCATCAAGAAGCTATTGTCCAAAGCTACTGTAACCATTGATTCACATCTATAATATCAAAATTGTTCCTTGTCTGCGTCATATTTGTTCTACTCTTCCGCATCAGATTTTCTTTTACCTTGTGCAATCTCTGCGTTCTTCTCTCCACTGTTATTGCTTAGTAATTGAAAGATTGTGATTGGGGATAGATTGTGATTGAGGAAACACTACAAGTGTTATCAGAGCAGAATCAATCCGCGGGAACGATGGAAGGTCTAACACAAAAGGTTCGTGAACAAGAGGAGCTTATTCAGAAGCTTCTTGGTGAATTGCGCAAAGAACGAGGAGGAAAGCAACCAAAAGGAGCAACAAATTTGTTTGTGGAGCTGAACGATGAAATAGATGAAGGTGCAGGAACATCTAGTGTACCTCGCGAAAAACAAAAATGCAATTCTGAAGATATGGAACCAGGTGAATTTGCCCTTAACCAAGTCTTCAAGAAGGCAAAGTTAAATGATTTTGATGGCGAGAAGAAGAGTGGCGAAGATCTTGAGGCATGACTTAAGAACTAAAGGATTTCTTTGACCTTGGACAATTTAGTGAAGAGTCCAAGGCAAAAGTTGGGATCCTCCATCAGCGTGGGATCGCGAAGCTATGGTGGAAGTCATATATGCAGACTCGAACGTGTTCTGGTCCTGTTCTATGGAAGGAATTTAGAGAACAAGCTGAAGAACGCTATTGTTCTCCACACTACCATATGGAGAAGAAGATGGAGTTCTACAATTTTCGATAACACGAAAGTGACAAGCATAGCTTATCTGTTGATGAGTACAAAGGGAAGTTCCTACGTCTTCATAAATATGCATTAGAGGTTAGTGGTAATGCTCTAAAGAGTAAATTTATTGAAGGGCTTCGTGAGGAACTTCCCTATCAAGTTAAGGGATCTGGATGCATTGATTTTCTTGATGCTGTTGCGATGGCTCAGAACTTTGAGAAGATGGAGAAGTTCAATTTGCAGAAGGCAAATAGAAGCAAATTCATTGCAACGGGACATAGGCCACAAAGACCTGTTTCAATGAACATGAACAATTCAAAGAAAACTCCATCTTCTAACGACCAAGGTAACAACCCTGCTCGGCCGGTGGAAAATCAAAGGAGGCGTCAACCAATTGAGTGGCAACAAGACCCTAATTTTATTGAGAGGGCAAAAAGACTTGGTCTCTGTTTTCGTTGTGGGAAGCAAGGGTATCGGACATATGAGTGCCCGAACAAGGCAATCTTTCGACCCGCACAATCAAAAGTGATAACGATCATCGAGGAGGGTACAATTATTGAGGAAGCAGATGATGGGGGTAAGTGCGCTGACTCTACTTTACGTTGCATGGTGGTTAGTTCTTTCCCAAATGTTTCTGTAATCACGATTCCGGGTATGATTTCTGCGCATAGAACTAGATTTTTGATCGATTCAAGTAGTACCCATTGTTTTCTATCTTTCAAATTGGTACAGAATCTAGGGATAGCCCTAAATATGCAGATAAGCAGACCTCTAGAGATGGCCAATGGACGATTACACTACACGAAAGGATATGTTGAAAACCTTGATTTTACTCTTTCTAATAGACGCTTTTCTAGAAGGTTCCATGTAATTGAGATGAAACTGAGTGATGTAATCATAGGCATGGATTGGTTAGTGAAAAATGCTGCGACAATTAGTTGTGAACAAAGAACGATCATTGTGAAGCTAAATGATGAATCTATTCATATTCTAGATGATGTATTTAATCCTAAGCCTACTCTTATTTCTGCTATGCAGATAGTTAGAGGTATACGTGATGGCTGCAAAACATTTGTAGTGTATGTGAACAATCTGCATCAGGAAGGTAATGACGAAGATATTCCACATTACGTAGGAAATCTCTTGAAAGAATATGCCGATGTATTTCCAGAAGACTTGCCTGGTATACCCCCACCTAGGTAGATTGTCCATGCCATTGACCTATATCCAGGGAGTGAACCATATTCTAGAGCACCCTATAGATTTAACATTGATGAACTAAAGGAGCTTAAGATTCAATTAGTTGATCTTTTGAAGAAAGGCTTAATAAAACCAAGTGTCTCACCTTGGGGTGCGCGTGTTTTATTTCAAAAGAAGAAAGACGGCTCTTAGAGATTATGCATTGACTATAGGGGGTTGAATAAAAGAACAATTAAGAATAAGTATCCACTCCCTCACATAGATGACTTATTAGATCAATTAAGTAGAGCGACGGTATTCACAAAGATTCACTTAAGATCTAGATATCACCAAATTAGGATCAAAACAGAGGATATTCCTAAGACGGATTTTCGAACACGATATGGTCACTATGAGTTTACGATTTTACCTTTTGGTCTAACAAACGCTTCTGCCACATTTATGTGCTTGATGAATAATATTTTTCATGATTACCTAGATGAATTCATCTTAGTCTTCCTTGATGATATATTTGTGTACTCTAAAGATGATTCGGAGCATGCGGTACATCTCAAGAAGACTTTGCAAACTCTTAGAGAACACAAATTGTATGGGAAAAAGAGTAAGTGTTTCTTTGCTAAGGATAAACTTGTGTATCTAGGAAGAGTAATATCAAAAGAAGGAATCCTTATAGATGAAGATGAAGTAAAAACAATAGTTGAGTGGCCAATTCCTAAGACTGTAAGGGATGTTAGAAGTTTTCTTGGGTTGGCACAATATGAAAGAGCACATATTAAGGATTTCTCTAAGATAGCTACTCCCCTCACCGAATTAACTAAAAAGAATGTAGGTTTTGCGTGGAGTGATGCCTGTCAAAAATCATTTGAAACATTGAAACAAAAAGTCGTTGAGAATTGTGTTTTGAAGATACCAGAAATGGGAAAGCCTTTTGTGGTTGCATGTGATGCAAGTGGTAGTCAGATAGGATGTGTTATTTCACAGGATGGCAGGGTGGTCGCATATGAGTCCAGAAAACTAAGAGAGCATGAACTTAACTATCCTACTCATGATTTAGAAATGCTTGCTGTTGTGCATGCACTTAAGCATTGGAGACATCTATTGTTAGGGGTTAAGTTTGAATTGAAAACAGATCATCAAAGTCTAAAATACATCTTCACTCAACGATTGCTTAACAACAAGCATAAGCGTTGGATTGAATTATTAAGCGAGTATGATTTTGACATTAAGTATCTTGCTGGTAAGGAAAATAAGGTTGCTGATGCATTGAGTCAGAGACCTTTGTGTAATCTTGTTTCTGTAATAAATTCTGATTTTCTCAATCAAATTCAAGAAGAGATAAAACAGGATCCTTTTTATGCACCTATTTTGAATGCTTTGAATGCGAACAGGGGATTGACGTATGAGGAAAAATTTCATTTGATGAATGGAACACTTTATTGTAACAATCGGCTATGCTTATCTGATGAATCTCCACTAAAAATTAAAATACTACATGATTGTCATGATGCACCTTTTTCTGCACATCCAGGTTATTCAAGGACATATTTTAAAACAAAGTATTCTTACTTTTGGCGGTGTATAAAGCAGGATATTAGAAAATCTGAGTTTAAGAGGATGCCAATAGGTGAAATCTGAGTTTAAGAGGATGCCACGAATGCTTCAAACTTTGGATGTTCCAAATCAGAAGTCGGAGTCTATTTCTATGGACTTTATCACTAAGCTACCTATGACCAGAAGTAAGCATGATACCATATTTGTTGTAGTCGATCGGCTTACCAAGATGGCACACTTCTTTCCTATGAAAAAGACTGATACTGCTTTGAATGTTGCAAGAATCTTTTTAAAAGAAATATTTCGATTGCATGGAATGCCTAAAAGCATAATTTCTGATAGATATTCTAGATTTACGTCAAACTTCTGGAAATCGACATTTCAATCCATTGGAACTCAACTTCGTATAAGTACAGCTTTCCATCCACAAACTGATGGGGAAATAGAGAGGGTTAACAGGGTAGTTGAGGATATGTTGCGTATGTATGTGAATGAAAAGCAGGATAATTGGAGTGAATATTTACCCTTGGTTGAGTTTGCATACAATAGTGCATGGCATGCATCTATAAAAATGATTCCGTTTGAAGCTATGTATGGTTATAATTGTTTGACTCCACCTTCGTTTTTGGGTTTTCCAAATAAAGTAGAAGTATCCAAAGAAATGCTTGATAAGATGGATGAAGAACTTGGAAAAATTAAGAAACATATAAGAGAAGCTCAAAAAAGACAAAAGAAGTTCTATGATTTAAAGAGAAGACCACTTGAATTCCAAGTTGATGATATGGTATAACTTAAAGTTAATCCTCACCGCTCTAACTTGTTGCTAGGGAAGGATCATAGACTTTCTCCTCGATATGCACGCCCTTTTAAAGTTTTGAAAAAGATCGGATCTCTTGCTTATTTGCTAGAATTACCTAAATATCTAAATGTGCATCCTGTATTTCATGTCAGCTTACTTAAAAGATATGTGTCTAATGTATCTCATGTTTTGCAGGACAATTATAAGCTGAAAGACGATGGCTCTTTTGAGCTTCAACCGGAAATAATATTAGATAGGAAGGAAAGGTTTCTTAGAAATAGATCTATAGTAGAAATTTTGGTGAAATGGCATTCATACCTAGTAGAAGATTCGAGTTGGGTGAATTTAGATGACTTTCTAACACATTATTCTTCTTTCCAACTCTGAGGACAGAGTTCTTAAAGGGGGGAAGAATTGTAATAGGCCTCTTTTCTAGTGAAATAATTCATTTTGAACTTTCTGAATTTCATTGTGGGGAGAATGCGATTGTGATAGCTCGGGGGTGGTTGGGAGGTAGAGGCTTCGTCAAGAAGCTATTGTCCAAAGCTACTGTAACCATTGATTCATATCTATAATATCAAAATTCTTCTTTCTCTGCCTCATATTTTTTCTACTCTTCCGCATCAGATTTTCTTTTACCTTGTGCAATCTCTGCGTTGTTCTCTCCACGGTTATTTCTGAGTAATCAAAAAATTGTGATTGGGGATAGATTGTGATTGAGGAAACGTTACAAGTGGTATTAGAGCAGAATCAATCCGCGAGAACGATGGAAGGTCTAACGCAAAAGGTTCGTGAACAAGAGGAGCTTATTCAGAAGCTTCTTGGTGAATTGCGCAAAGAACGAGGAGGAAATCAACCAGAAGGAGCACCAAATTTGTTTGTGGAGCTGAACGATGAAATAGGTGAAGGTGCGGGAACATCTAGTGTACCTCGCGAAAAACAAAAACGCAATTCTGAAGATATGGAACCAGGTGAGTTTGCCCTTAACCAAGTCTTCAAGAAGGCAAAGTTAAATGATTTAGATGGCAAGAAGAAGAGTGGGGAAGATCTTGAGGCATGGATTGAAGAACTAGAGGATTTCTTTGACCTTCAACAATTTAGTGAAGAGTCCAAAGCAAAAGTTGGGATCCTGCATCTGCGTGGGATCGCGAAGCTATGGTGGAAATCATATATGCAGACTCAAACGCGTTCTGACCCTGTTCTATGGAAGGAATTTAGAGAACAAGCTGAAAAACGCTATTGTTCTCCACACTACCATATGGAGAAGAAGATGGAGTTCTACAATTTCCGACAACACGAAAGTGACAAGCTTAGCTTATCTGTTGATGGGTACAAGGAGAAGTTCCTACGTCTTCATAAATATGCATTAGAGGTTAGTGGTAATGCTCTAAAGAGTAAATTTATTGAAGGGCTTCGTGAGGAACTTCGCTATCAAGTTAAGGGATCTGGATGCATTGATTTTCTTGATGCTGTTGCGATGGCTGAGAACTTTGAGAAGATGGAGAAGTTCAATTTGCAGAAGGCAAATAGAAGCAGATTCATTGCAACGGGACATAGGCCACAAAGACTTGTTGCAATGAACATGAACAATTCAAAGAAAACTCCATCTTCTAACGACCAAGGTAAGAACCCTACTTGGCCGGTGGAAAATCAAAGGAGCCGTCAACCAATTGAGTGGCAACAAGACCCTAATTTTATTGAGAGGGCAAAAAGACTTGGTCTGTGTTTTCGTTGCGGGGAGCAACGGCATCGGACATATGAGTGCCCGAACAAGGCAGTCTTTCGACCTGCACAATCAAAAGGGATAAACATCATCGAGGAGGGTACAATTATTGAGGAAGCAGATGATGGGGGTAAGTGCGCTGACTCTACTTTACGTTGCATGATGGTTAGTTCTTTCCCAAAGGTTTCTGTATTCACGATTCCGGGTATGATTTCTACGCATAAAACAAGATTTTTGATTGATTCAGGTAGTACCCGTTGTTTTCTATCTTTCAAATTGGTACAGAATCTAGGGATAGCCCTAAATATGCATATAACCAGACCTGTAGAGATGGCCAATGGACGATCACACTACACGAAAGGATATGTTGAAAACCTTGAATTTAATCTTTCTAATACACGCTTTTCTGGAAGCTTCCATGTAATTGAGATGAAACAGAGTGATGCAATCATAGGCATGGATTGGTTAGTTAAAAATGCTGCGACAATTAATTGTGAACAAAGAACGATCACTGTGAAGCTAAATGATGAATCTATTCATATTCTAGGTGATGTCGTTAATCCTAAGCCTACTCTTATTTCTGCTATGCAGATAGTTAGAGGTATACGTGATGGCTGCAAAACATTTGTAGTGTATGTGAACAATCTGCATTAGGAAGGTAATGACGAAGATATTCCAAATTACGTAGGAAATCTCTTGAAAGAATATGCCGATGTATTTCCTGAAGACTTGCCTGCTATACCCCCACCTAGGCAGATTGACCACGCCACTGACCTATATCTAGGGAGTGAACCATATTCTAGAGCACCCTATAGATTTAACATTGATGAACTAAAGGAGCTTAAGATTCAATTAGATGATCTTTTGAAGAAAGGCTTAATAAAACCGAGTGTCTCACCTTGGGGTGCGCCTGTTTTATTTCAGAAGAAGAAAGACGGCTCTTGCAGATTACGCATTGACTATAGGGGGTGTAATAAAAGAACAATTAAGAATAAGTATCCACTCCCTCACATAGATGACTTATTAGGTCAATTAAGTGGAGCGACCGTATTCACAAAGATTCACTTCAGATCTAGATATCACCAAATTAGGATCCAAACAGAGGATATTCCTAAGATGGCTTTTCAAACACGATATGGTCACTATGAGTTTACGGTTTTACCTTTTGGTTTAACAAACGCTCTTGCTACATTTATGTGCTTGATGAATAATATTTTTCACGATTACCTAGATGATTTCATCTTAGTCTACTTGATGATATATTTGTGTACTCTAAAGATGATTCGGAGCATGCGGTACATCTCAACAAGACTTTGCAAACTCTTAGAGAACACAAATTGTATGGGAAAAAGAGTAAGTGTTTCTTTGCTAAGGATAAACTTGTGTATGTAGGAAGAGTAATATCAAAAGAAGGTAGATGAAGATAAAGTAAAAACAATAGTTGATTGGCCGATTCCTAAGACTGTAAGGGATGTTAGAAGTTTTCTTAGGTTGGCACAATATGAATGAGCACATAGTAAGGATTTCTCTAAGATAGCTACTCCCCTCACCGAATTAACTAAAAAGAATGTAGGTTTTGCGTGGAGTGATGCCTGTCAAAAATCATTTGAAACATTGAAACAAAAAGTGGTTGAGAATTGTGTTTTGAAAATACCAGAAATGGGAAAGCCTTTTGTGGTTGCATGTGATGCAAGTGGTAGTCAGATAGGATGTGTTATTTCACAGGATGGCAGGGTGGTCGCATATGAGTCCAGAAAACTAAGAAACCATGAACTTAACTATCCTACTCATGATTTAGATATGCTTGCTGTTGTGCATGCACTTAAGCATTGGAGACATCTATTGTTAGGGGTTAAGTTTGAATTGAAAACAGATCATCAAAGTCTAAAATACATCTTCACTCAACCATTGCTTAACAACAGGCAGAAGCGTTGAATTGAATTATTAAGCGAGTATGATTTTGACATTAAGTATCTTGCTGGTAAGGAAAATAAGGTTGCTGATGCATTGAGTCGGAAACCTTTGTGTAATCTTGTTTCTGTAATAAATTCTGATTTTCTCAATCAAATTCAAGAAGAGATAAAATAGGATCCTTTTTTATGCACCTATTTTGAATGCTTTGAATGCGAACAGGGGATCGACATATGAGGAAAAATTTCATTTGCAGAATGGAACATTGTATTGTAACAATCGGCTATGCTTATCTTCTGAATCTCCACTAAAAGTTAAAATAATGCATGATTGTCATGATGCACCCTGCACATCGAGGTTATTCAAGGACATATGTTAAAACAAAGTATTCTTACTTTTGGCCGTGTATGAAGCGGGATATTAGAAAATATGTAAATGAATGTTTGAAGTTCCAACATGTGAAATCTGAGTTTAAGAGGATGCCACGAATGCTTCAACCTTTGGATGTTCCAAATCATAAGTGGGAGTCTATTTCTATGGACTTTATCACTAAGCTACCTATGACCAAAAGTAAGCATGATACCATATTTGTTGTAGTCGATCGGCTTACCAAGATGGCACACTTCTTTCCTATGAAAAAGATTGATACTGCTTGGAATGTTGCAAGAATCTTTGTAAAAGAAATATTTCGATTGCATGGAATGCCTAAAAACATAATTTCTGATAGAGATTCTAGATTTACGTCAAACTTCTGGAAAGCGACATTTGAATCCACTGGAACTCAACTTCGTATGAGTACAACTTTCCATCCACAAACTAATGGGGAAACCGAGAGGGTTAACAGGGTAGTTGAGGATATGTTGCGTATGTATGTGAATGAAAAGCAGGATATTTGGAGTGAATATTTACCCTTGGTTGAGTTTGCATACAATAGTGCATGGCATGCATCTATAAAAATGACTCCGTTTGAAGCTATGTATGGTTATAATTGTTTGACACCTTCCTTTTTGGGTTTTCCAAATAAAGTAGAAGTATCCAAAGAAATGCTTGATAAGATGGATGAAGAACTTGGAAAAATTAAGAAACATATAAGAGAAGCTCAGAAAAGACAAAAGAAGTTCTATGATTTAAAGAGAAGACCACTTGAATTCCAAGTTGATGATATGGTATTTCTTAAAGTTAATCCTCACCGATCCAACTTGTCGCTAGGGAAGGATCATAGACTTTCTCCTCGATATGCAGGCCCTTTTAAAGTTTTGAAAAAGATTGGATCTCTTGCTTATTTGCCGGAATTACCTAAATATCTAAATGTGCATCCTGTATTTCATGTCAGCTTACTTAAAAGATATGTGTCTAATGTTGCTCATGTTTTGCCGGACAATTATAAGCTGAACGACGATGGCTCTTTTGAGCTTCAACCGAAAATAATATTAGATAGGAAGGAAAGATTTCTTAGAAATAGATCTATAGTAGAAATTTTGGTGAAATGGCATTCATACCCAGTAGAAGATTCGAGTTGTGTGAATTTAGATGACTTTCTAACACATTATCTTTCTTTCCAACTCTGAGGACAGAGTTCTTAAAGGGGGGAAGTATTGTAATAGGCCTCTTTTCAAGTGAAATAATTCATTTTGAACTTTCTGAATTTCATTGTGGGGATAATGCTTAGAACGAATAATTAGGTCATTTTATGCATGTAGGAAAAATTTTGGGTTGACAAGATTCATATTCTGTCTCTAGACCTTAATTGCATCATGTTTTCCAGTGAGATTTTGAAGGTGAAGATGAAAGAATTAAGGAAAACTCTGTATGAGGGAAAGGTAGAGCAAGTAGGAGAGAATAAAAGTGTCTATGTGAGATCTTTGTGAATCATGTTCTAAGTACCTCGTTCAGGGTCCTACATTTAGTTCGTTGTAAGAAAATGCCTTGATTTTACTCTCTCTCTAGAATTTTAAACCTTGCAGGGCTCAAAAGTGGCATTTGGAGGTGGATTTGGACCTCGGACGTCTCTAACACTATTGTGCAGATCAAAAAATTGAAAAAAAGTGTCTCTCACAGGCTTAACCTAATTCCTCATCGTTTTTGAGTTACACGGCTTTGAAAAGTGCCATTTTTTCCAACACTTTCAAAAAAAAAAAACAAGGGCTTGTCTAATTCTATTCGAATCCGTGATTCTCATGCTCACGTGTCACCATGTCTAATTATGTACGTTTTTGGATATGTCTTGGTGTTTTTCTACTATTTTTGACGCGTATGCTAAAGAAAGGAAGTACACTACGATGGCATGGCTTTTTGCAAAAGATTTGGAGAAACTCGACTTTTTCTAAATTTGGTGGATCACACACTTCTTTGGGGAGCACGGTTGCGATCAAAAGGAAAAAAGATACAAAGGCCTGTGCATCAACACGGAGGACACACATAAATCTGAGAATTACCTTGTCATTGAGAGTGAGAGTGAGAGTGAGAGTGTGATTGAGAGTGCGAGTGAGAATGCGATTGTGATAGCTCGGGGATGGTCGGGAGGTAGAGCTAACGATGAAATAGATGAAGGTACAGGAACATCTAGTGTACCTCGCGAAAAACAAAAACGCAATTCTCAAGATATGGAACCAGGTGAGTTTGCCCTTAACCAAGTCTTCAAGAAGGCAAAGTTAAATGATTTTGATGGCGAGAAGAAGAGTGGCGAAGATCTTGAGGCATGAATTGAAGAACTAGAGGATTTCTTTGACCTTCGACAATTTAGTGAAGAGTCCAAGGTCAAAGTTGGGATCCTGCATCAGCGGGGGATCGCGAAGCTATGGTGGAAGTCATATATGCAGACTCGAACATGTTCTGGTCGTGTTCTATGGAAGGAATTTAGAGAACAAGCTGAAAAACGCTATTGTTCTCCACACTACCATATGGAGAAGAAGATGGAGTTCTACAATTTTCGACAACATGAAAGTGATAAGCATAGCTTATCTGTTGATGAGTACAAAGAGAAGTTCCTACGTCTTCATAAATATGCATTAGAGGTTAGTGGTAATGCTCTAAAGAGTAAATTTATTGAAGGGCTTCGTGAGGAACTTCCCTATCAAGTTAAGGGATCTGGATGCATTGATTTTCTTGATGCTGTTGCGATGGCTGAGAACTTTGAGAAGATGGAGAAGTTCAATTTGCAGAAGGCAAATAGAAGCAAATTCATTGCAACGGGACATAGGCCACAAAGACCTGTTGCAATGAACATGAACAATTCAAAGAAAACTCCATCTTCTAACGACCAAGGTAAGAACCCTGCTCGGCCGGTCGAAAATCAAAGGAGGCGTCAGCCAATTGAGTGGCAACAAGACCCTAATTTTATTGAGAGGGCAAAAAGACTTGGTCTGTGTTCTCGTTGTGGGGAGCAAGGGCATCGGACATATGAGTGCCCGAACAAGGTAGTCTTTCGACCCGCACAATCAAAAGCGATAAACACTATCGAGGAGGGTACAATTATTAAGGAAGCAGATGATGGGGGTAAGTGCGCTGACTCTACTTTACATTGCATGGTGGTTAGTTCTTTCCCAAAGGTTTCTGTAATCACGATTCCGGGTATGATTTCTGCGCATAGAACTAGATTTTTGATCGATTTAGGTAGTACCCATTGTTTTCTATCTTTCATATTGGTACAAAATCTAGGGATAGCCCTAAATATGCAGATAACCAGACCTCTAGAGATGGCCAATGGACGATTACACTACACGAAAGGATATGTTGAAAACCTTGATTTTACTCTTTCTAATAGACGCTTTTCTAGAAGTTTCCATGTAATTGAGATGAAACTGAGTGATGTAATCATAGGCATGGATTGGTTAGTTAAAAATGCTGCGACAATTAATTGTGAACAAAGAACGATCACTGTGAAGCTAAATGATGAATCTATTCATATTCTAGATGATGTCCTTAATCCTAAGCCTACTCTTATTTCTGCTATGCAGATAGTTAGAGGTATACGTGATGGCTGCAAAACATTTGTAGTGTATGTGAACAATCTGCATCAGGAAGGTAATGACGAAGATATTCCAGATTACGTAGGAAATCCCTTGAAAGAATATGCCGATGTATTTCCAGAAGACTTTCCTGGTATACCCCCACCTAGGCAGATTGTCCACGCCATTGACCTATATCCAGGGAGTGAACCATACTCTAGAGCACCCTATAGATTTAACATTGATGAACTAAAGGAGCTTAAGATTCAATTAGATGATCTTTTGAAGAAAGGCTTAATAAAACCGAGTGTCTCAACTTGGGGTGCGCCTGTTTTATTTCAGAAGAAGAAAGACGGCTCTTACAGATTATGCATTGACTATAGGGGGTTGAATAAAAGAACAATTAAGAATAAGTATCCACTCCCTCACATAGATGACTTATTAGGTCAATTAAGTGGAGCGACGGTATTCACAAAGATTGACTTAAGATCTAGATATCACCAAATAAGGATCAACACAGAGGATATTCCTAAGACGGATTTTCGAACACGATATGGTCACTATGAGTTTACGGTTTTACCTTTTGGTTTAACAAACGCTTCTGCCACATTTATGTGCTTGATGAATAATATTTTTCATGATTACCTAGATGAATTCATCTTAGTCTTCCTTGATGATATATTTGTGTACTCTAAAGATGATTCGGAGCATGCGGTACATCTCAAGAAGACTTTGCAAACTCTTAGAGAACAGAAATTGTATGGGAAAAAGAGTAAGTGTTTCTTTGCTAAGGATAAACTTGTGTATCTAGGAAGAGTAATATCAAAAGAAGGAATCCTTATAGATGAAGATAAAGTAAAAACAATAGTTGAGTGGCCAATTCCTAAGACTGTAAGGGATGTTAGAAGTTTTCTTGGGTTGGCACAATATGAAAGAGCACATATTAAGGATTTCTCTAAGATAGCTACTCCCCTCACCGAATTAACTAAAAAGAATGTAGGTTTTGCGTGGAGTGATGCCTGTCAAAAATCATTTGAAACATTAAAACAAAAAGTCGTTGAGAATTGTGTTTTGAAAATACCAGAAATGGGAAAGCCTTTTGTGGTTGCATGTGATGCAAGTGGTAGTCAGATAGGATGTGTTATTTCACAGGATGGCAGGGTGGTCGCATATGAGTCCAGAAAACTAAGAGAGCATGAACTTAACTATCCTACTCATGATTTAGAAATGCTTGCTGTTGTGCATGCACTTAAGCATTGGAGACATCTATTGTTAGGGCTTAAGTTTGAATTGAAAACAGATCATCAAAGTCTAAAATACATCTTCACTCAACCATTGCTTAACAACAGGCAAAAGCGTTGTATTGAATTGTTAAGCGAGTATGATTTTGACATTAAGTATCTTGCTGGTAAGGAAAATAAGGTTGCTGATGCATTGAGTCGGAGACCTTTGTGTAATCTTGTTTCTATAATAAATTCTGATTTTCTCAATCAAATTCAAGAAGAGATAAAACAGGATCCTTTTTATGCACCTATTTTGAATGCTTTGAATGCGAACAGGGGATTGACGTATGAGGAAAAATTTCATTTGCAGAATGGAACACTGTATTGTAACAATCGGCTATGCTTATCTTATGAATCTCCAATAAAAATTAAAATACTGCATGATTGTCATGATGCACCTTTTTCTGCACATCCAGGTTATTCAAGGACATATGTTAAAACAAAGTATTATTACTTTTGGCCGTGTATGAGGCAGGATATTAAAAAATATGTAAATGAATGTTTGAAGTGCCAACAGGTGAAATCTGAGTTTAAGAGGATGCCAGGAATGCTTCAAACTTTGGATGTTCCAAATCAGAAGTGGGAGTCTATTTCTATGGACTTTATCACTAAGCTACCTATGACCAGAAGTAAGCATGATGACATATTTGTTGTAGTCGATCCGCTTACCAAGATGGCACACTTCTTTCCTATGAAAAAGACTGATACTGCTTTGAATGTTGCAAGAATCTTTGTAAAAGAAATATTTCGATTGCATGGAATGCCTAAAAGCATAATTTCTGATAGAGATTCTAGATTTACGTCAAACTTCTGAAAATCGACATCATTTGAATCCATTGGAACTCCACTTCGTATAAGTACAGCTTTCCATCCACAAACTGATGGGGAAATCGAGAGGGTTAACAGGGTAGTTGAGGATATGTTGCGTATGTATGTGAATGAAAAGTAGGATAATTGGATTGAATATGTACCCTTGGTTGAGTTTGCATACAATAGTGCATGGCATGCATCTATAAAAATGACTCCGTTTGAAGCTATGTATGGTTATAATTGTTTGACTCCACCTTCGTTTTTGGGTTTTCCAAATAAAGTAGAAGTATCCAAAGAAATGCTTGATAAGATGGATGAAGAACTTGGAAAAATTAAGAAACATATAAGAGAAGCTCAAAAAAGACAAAAGAAGTTCTATGATTTAAAGAGAAGACCACTTGAATTCCAAGTTGATGATATGGTATAACTTAAAGTTAATCCTCACCGCTCTAACTTGTTGCTAGGGAAGGATCATAGACTTTCTCCTCGATATGCACGCCCTTTTAAAGTTTTGAAAAAGATCGGATCTCTTGCTTATTTCTTGCAATTACCTAAATATCTAAATGTGCATCCTGTATTTCATGTTAGCTCACTTAAAAGATATGTGTCTAATGTTGTTCATGTTTTGCAGGACAATTATAAGCTGAAAGACGATGGCTCTTTTGAGCTTCAACCGGAAATAATATTAGATAGGAAGGAAAGATTTCTTAGAAATAGATCTATAGTAGAAATTTTGGTGAAATGGCATTCATACCTAGTAGAAGATTCGAGTTGGGTGAATTTAGATGACTTTCTAACACATTATCCTTCTTTCCAACTCTGAGGACAGAGTTCTTAAAGGGGGGAAGAATTGTAATAGGCCTCTTTTCTAGTGAATTAATTCATTTTGAACTTTCTGAATTTCGTTGTGGGGATAATGCTAAGAGGAATAATTAGGTCATTTTATGCATGTAGGAAAACTTTTGGGTTGACAAGTTTCATATTCTCTCTCTAGACCTTAATTGCATCATGTATTGCAGTGGGAATTTGAAGGTGAAGATGAAGGAATTAAGGAAAACTCTGTATGAGGGAAAGGTAGAGCAAGTAGAAGAGAATAAAAGTGCCTCTGTGAGATTTTTGTGAATCATGTTCTAAGTACCTCGTTCAGGGTCCTACGTTTAGTTCATTGTAAGAAAATGCCTTGATTTTACTCTCTAGAATTTTAAACCTTGCAAGGCTCAAAAGTGGCATTTGGAGGTGGTGTTGGACCTCGGATGTCTCTAAGACTATTGTGCAGATCGAAAAATTGAATAAATGTGTCTCCAACAAGCTTAACCTAATTCCTCATCGTTTTTGACTTACAGGGCTTTGAAAAGTGTCGTTTTTTCCAATACTTAAAAAAAAAACAAGGGCTTGTCTAATTCTATTCAAATCCGTGATTCTCATGCTCATGTGTCACCATGTCTAATTATGTATGTTTTCGGATATGTCTTCTTGGTGTTTTTCTACTATTTTTGACAGGTATGCTAAAGAAAGGAAGTACACTACGATCGCATGGCTTTTTGCAAAAGTTTTGGAGAAACTCGACTTTTTCTAACTTTGGTGGATCGCACACTTCTTTGGGGAGCACGACTGCGATCAAATGGAAAAAAGATAAGAAGGCCTGCGCATCAACACGGAGGACACACAGAAATCTGAGAATTACCTTGTGATTGAGAGTGTGATTGAGAGTGAGAGTGAGAGTGAGAGTGTGATTGAGAGTGCGAGTGAGAATGCGATTGTGATAGCTCGGGGGTGGTTGGGAGGTAGAGGCTTCGTCAAGAAGCTATTGTCCAAAGCTACTGTAACCATTGATTCATATCTATAATATCAAAATTCTTCTTTCTCTGCGTCATATTTGTTCTACTCTTCCGCATCAGATTTTCTTTTACCTTGTGCAATCTCTGCGTTCTTCTCTCCACGGTTATTTCTGAGTAATCGAAAGATTGTGATTGGGGATAGATTGTGATTGAGGAAACGTTACAAGTGGTATCAGAGCAGAATGAATCCGCGGGAACGATGGAAGGTCTAACAGAAAAGGTTCGTGAATAAGAGGAGCTTATTCCGAAGCTTCTTGGTGAATTGTGCAAAGAACGAGGAGGAAAGCAACCAGAAGGAGCAACAAATTTGTTTGTGGAGCTGAACGATGAAATAGATGAAGGTGCGGGAACATCTAGTGTACCTCGCGAAAAACAAAAACGCAATTCTGAAGATATGGAACCAGGTGAGTTTGCCCTTAACCAAGTCTTCAAGAAGGCAAAGTTAAATGATTTTGATGGCAAGAAGAAGAGTGGCGAAGATCTTGAGGTATGGATTGAAGAACTAGAGGATTTCTTTGACCTTCGACAATTTAGTGAAGAGTCCAAGGCAAAAGTTGGGATCCTGCATCTGCGTGGGATCGCGAAGCTATGGTGGAAGTCATATATGCAGACTCAAACGCGTTCTGGTCCTGTTCTATGGAAGGAATTTAGAGAACAAGCTGAAAAACGCTATTGTTCTCCACACTACCATATGGAGAAGAAGATGGAGTTCTACAATTTCCGACAACACGAAAGTGAAAAGCTTAGCTTATCTGTTGATGGGTACAAAGAGAAGTTCCTACGTCTTCATAAATATGCATTAGAGGTTAGTGATAATGCTCTAAAGAGTAAATTTATTGAAGGGCTTCGTGAGGAACTTCGCTATCAAGTTAAGGGATCTGGATGCATTGATTTTCTTGATGCTGTTGCGATGGCTGAGAACTTTGAGAAGATGGAGAAGTTCAATTTGCAAAAGGCAAATAGAAGCAGATTCATTGCAACGGCACATAGGCCACAAGGACCTGTTGCAATGAACATGAACAATTAAAAAAAAACTCCATCTTCTAACGACCAAGGTAAGAACCCTCCTCAGCCGGTGGAAAATAAAAGGAGGCGTCAACGAATTGAGTGGCAACAAGACCCTAATTTTATTGAGAGGGCAAAAAGACTTGGTCTGTGTTTTCGTTGCGGGGAGCAAGGGCATCGGACATATGAGTGCCCGAACAAGGCAGTCTTTCGACCCGCACAATCAAAAGGGATAAACATCATCGAGGAGGGTACAATTATTGAGGAAGCACATGATGGGGGTAAGTGTGCTGACTCTACTTTACGTTGCATGGTGGTTAGTTCTTTCCCAAAGGTTTCTGTAATCACGATTCCGGGTATGATTTCTACGCATAAAACCAAATTTTTGATTGATTCAGGTAGTACCCATTGTTTTCTATCTTTCAAATTGGTACAGAATCTAGGGATAGCCCTAAATATGCATATAACCAGACCTGTAGAGATGGCCAATGGACGATTACACTAGGAAGCTTCCATGTAATTGAGATGAAACAGAGTGATGTAATCATAGGCATGGATTGGTTAGTTAAAAATGCTGCGACAATTAATTGTGAACAAATAATGATCACTGTGAAGCTAAATGATGAATCTATTCATATTCTAGGTGATGTCTTTAATCCGAAGCCTACTCTTATTTCTGCTATGCAGATAGTTAGAGGTATACGTGATGGCTGCAAAACATTTGTAGTGTATCTGAACAATCTGCAATAGGAAGGTAATGACGAAGATATTCTAGATTACGTAGGAAATCTCTTGAAAGAATATGCCGATGTATTTCCAGAAGACTTGCCTGCTATACCCCCACCTAGGCAGATTGACCACGCCATTGACCTATATCTAGGGAGTGAACCATATTCTAGAGCACCCTATAGATTTAACATTGATGAACTAAAGGAGCTTAAGATTCAATTAGATGATCTTTTGAAGAAAGGCTTAATAAAACCGAGTGTCTCACCTTGGGGTGCGCTTGTTTTATTTCAGAAGAAGAAAGACGGCTCTTGCAGATTACGCATTGACTATAGGGGGTTGAATAAAAGAACAATTAAGAATAAGTATCCACTCCCTCACATAGATGACTTATTAGGTCAATTAAGTGGAGCGACCGTATTCACAAAGATTGACTAAAGATCTAGATATCACCAAATTAGGATCAAAACAGAGGATATTCCTAAGATGGCTTTTCGAACACGATATGGTCACTATGAGTTTACAGTTTTACCTTTTGGTTTAACAAACGCTCCTGCTACATTTATGTGCTTGATGAATAATATTTTTCACGATTACCTAGATGATTTCATCTTAGTCTACTTGATGATATATTTGTGTACTCTGAAGATGATTCGGAGCATGCGGTACATCTCATGAAGACTTTGCAAACTCTTAGAGAACACACATTGTATGGGAAAAAGAGTAAGTGTTTCTTTGCTAAGGATAAACTTGTGTATCTAGGAAGAGTAATATCAAAAGAAGGAATCCTTATAGATGAAGATAAAGTAAAAACAATAGTTGATTGGCCGATTCCTAACTGTAAGGGATGTTAGAAGTTTTCTTAGGTTGGCACAATATGAAAGAGCACATATTAAGGATCTCTCTAAGATAGCTACTCCCCTCACCGAACTAACTAAAAAGAATGTACGTTTTGCGTGGAGTGATGCTTGTCAAAATTCATTTGAAACATTGAAACAAAAAGTGGTTGAGAATTGTGTTTTGAAAATACCAGAAATGGGAAAGCCTTTTGTGGTTGCATGTGATGCAAGTGGTAGTCAGATAGGATGTGTTATTTCACAGGATGGCAGGGTGGTCGCATATGAGTCCAGAAAACTAAGAAAGCATGAACTTAACTATCCTACTCATGATTTAGAAATGCTTGCTGTTGTGCATGCACTTAAGCATTGGAGACATCTATTGTTAGGGGTTAAGTTTGAATTGAAAACAGATCATCAAAGTCTAAAATACATCTTCACTCAACCATTGCTTAACAACAGGTAGAAGCGTTGGATTGAATTATTAAGCGAGTATGATTTTGACATTAAGTATCTTGCTTGTAAGGAAAATAAGGTTGCTGATGCATTGAGTCGGAAACCTTTGTGTAATCCTGTTTCTGTAATAAATTCTGATTTTCTCAATCAAATTCAAGAAGAGATAAAATAGGATCCTTTTTTATGCACCTATTTTGAATGCTTTGAATGCGAACAGGGGATCGACATATGAGAAAAAATTTCATTTGCAGAATGGAACACTGTATTGTAACAATTGGCTATGCTTATCTTCTGAATCTCCACTAAAAGTTAAAATACTGCATGATTGTCATGATGTACCTTTTTCTGCACATCGAGGTTTTTCAAGGACATATGTTAAAACAAAGTAGTCTTACTTTTGGCCGTGTATGAAGCGGGATATTAGAAAATATGTAAATGAATGTTTGAAGTGCCAACATGTGAAATCTGAGTTTAAGAGGATGCGAGGAATGCTTCAACCTTTAGATGTTCCAAATCATAAGTGGGAGTCTATTTCTATGGACTTTATCACTAAGCTACCTATGACCAAAAGTAAGCATGATACCATATTTGTTGTAGTCGATCGGCTTACCAAGATGGCACACTTCTTTCCTATGAAAAAGACTGATACTGTTTTGAATGTTGCAAGAATCTTTGTAAAAGAAATATTTCGATTGCATGGAATGCCTAAAACCATAATTTCTGATAGAGATTCTAGATTTACGTCAAAGTTCTGGAAAGCGACATTTGAATCCACTGGAACTCAACTTCGTATGAGTACAACTTTCCATCCACAAACTAATGGGGAAACGGAGAGGGTTAACAGGGTAGTTGAGGATATGTTGCGTATGTATGTGAATGAAAAGCAGGATAATTGGAGTGAATATTTACCCTTGGTTGAGTTTGCATACAATAGTGCATGGCATGCATCTATAAAAATGACTCCGTTTGAAGCTATGTATGGTTATAATTGTTTGACTCCACCTTCCTTTTTGGGTTTTCCAAATAAAGTAGAAGTATCCAAAGAAATGCTTGATAAGATGGATGAAGAACTTGGAAAAATTAAGAAACATATAAGAGAAGCTCAGAAAAGACAAAAGAAGTTCTATGATTTAAAGAGAAGACCACTTGAATTCCAAGTTGATGATATGGTATTTCTTAAAGTTAATCCTCACCGATCTAACTTGTTGCTAGGGAAGGATCATAGACTTGATCCTCGATATGCAGGCCCTTTTAAAGTTTTGAAAAAGATTGGAAATAATATTAGATAGGAAGGAAAGATTTCTTAGAAATAGATCTATAGTAGAAATTTTGGTGAAATGGCATTCATACCTAGTAGAAGATTCGAGTTGGGTGAATTTAGATGACTTTCTAACACATTATCTTTCTTTCCAACTCTAAGGACAGAGTTCTTAAAGGGGGGAAGAATTGTAATAGGTCTCTTTTCAAGTGAAATAATTCATTTTGAACTTTCTGAATTTCATTGTGGGGATAATTCTTAGAACGAATAATTAGGTCATTTTATGCATGTAGGAAAAATTTTGGGTTGACAAGTTTCATATTCTGACTCTAGACCTTAATTGCATCATGTTTTCTAGTGGGATTTTGAAGGTGAAGATGAAAGATATAAGGAAAACTCTGTATGAGGGAAAGGTAGAGCAAGTAGAAGAGAATAAAACTGCCTCTGTGAGATTTTTGTGAATCATGTTCTAAGTACCTCGTTCAGGGTCCTACTTTTAGTTCATTGTAAGAAAATGCCTTGATTTTACTCTCTCTCTAGAATTTTAAACCTTACAGGGCTCAAAAGTGGCATTTGGAGGTGGATTTGGACCTCGGACGTCTCTAACACTATTGTGCAGATCAAGAAATTGAAAAAAAGTGTCTCTCACAAGCTTAACTTAATTCCTCATCGTTTTTGAGTTACAGGGCTTTGAAAAGTGCCATTTTTTCCAACACTTCAAAAAAAAAAAAAAAAGGGCTTGTCTACTTCTATTCGAATCCGTGATTCTCATGCTCACGTGTCACCATGTCTAATTATGTTTGTTTTCAGATATGTCTTCTTGGTGTTTTTCTGCTATTTTTTACAGGTATGCTAAAGAAAGGAAGTACACTACGATGGCATGGCTTTTTGCAAATGATTTGGAGAAACTCGACTTTTTCTAAATTTGGTGGATTGCACACTTATTTGGGGAGCACGGTTGCGATCAAACGGAAAAAAGATAAGAAGGCCTGCGCATCAACACGGAGGACACACAGAAATCTGAGAATTACCTTGTGATTGAGAGTGAGAGTGTGATTGAGAGTGCGAGTGAGAATGCGATTGTGATAGCTCGGGGGTGGTCGGGAGGTAGAGGCTTCGTCAAGAAGCTATTGTCCAAAGCTAGTGTAACCATTGATTCACATCTATAATATCAAAATTCTTCCTTCTCTGCGTCATATTTGTTCTACTCTTCCACATCAGATTTTCTTTTACCTTGTGCAATCTCTGCGTTCTTCTCTCCACTGTTATTGCTTAGTAATCGAAAGATTGTGATTGGGGGTAGATTGTGATTGAGGAAACGCTACAAGTGTTATCAGAGCAGAATCAATCCGCGGGAACGATGGAAGGTCTAACACAAAAGGTTCGTGAACAAGAGGAGCTTATTCAGAAGCTTCTTGGTGATTTGCGCAAAGAACGAGGAGGAAAGCAACTAGAAGGAGCAACAAATTTGTTTGTGGAGCTGAACGATGAAATAGATGAAGGTACACGAACATCTAGTGTACCTCGCGAAAAACAAAAACGCAATTCTGAAGATATGGAACCAGGTGAGTTTGCCCTTAACCAAGTCTTCAAGAAGGAAAAGTTAAATGATTTTGATGGTGAGAAGAAGAGTGGTGAAGATCTTGAGGCATGGATTGAAGAACTAGAGGATTTCTTTGGCCTTCGACAATTTAGTGAAGAATCCAAGGAAAAAGTTGGGATCCTGCATCTGCGTGGGATCGCGAAGCTATGGTGGAAGTCATATATGCAGACTCGAACGCGTTCTGGTCCTGTTCTATGGAAGGGATTTAGAGAACAAGCTGAGAAAACGCTATTGTTCTCGACACTACCATATGGAGAAGAAGATGGAGTTCTACAATTTCCGATAACACGAAAGTGACAAGCATAGCTTATCTGTTGATGAGTACAAAGAGAAGTTCCTACGTCTTTATAAATATGCATTAGAGGTTAGTGGTAATGCTCTAAAGAGTAAATTTATTGAAGGGCTTTGTGAGGAACTTCGCTATCAGGTTAAGGGATCTGGATGCATTGATTTTCTTGATGCTGTTGCAATGGCTGAGAACTTTTAGAAGATGGAGAAGTTCAATTTGCAGAAGGCAAATAGAAGCAGATTCATTGCAATGGGACATAGGCCACAAAGACCTGTTGCAATGAACATGAATAATTCAAAGAAAACTCCATCTTCTAACGACCAAGGTAAGAACTTTGCTCGGCCGGTGGAAAATCAAAGGAGGCGTCAACCAATTGAGTGGCAACAAGACCCTAATTTTATTGAGAGGGCAAAGAGACTTGGTCTGTGTTTTCGTTGGGGAGCAAGGGCATCGGACATATGAGTGCCCAAACAAGGCAATCTTTCTACCCGCACAATCAAAAGCGATAAACATCATCGAGGAGGGTACAATTATTGAGGAAACAGATGATGGGGGTAAGTGCGCTGACTCTACTTTACGTTGCATGGTGGTTAGTTCTTTCCCAAAGGTTTCTGTAATCACGATTCCGGGTATGATTTCTGCGCATACAACTAGATTTTTGATCGATTCAGGTAGTACCCATTGTTTTCTATCTTTCAAATTGGTACAGAATCTAGGGATAGCCCTAAATATGCAGATAACCAGACCTCTAGAGATGGCCAATAGAGGATTACACTACACGAAAGGATATGTTGAAAACCTTGATTTTACTCTTTCTAATAGACGCTTTTCTAGAAGCTTCCATGTAATTGAGATGAAACTGAGTGATGTAATCATAGGCATGGATTGGTTAGTTAAAAATGCTGTGACAATTAATTGTGAACAAAGAACGATCACTGTGAAGCTAAATGATGAATCTATTTATATTCTAGGTGATGTCTTTAATCCTAAGCCTACTCTTATTTCTGCTATGCTGATAGTTAGAGGTATACGTGATGGCTCCAAAACATTTGTAGTGTATGTGAACAATCTGCATCAGGAAGGTAATGACGAAGATATTTCAGATTACGTAGGAAATCTCTTGAAAGAATATGCCGATGTATTTCTGGAAGACTTGCCTGGTATACCCCCACCTAGGCAGATTGACCACGCCATTGACCTATATCCACGGAGTGAACCATATTCTAGAGCACCCTATAGATTTAACATTGATGAACTTAAGGAGCTTAAGATCCAATTAGATGATCTTTTGAAGAAAGGCTTAATAAAACCGAGTGTCTCACCTTGGGGTGCGCCTGTTTTATTTCAGAAGAAGAAAGACGGCTCTTACAGATTATGCAATGACTATAGGGGGTTGAATAAAAGAACAATTAAGAATAAGTATCCACTCCCTCATATAGATGAGTTATTAGGTCAATTAAGTGGAGCGACCGTATTCACAAAGATTGACTTAAGTTCTGGATATCACCAAATTAGGATCAAAACAGAGGATATTCCTAAGATGGCTTTTCGAACACGATATGGTCACTATGAGTTTACGGTTTTACCTTTTGGTTTAACAAACGTTCCTGCCATATTTATGTGCTTGATGAATAATATTTTTCACGATTACCTCGATGAATTCATGTTAGTCTTCCTTGATGATATATTTGTGTAGTCTAAAGATGATTCGGAGCATGCGGTACATCTCAAGAAGACTTTGCAAATTCTTAGAGAACACAAATTGTATGGGAAAAAGAGTAAGTGTTTCTTTGCTAAGGATAAACTTGTGTATCTAGGAAGAGTAATATCAAAAGAAGGAATCCTTATAGATGAAGATAAAGTAAAAACAATAGTTGATTGGCCGATTCCTAAGACTATAAGGGATGTTAGAAGTTTTCTTGGGTTGGCACAATATGAAAGAGGACATATTAAGGATTTCTCTAAGATAGCTACTCCCCTCACCGGATTAACTAAAAAGAATTTAGGTTTTGCGTGGTGTGATGCCTGTCAAAAATCATTTGAAACATTGAAACAAAAAGTCATTGAGAATTGTGTTTTGAAAATACCAGAAATGGAAAAGCCTTTTGTGGTTGCATGTGATGCAAGTGGTAGTCAGATAGGATGTGTTATTTCACAGGATGGTAGGGTGGTCCCATATGAGTCCAGAAAACTAAGAAAGCATGAACTTACCTATCCTACTCATGAATTAGAAATGCTTGCTGTTGTGCATGCACTTAAGCATTGGAGACATCTATTGTTAGGGGTTAATTTTGAATTGAAAACAGATCATCAAAGTCTAAAATACATCTTCACTCAACCATTGCTTAACAACAGGCAAAAGCGTTGGATTGAATTATTAAGCGAGTATGATTTTGACATTAAGTAGCTTGCTTGTAAGGAAAATAAGGTTGCTGATGCATTGAGTCGGAGACCTTTGTGTAATCTTGTTTTTGTAATAAATTTTGATTTTCTTAATCAAATTCAAGAAGAGATAAAATAGGATCCTTTTTATGCACCTATTTTGAATGCTTTGAATGCGAACAGGGGATCGACGTATGAGGAAAAATTTCATTTGCAGAATGGAACACTGTATTGTAACAATCGGCTATGCTTATCTTCTGAATCTCCACTAAAAGTTAAAATACTGCATGATTGCCATGATGCACGTTTTTTTGCACATCCAAGTTATTCAAGGACATATGTTAAAACAAAGTATTCTTACTTTTGGCCGTGTATGAAGCGGGATATTAGAAAATATGTAAATGAATGTTTGAACTGCCAACAGTTGAAATCTGAGTTTAAGAGGATGCCAAGAATGCTTCAACCTTTGGATGTTCCAAATCAGAAGTGGGAGTCTATTTCTATGGACTTTATCACTAAGCTACCTATGACCAGAAGTAAGCATGATACCATATTTGTTGTAGTCGATCGGCTTACCAAGATGGCACACTTCTTTCCTATGAAAAAGACTGATACTGCTTTGAATGTTGCAAGAATCTTTGTAAAAGAAATATTTCGATTGCATGGAATGCCTAAAACCAGAATTTCTGATAGAGATTCTAGATTTACGTCAAATTTCTGGAAAGCGACATTTGAATCCATTGGAACTCAACTTTGTATGAGTACAACTTTCCATCCACAAACTGATGGTGAAATCGAGAGGGTTAACAGGGTAGTTGAGGATATGTTGGGTATGTATGTGAATGAAAAGCAGGATAATTGGAGTGAATATTTACCCTTGGTTGAGTTTGCATACAATAGTGCATGGCATGCATCTATACAAATGAGTCTGTTTGAAGCTATGTAAGGTTATAATTGTTTGACTCCACCTTCGTTTTTGGGTTTTCAAAATAAAGTAGAAGTATCCAAAGAAATGCTTGATAAGATGGATGAAGAACTTTGAAAAATTAAGAAACATATAAGAGAAGCTCAGAAAAGACAAAAGAAGTTCTATGGTTTAAAGAGAAGACCACTTGAATTCCAAGTTGATGATATGGTATTTCTTAAAGTTAATCGTCACCGATCTAACTTGTTGCTAGGGAAGGATCATAGACTTTCTCCTCGATATGCACGCCCTTTTAAAATTTTGAAGAAGATCGGATCTCTTGCTTATTTGCTGGAATTACCTAAATATCTAAATGTGCATCGTGTATTTCATGTCAGCTTACTTAAAAGATATGTGTCTAATGTTGCTCATGTTTTGCAGGACAACTATAAGCTGAAAGACGATGGCTCTTTTGAGCTTCGACCGGAAATAATATTAGATAGGAAGGAAAGATTTCTTAGAAATAGATCTATAGTAGAAATTTTGGTGAAATGGCATTCATACCCAGTAGAAGATTCGAGTTGGGTGAATTTAGATGACTTTGTAACACATTATCCTTCTTTCCAACTCTGAGGACAGAGTTCTTAAAGGGGGGAAGAATTGTAATAGGCCTCTGTTCTAGTAAAATAATTCATTTTGAACTTTCTGACTTTCATTGTGGGGATAATGCTTAGAACAAATAATTAGGTCAATTTATGCATGTCGGAAAAATTTTGGGTTGACAAGTTTCATATTCTCTCTCTAGACCTTAATTCCATCATGTTTTCCAGTGGGATTTTGAAGGTGAAGATGAAAGAATTAAGGAAAACTCTGTATGAGGGAAAGGTAGAGCAAGTAGAAGAGAATAAAAGTACCTGTGTGAGATTTTTGTGAATCATGTTCTAAGTACCTCGTTCAGGGTCCTACATTTAGTTCATTATAAGAAAATGCCTTGATTTTACTCTCTCTAGAATTTTAAACCTTGCAAGGCTCAAAAGTGGCATTTGGGGGTGGATTTGGACCTCGGACGTCTCTAACACTATTGTGCAGATCAAAAAATTGAATAAAAGTGTCTCTCACAAGCTTAACCTAATTCCTCATCGTTTTTGAGTTACAAGTCTTTGAAAAGTGCCGTTTTTTCCAATACTTAAAAAAAAAAAAACAAGGGCTTGTTTAGTTCTAATCCAATCCGTGATTCTCATGCTCACGTGTCACCATGTCTAATTATGCATGTTTTCGGATATGTCTTCTTGGTGTTTTTCTGCTATTTTTGACAGGTATGCTAAAGAAAGGAAGTACACTACGATCGCATGGCTTTTTGCGAAAACATATCTTATTGCAGCATTATGAACGAGTGTCCAATCCTCTGTGAGTCTCGACTCGGAATCTAGGTCTTGCAAAAATGAAACTAGTTCCTCTCGGGCTCTAATATCTATTGCTCGAAGAAACAACGACACCCTTTCATGACTTATCCATCTCTTATTGTGCTCAAAACGATGATCATATTGTCGCTCAAACTCTTTTTTGATCTCGAGAATTGCTTGGTCTTTGGGTAAATGAACCCATCTCAGGAAGGACTTACGAGTCACTTTTTCTATGTCCTCCAGCATGAATTGCTTGAGGAGCATCGGTTTATATTGCGACCATGTCGTATGGTTTATTCACATGAGTTGATCGCGAACACTATATTCACACATATAGGCAAAGTTTTTGCATAATTCCATATCCATCATCGGACTCAAACTGACACCTAGGTATTTGGCCTCGAGTTCATACTCTTTACAGAACCTTTTTGCCACTAAAAAGTCCGTACTGCTTGATTAATCGGTCATTAAGCATTTGTATAGATTTTTTATGGCGATCCTCTTCTTGAAAGCGTATGAACTGAGCTAGGAGATCTTCCATGTCTAAAGTACTAAATCCCTTAAATTTTGGTTGCTAACTTGGTTCTTTAGTTCAATAGCACTATGATTTACTCACCCCCTCCTTTCACGTCGGGTTCACCAGGTATGTCGAGAATTTCGTCAATAGGAGGGAGGAAAGCAAGTGGAGAGTCTAATCTAAAACAAGGGCTTGCTTATGAAATTGACTTCTCACACCTACATAAGTTCAAAATCTTCCCAAGGTTCGTTTTCCTGTTGGAGTACAACAATTTGCATGAAGGTTTCCTAACCCCGATTCATAGTTGAAATGAGTTCCTGATAGTCATTGCCGTTTTATGTTTCATAACCCAAAGGGCTCAAGTATGTAATCGGTCTCTTGATGCAGAATTAGAAGACAGAGAGAAACGTTCAAAGATCATTTATATTTTCCAATCTAAAAGAAAGTGTGCACGAAATCACATCAAACCATGCGAATGTTGGATTCTACATAAGCTCTGCAATGAAATGTGTCTTGACCTCTTTATTTATATTGCATGACATTCTTCATTCAAGGAAGTGATTTCTCGGAAATTCATCATATGAACAGAGTACTTGTTTATGGTTGTATAAGGAATGAACGTTGTTAACAATTGCTAAGAATCTTATGGTTCTTTAGAAGGGCGAATGACAGGAGAACTAATTTGGCGAAACTAAATGTCACATGTCCCATGGAAGTATGAGAAAATCTGGTTCTAGAGGTGATATAGAGAAAGATTTTGGCGTGGATTCTTCAGATTCTCATTGAGCAGATTTCATCGCTAACATATGATCAATATAGCAATAAGTTGAAGTCGAAACAAACTTAAATCTATCCGGGTTTCATTTTTTTTGAGATTCTTTAGCTGAAAGCAAAAGTTCAACCCATAGCATACATTTGAACAATATGTACAACGATCCAGAACATATTAATAAATAATCAAACCTCTTGGTCGTTCGAAGTGGTAAATCATCAAGATAAGAGCACATCCCAAACTAATCTACTCCGTGCATAATATTTGGTGCTTCTACCAAGTTTGAAACAACTTCGTACAGTGTGCAGACTAGTGGAGTTTCAAACGGTAATTCACAAAACAGCTCTGACAACCTTAAAAGGATATCAACCAAACTAAACAGAGTGTTAAACTTGTTCTATCACGCAGAAGACATAATGTTAAATTCAGCAGAACAAAATCATGACTTACAAAAACATAATATAGTAAGCCTCCAAATCTTTTATCCCTCATTAAAACAGCTAACCATATACGTTTTCCGATATTACTTCAGCTCATTTGATTGAAAAGAAGGAAAGAAAGTACACAGAGATCTATGGCAGTAGGCTACCTCATGTTCATATTATGTTCCACATTGTTTCTGCATCCAGACACCATCAACTCACTTGGATGGAAAGAAGACTTAATGAAGAAGGTGGTGATAATATCTAGGCTTTATTGGGCATTCATGAAGGCCTGTACAAGACTTTGGGCTGCCGAAACCTATTCAGCAATTCCTCCAGATGTAATCCGTGGATCTGACCTTCCATCCTCTTGGGTATAGACCTTAACAGTACAACCAAACAGAGAACACACATGGGTGATATTCACACCTCCCTGGCCGATAACACCACCCATCAAAGCACTTAGAATGTTCATCTCTGAAGTCACTTTAGGCAGCATTGAAATAGCAGTTGTAGAGGCCACACAAGATTGATAATCCAAACGTCCATACAACACGGAAAGGCCGTTGTTCGCATTGTACTGTGCACGATATGCAGCTTGTGCATACCTCATAAGTTGCTGGTGATAAGTTGGCTTCAGTGTTACCAATTTTTTGGTTCATCCTGAACTCTCCTTCATGCTTCATCTTGGGTCCCTTCGATATATTTCATCATTCAAGTAACTGATCAACACCTCATAAACATATTTGATGTGATATGACAATAGGCATGTCACGTATTCATATTCTTAAATACTAGTTGAACTTAAGTAGATTATGCATGTCGAATGCCTCGAGAGAAAAAGAGGCCTGATTGCCTCTCGTTTTTGTCAGAGCTTGTCTGAACAAGCTCCTCGTGATGTTGCTCAAGAATATCTACTAGAACATCACACACTTCCTATGTTCATCATGTAGAAACTTGTCTTTATGTTCATATCCATCAACAGCCATCATCAAACGCTATACTCCTTGGATCCTCCATTATCGCAGCTGGATATCTTCTTCCTCCTTCTGTCCTTGAGAACGAGAGCTTTCACGTCTGTATCCGATTCTTGCGCACTCCATAGTAACCTGCATGTTATCTCCAAAAGAAAACCCTCGCCCCAACGAGTTGCCCCACTCCAGCCCATCTCTCCTAGAAAATCCCCTCTCCTTCTTCAAGAGACCCTCCATAGAATGAACTGCCTTCATAAAGAATTGAGAACGTCCTTGTGACACCTGTCCATCTTTTGCAAGAGCATTTTCTGGATTAGGCCATCATGTGAATGCTTCCTTTGCCCAATATTTGTCGAAGATCGCTAATGTACGAGCTTGCCCGAATTACATTCACGGTTCTAGTCGTCTTGTTGTCTTCCTATTTAAATTGATTTGACTCCTCAAAAATGGTTCTCGAGCTTAAGCGTGAAATCTCAACCACAATGGTCCAGTCACAAACACTAGCTCGACTTTATATTAGTGATCAATGACAGGACATTAATAAGAAGTCCTTCAAAAATTCTTCTACGAAAGTGAAGTCTATCTGGGGGCCCAAGAAGTCGATGAAGGCTGACCCACAATGAAGACAAATTTGGGTGCCTAAGGCTTGCTTGCAAGCTCAAATAGCCACACACAAACCACACCATGTACAACATGGTTCACTCACTCGAATAGCTGATACCCACTCTTATATGACACGCTCGAACACATATTCACCCATCAACACGAGCAGAATCACTTGTAAATGGGTCCCTAAAAAGCCCCATTTCCACGCAAACACTCTCATAAAGCCCTTCAGAGTCTCCACAGAACCAAAACCAAAAGCCATCCACTGTGTTTGGCTGCCCAAAGCTTGTAATAAACCCCCCGACCCCCACTTGTAAATTCATCTCCACCTACTAACTGCATCATTCTCACATTGCATCATTCCATTTAGGTCATAGGACAATTCATGGACTAACTACACACACAATCACTGAGCACTCACTGACATACTAACCTATCACTAAGAACTCATGTTAATGTTGTAACGGGGACAAAAATTGTTCTATCTTGTCCATTACAATGTTAACACATGCTTCTATATTCTCACAGAACCAGCAAGCAAGCAGTAACATGGCAGAAGCAGGAGGCACCAGTTCCGAGGCGGCGTCGAGCGGCCAAAATGTGGATATTGAAACTCTCCTCCTTGAACTCCAACTCACCGAGAGACCTTAGGAACTCAGAGTGGTGCACGTACTTTCCATTTAGAACCCTCCACAGGGGCACACATATCAAGTAGGCAAACATGCACATTGGTTCAGTGATGTTGTAGGTCCATTGGGTGAGGGAACCTACTTTTGGGAAGCAGAAATTGAATCTAATGGCAAATGGGGAAGATACCATTTCTTTACCCGTGAATTCAAGAACTATCACGATGCAGAAGCAATGAGATCTGTCTGGACCAAAGCGGGTTTGGATAGCTACTTTTGGGAACTCTTACCTAAGCCTGATTTCTTGCGTTTCTCCTACCTAATAAGTACCATTACCCCTAGCAGAGCCAAGGGAGGCGATAGTACCTTTGTGCTACCCTCATTAACACCAGGCGACGAGCTAAAAAGATTCAAACTGACCCTCAACCTAGTACGGGAGGCCTTGGACATGCATGGCATGCACATTCCCACAGAGAAAGAAACATTGATCTCGGGAAGAATGAAACACAAAGATCTTGAACAAATTAAAGGATATGGTCGCTATGACACCTACCATCATCCTCCACCTACACACAATCATGCAACACTTCGCCTTTCCAGCCCAGGAGCACTTCACCATGCCACCCAAAAGAATTTGTTTTAGCTTGTATTTGGCAGAGACAGAAAACCTCACAATCAACCTACCCCACTAGATCATAGATCAAATCCACCTAGCACATCAACGCTCGAATAAGAAACATAAGAATGTGCTTCATGGATATGGTGCACTAACAAGGATCATTTACACGTGCTTAGCTTATGATGTGCCTATTCAAAGAGCACTAGTGTGGTCCGGAGCCCAGGAATTCCAGCGAGGGTTATCAACAATAGGGCCACCTTCAAAGAAAATGAAAGGGTTCAATTCAAATACCCTATGCACAAGGAAGGGGTGGCACCCTCACACTAGAGGTGACACCACCTCAAACGAGATGTGTCCGACCATTTACCATTCGCTTAGCCAGACCAAGTGGAGAAGGACCCAATTTGGTTTTCCCTCCGATTCCATCGGACTTGGAGTTCCCACAAGGCTACACTCTGGACGATTTGATGGATGAAGAAATTGTCGGCATGATTAATGAAGCCAACCTTGAGACAGGAGCAGAACAGACCCAAGGACCACAACCAACCGCAACAACTTCAGCTCCTACCCAACCTGAAGTAGTGGAAGTAGACGAGGATGAAGAAGAGACTGTTGAAGAGGAGGGTGACAAGGAACATGACCAAGAGCAAGAAGAAATTACAGAACTAGCAAATGCACCAGCATATACTGTGCAAATCAAAAGATTATATGAGACTATAAAGAGATTCCAAGAGCATCACAAGCTATCGTTGGAAAGAGGAACAATGCTAATAAGTAAGATGTTACGAGAAGAAGGAGTGGACAAAATGTTTATTGAATCCATGAACGTGCACGCGGACGTGCTGGGCCTGGATGAAGCCATCCATTCAGTTATGGCTTATATTCATGGCTTTGAGAAACAAGTGCGTACCCGTCCCATGTGCTCCGACAAGCAAATTCACATAGATGTATCAGCACCAGAAGGTACCACACGGACAGAAGAACATCAGGCGGCACCACTATCACCACACTCCTAACCTCTCACTGCAAAATTCACTTCAGCACATGACACTACCACCCCACCTTCCACAATCACCACATATGGCATTGGAATTCCTCTCTCTCTAGGCATCCAATTCGGAGGAGTTGCCATGCCCACATTCACAATACTATTCAGGAACATCACATCCACCCCACCCATTGTCCCCATCTACACAGTCACCCACACTTTTGACACCATGGAAACATCACCAGCCACAACACCACTGCCTCCCCACACACAACCACAATCTCTCATACCCCCTCTCCCCACATGACCACTTGATTCCACCTCATTCATGATTCCCTTTCCCTTCCCCATTGCCCTTGCATCCTCTCCTTTCCTAGCATTCGTAAATGTAAATAATGAGTCTTCTACTTTACATTAATGTGTATATCAATTATAGAGCGAATATCAGACTCTCAAAGATCTCCATCGTCAATTAACTATGGACCACCAACAACTACAGAGGCGCCTTATGACTATAGAAGAAGAAAATGCTGACCTCAATCAACACTACACCACACTCGAACAGGCCCATCAAACCCTCTTGGAGACACCCCAACCATCAAAATCGTCAGACATCAAACAACTCAAAGCTCTACTGGAACTCTACCAAACTGATAATCTTAGAGTCCAGAATAATTTGATCCTACTCAGAAAACACATGGCCACGTCACTTGAAGAGAACAAGCGATTGCAAAAGCAGAACGAAGAAAACCTAGAAGCTACGATGGAAGGTTCCTCCCACGAGATCGACCCAGAGCAGTTTAAAGAAGTCCCTTCAGATACAATGAACACAATCTTGGAAAGCTATGCTGATCTGTTGGAAGCACATGATGATATGGAAAAGGAACGAGATGCACTACCCCACCAGCTATGGGAGCAAGAAGAACAACCCAAGATCATAGAGTCAGCATCAAATTTAGAGGAGGTAAAGGTGCTAAAAGAGCAGGTGGAAGAATTGCAAAAGAAGGTACTTGAGTATGAAAAACAACCCTCTCCATCTATCAAACCAGAGCCAGATAAATTGGTGCCCATCGAAGTGGATGAGTCATATGAGGAACCATATGTTCCTATGCCAATGCCGGGCGGCCAGCAAACATCGGAAGGAATGGACACCCTAGAAGTAGAAGCACCCAAATGGCTTGAGAAACTCGAAAAGACCGCAAAAACCCATGAAGATCGCATTGCATTTCAAATTCAATAAATGGATAAACTGGAGGACACTATCATAAACTCTGAGTACTTCCCGAACATGTCACATCACCGCTGGATAGGCACTAACGATGATCAATAGGTGCCATAGTGTGTGCTCTTGGCTGACTACAATGTCGAGATTCAATGAAGATGTGGCAAAGCCCTGACTTTCGCCACTCAATTTGGTCCCGATGATCTACGTGAATGTGCTAAACAAGGGTCAACCTTTCAACCCGCCTAGAGGATTTGTCTTCTCGAGAACTATCCAGAAATTGCTCGTACTTGGAATAACATGCCACTATTTATCAAGTATAATCCATGTTACGTTCCAGTCCTCCAAAGACGCACTTGGCGCGAGTTTGCCATTGCTTTCAAGAACATCAAAGGCTGTGCAAAGTGGTTGAATTATGTCTATCTAGCACCTCCACAAGGATAACCCTCAGTTGCTTATATGATTTCTACCATCCATCACTAGAGCCTTAGACTACGAAGCACCCTTGATGTGATGGCAGAGATGTGCATGAAAATCTTTGAATTAATGCTGATCACATTGAGAACATTCAAAAACATCAAAGAACCGCATTTCTCAGGAGTCAGCTTCATTGCAGGCAACCTAGACCTGGTATATGACATGAGCACCACCCCCTCAATCAACGTAATATATGCTTGGCATGCAAGAATAAAATACCTCCCAGCTTGCTTCAAACAAACTTTCGAGGAGATGTTCGTCACAGGGTTCTGGGAATATCACTCGGAAATATTTGTACCTAGGCCCTCACAGGTCCTCCAATTGTTCGTTGTGGAGAGGACCTTACACTCAGATGCGAGAGAGGGGGGTGTTGGCAGCAGTCAAGGCACCCAAGGGCCCACAAGACAAGGAAGCCAAAGAAGGGAGTCAAAGCAAGGATCAAGCAGGCAAAGTAGTCAACGCAGATCTGGCAAATAGGCCCTTAAAGTTTTCCAAAGATTTCCCAAACAATGATTCTAGTCACTCCACACCATTATAAATACCATGTCATATTTTTGTAGCACCATTTTGTGCAAGCGAAGGAGTCCTTGAGCTTGAGGAGGATTAGAAGTACCTACCTATCAATTTTCATATTTTTTAGACTCCGTTTGAGCCCTCAAATAGGCCCTAGAATCTAATTTTTAACTAGGCCGGACACTAGGTCTGGACAGGGCCAAAGCTAGTAAAAAACTATAAAAAGAGCTAGAGAGCTCATTTTTGAGGTTAGCTTGTTGTAGAAGTGAACTTGTAAGAGCACTTTTGAGTAATCTAAAGAACTCCATTGTCTCTCTCATTGTTCTTGCCTTGTGTGCACATGTGTGTGTATGTGTGTGCATGTTAGTGTGCTTCTCACTCACACACTTGTGCCATCACTTGTTCGAGGTCTTCATACCATCCTCACGTCTTCCCGGATTGACATTAAAGGAGGTGCTACTCATCACTGAGGTACAAGCCACCTTAGGAGACTTTCTATCCCCTCTACTCCTAGCTGCAAACCTATCAACTTCAATCACTTCCAACATAAAGTTTTGTGATTAGTATCTGCATGTGGTTGTCAGAATGAATGACATCAATTGAAAATACTTACATCTTGAACTCGATCTTCTTTTTCTCCTCTCTTTATAAGACATAAATTAATGTTAGAGTGGGATATCCCACTTTGCTCAATGGCTAGTGAGCTGGGAACCTTTGAATGCAATATCCTTGCTTTCACATGATTGAAATCCTCTTTAGTGGTTTATTGATGTTCACTTCTAAGTACGTCATCACACATCAATTTTATTGTGTCTTCCATTGACTCACCAAATGGAAAACACGTCTTCTCCAATAATTCACAGGTTTTATGCAAAAGGCACTTTGACACACTACAAAATAAACCTACGAATTCATTGAGTCGTAACCGGAATGCCTTTTCCATGTTATGCATGAATAAATATTCTTGTTTTTCAACAAGAACCAATAAAAAGCTTAAATCTCCACCTCTAAATAGTTCCTTTTGGCTTCGAAGAGGTGGATGGAATAACTAACTCTTCAAACTTATCATCCATACCATGAGGATACATTTTTTTTATCACTTCTCTCTCTAATAGGACATTTAAAGGCTGCTAGGGTGGTTTGTTTTTATCATCACCAAAACCAATTGTAAAAAGACGATGGATGTCATGAGGAGCTATATCTGGTTCTTCATTCACAATGAAGATTGTGGCACTAATAAAGAATAGTTATTTTGCACCCATCTTGTGTTTCCTACTTAATTTCTTTATTAGTGGCACTCTCTCATCAAGGAGTTTCCCTCCTTCCTCGGCAATTACTTGTAGCCACTTAAAATGTTTTGCAAATGCCTCGTCACCTTTCTGAATGTAGTTAAGAAGGTCACAAGGAACCCATTTTCCATCATATGGTTGTATTTTAAATAGAGAAACACAATATATGAGATTGCATATATGAAAGTCGCTCCTCCAACGCATCTTTATTCATTTGCATGGCTCCATGGATGTCATGAACCTTGGAGAGTAGATCATATAGGCCACATTGAATTTTATAGTCTATATCCACCAAAAAGTCTAGAAAGACTTGGTATGCACTCTTAAGAGGTACAGAGGTGAAAGCCATAGCTTGCAAACACACAAAGATCTGATCTATCACTCTCTGGTACTTGCAAAAGTGAAAATTGAGGAGACATGACTCATATTCTTCGATTTTCTAGGATTTTTAAGTGATAGGTCTCACTTTTAATAAACATGAGTTTTCTTCAAATTAAAACAAGAGTGAGTTATAGTAAGAAAAAAATGACATTTGCCATCACAACAAAGAAAATAAACAACGAGAATGGTCTCACAAACAATATATTGAGAATGTACAGATACAAGTAGAATGTGGCCAAAATCTTCCTGAAGCAAATGTGAAAATATTTTCTTGCAGAAATATGGTTGTACACAAGTTTCCCATTGTCTTTACACAAAATTGATTACAATGTGGCAAAAGAGATATGAGATTGAAATGATGCTCCCATCCATGTGCCAATCTACAAGGACCTTGAATTTTTCTTCCAATATCTTTCCAATCTGTGCACATTTCATAATAGAGAAAAATATTTTGAGATTCATGAACAATAATGATAGAATAGGATATACAAAGAGGGAATCCAGCTCTTTCCTTATTCCCTTGTATTAGAAATTCAAAATCATGGAGATTGTCATATCCCATAAAAAGTAAGTGCTCTCTCGATCTAGCCAAGCTCCACTGTTGTTTAACTAAGACCACATCCATATCATTGTTGGGAAACTTTACATTAATGTCAAATGAAACTGATGATCCTTCACAGCTCTATAAAGGTATTCACTCTCCAATTTTAGAAATCCAAGAGTCCTAATAAAATCTAACATACAAATAGGTATGATTTTTTGAATAGCAAAACCCTATAATTCTGTCACCAATTTTAGAATGATATGTATCGCCAATTTTCTCTTCTACATCGTATGCAATATCTTTACATAGGAACATTGTAGAATTTTTAACAAAAGGGAGGACTTGAAATATGAACACAAAGAAATGGATTGCTAGAGTCAAATGGAGACATATTGATCTAGATAGGCATGTGAATTTCAAATAATTATGTATGTCCATTACCATCTTCCAATTGAAAGACTATATGGACCATACATCAAGATATGGAAACTCTAGAATAAGAAGAGAATCAACTTTAATAATACCAAACGTTCCATAAACATCATCTGCAGAAGGAAAAATTTATTGGTGTGTGTAAGAGAAGATCCTTTCATGAATAATTTTAGCAAGAGGCACATCTAGAAACACTAATTTCCTAGTTTCTGTATGTAGTGCTTTGAAAGTGTGTGTAAGACTATGAACTGCTTTATCTTGTTAGAAGGAAATATGACTATAAGAAAGAGAACCATTCTGAGATGACTAAGTAATACATTTGACACCATGAAGCATTGGAAAAAGTATAGAAATACTCACAATGGAGTGGATGTTTAGTTCTATTAAATTTTTCCAACTTCATGGTTGATCGTGTGAAGATATTGTACAATAGAGACCATCCTACCATGCATTTGTTGCTTAAAGCCTAAGATCATACCCTGTCAATGAAGATCCAAATTTCCACGATATTGAACACGATGAGCAAAAAATGTAGTTGGTTGCATGTACATGCATGCACCTTTGTAAAAAAAGATATATGGTAGCAAACTCCCTTCCATTGTTTTGTCGTTGTGGCATGCCATCTTGTGAACTTGATCTTTTGGTCACCTACGAGCTATAGAGGTTTCCATGGGAGTCCAAATTGTTATCCTTGATACAAAATTTTGATGAGAAAGGTGGGAGGAGAAATAGAGCCTTCATTGTATGGTAGGGAGGGAATAGAGGGATAAAAAATAATTTTTGGGTTTTGGGTATGACAATGAGAGTTTTAGGAGAAAAAATAGGATTTTTTTGAATTATTTTGAATTATTTTGAACATCACTATTTTGAGCACGAATCGTGCATGGAATTTGAACAAGAAGTAAAATACAAGAACTTTTGATCCTAACGATCATTTAATGGTATTAGTAGTATTTAGACTTTGGCCACCATCCTCTTCTAATTGGTCCATCAGTAATCACTCCTTAATCTAAAAGGCCCATGCAAGGTTCATTTTTACCCCTAATGCTCATATGTTTGTGGGCCCGCTTAGGTGGAAGAATCATGATATACTCATTGCATTGTTTCATATTTTCTAGTGACTCCCAATGTTTCAAACTTAGTGTACCCCTTGTGGAAGAATTTGAAAAATATGAAGCCATACATCAAGGTCATTTGGGATAGATGTGAGAAATCTCCAAAGGGCAAAGTGTTATGAATTATGGAATGTGTTGAAGAAGTAATTGTTGGAGTGTTAAATTATTGATGTATTAATGTGTTTTTGATGTTTTTGATATAGCAGCTGAAGGTTCGTGAGGAGCATGCAAAGCGTGACAGGGCGGATATCAATAATCCAAATAATTATTATGCGTAGTAGGTTCTATTGTTAGAAACAGTTAGAAAAGTAACGGTTAGAATAACGGTCGTTGTAGACCACAATTTTTGTTATTGAAAGCAATGGCTTTCTGTAAAAGTTACCAAATTTTAGTTTCACGCTTGCTTTTCAACGCGGCCCTCATGTAACCACTCTTTTCAACGTAATCAAAATTCCTATAAATACATGCACTCTGTGGACTCTCGAAACAGAGTGCATGGGGGGAGATTGCACCCAATCTTGCGTTCTGTCTCGTCTCTTGTTGCATTTATTTTTCTATGAGTTTTTTGCATTCGTAATCTCTGTATGCGCGTGAGCAAGATCCTAACAACAGTGGTATCAGAGCTCTGCACGCTTCAATACACAGGGTTCCGTTCTCTATTCTGTGTTCGCGATTCCGATTCCATCTCCATCTCCGTCATCCGTCTCTATCTTCCTCTTCGGTTTTGGTTCCTGTTTCTATTTCTGTTCCAGTTCCAAAACCAGAGCCTACGTTTTTACCTACGTTTTCACCTACGTTTGCTCCTACGTTTACACCTACGTTTACTCCTTCGGCTTACTCCAAGGCATCGACTAAGGCGTCAACTAAGGCGTCGACTAAGGCAAAGAACTAAGGCAATAACTTAGGCAATACATTGGCAACATTGGCACCCAAGGCTTTTGGAGATCGTTGGCAGCCGTTGGCTACGCACGAGGCAATTTCAATTTTTGAGTGGCAATAGAGTGGTTTAGATTCCCTAAGGTAGGAGGATTTGAACCCACAACCTCCTACTTTCAAGGGAAGTGCTTTACCACTACACTCTCTCTTGGAGTTTTCACTCAAGTTATTTCCTCATAAATTTAACATAACTTGCAGTTTTTATCACTTTTCAAGGCGGCACGGTGCGACGCGATGCGGTGCCTCTCAGGGTACATCTTTTCGGGGTACACTTCTCAGGGTACACCAGGGTATACTTCTCAGGGTACACTTCTCAGGGTACACCAGGGTACATCGAGACAGGGTACATCCTGTCAGGGTACATCAGGGTACATCGAGAGAGGGTACTTTTCTGCTAGGGTACATTCCTTGAGGGTACAACCGGAGAGGAAAGCACTACCTTAAGGGTCCAATAGCAACCATGGAATATTTCAGTAATTCACCTTTACCTGGAGTTTCATTCGAGCAAGAGTTAGAGATTATGCACCAAGAACTTCAAGCACTTCAACAATCTATACAAGAACGTTACGGACGAAAAGATGGCCGATTTGTCTTATCATGGCTATCTCTATTCAACGATTTCTATTCTGATGAGTTATATTCAGAAAATAAGAAAATCTAGTTTGCCACCAATTATTTGGTAGGAAGAGTGCAGCAATGGTGGAATGATCTTTGTCATAGTGCAGATTGTCCACGCACATGGAAGGCTTTTCAAGAAGAGTTTAAGGATTCATTTCTACCTTTACAGTTCAACCTACATGTTTGACAATTGTGATGCATTTACATATTGAATTTAGTCTATAGGAGCATATTCAAGTTACGCTTTCCCAAATACATTAGAAAGACTATGTCAGCATCTCACAGATACTCTTAATAACTTAACACCTCCATGAACATTTCCATGCGTGTGTTTTTACATGGCACATGCCTATTTTGTTTCGTTCAGTGATGAAACATGTGACTGGCTATCCATGTTTATTATTTTATCAACTGAGGTCAGTTGTCTTTTCAACTGAGGGGCATGTTATGAATTATGGAATTTGTTGAACAAGTAATTGTTGGAGTGTTAAATTATTGATGTATTAATGTGTTTTTGATGTTTTTGATATAGCAGCTAAAGGTTCGTGAGAAGCGTGTAAAGCATGAAAGGGTGGATATCAATAATCCGAATAATTATTATGCGTAGTAGGTTCTATTGTTAGAAACAGTTAGAAAAGTAATGGTTAGAATAGGGGTCGTTGTAGACCACAGTTTTTGTTATTGAAAGCAATGGCTTTCTATAAAAGTTACCAACTTTTAGTTTCACGCTTGCTTTTCAAAGCTGCCCTCATGTAACCACTCTTTTCTACGTAATCAAAATTCCTATAAAAACATGCACTCTGTGGACTGTCGAAACAGTGCATGGGGGGAGATTGCACCCAATCTTGCGTTCTCTCTCGTCTCTTGTTGCATCTATTTTTCTGTGTGTTTTTTGCATTCGTAATCTCTGTATGCGCGTGAGCAAGATCCTGACAACACAAAGAAACTATTGAACAAAGGGTTTTGCTTGTGGAAAGATCTCTAGAATCAAGATAGGAGACACTAGACTAGATTCGTGGACATAGACCCAAAAAAGAAGAGTTTTCTATGAGGTTGAAGCATATTAAGGCTGAGAGTCGATTCTTGGGAGAACTCTAGACTCCCATCCTTCTCTATCATAATTTCCCCATAGATTGAATGGTTAAGATGGATCAATGGCAGCAAATTGTATAAGGTGATAAGTTATGAAGAAGCACCAAACTTGCATATCTCCTTTAACAAAAGATGGTGTCTGGAGTGGACCTATATCATATGAAAATTAAAGTTCGTGGACTTGTGGCATCCTCTCATTGAGAATGAAAGTTGGTTCTTATTTGGAAAATTCTCCACAAGGGGATTTGGACCAATGTCAAAGATAAAAAAATTTGTGTACCACTGAGTGGTATAAGCACTATCTCTATAAGAAGAAACATATCGATCATGATTGCTTTTCATGCCCAAAGTGTTACCTAATGTGGCAAGGTCTTGCTAGGATTTTGAGTTTTTTGAGTCAAATCAATTGAAAGCAAGACTTACTTGGAGAAAAGATATGGTTCTCTTATACCTTATGGAATGCAATCAAGAGGGAATTTCTTTGGAAGATATGGAAACAAAGATGTGGGGTCCACTTCCAAGTCCATCTCAAAGAATGGTTGATTTGTAGTTCCCTTGGTAACATGCATAAGAGTATCTAATTTTAAGAAGTCCACTCCTTTCCAATACCATAGGATTTTAGACTTGGATAATAACAAGTCAAAAGTAAATGGACAACAATGAGGTTGACAAGAAAAATCATTAACCTTCTTTGCAACTCCCCCTAAATCTTTCCTTTCCTACTGAATCTTGGTTGCCACTATTGTTTTGCATATGGGCAATTGTACCCTTGTTTTGTCGTACACGGGGGATCCCAAGGGCACTATGACCCTTCACTATTTTCTTTGATTTATTCAAGCAAGGTGGACAAAGGCTTGGGGTGAACTTCCTCTTACAAGAAGAGAAATAGAACAATATTGGAAAGAACACATTCACCTAATCATTCTTCATCTTCATCCTCAATGGCTTCATTTATAAGAAATCAATAATTGAAATGGTGCTCTAAATTCATCCTTTCCTTGCGACGTTTTATGTATATCTTTGCAATTAAAACTCTAAGAGGAGTGCGAACAAACTAGCTAAGTGCATATTGTGGCATTATCATAGACTGACATAGTTACATAAGGAACAAAACATCTTTTTGCCAGTTTGTTTCATAGATCCTACTAAGAAATGGAAGTACAATCATAGAGTGATAGAAAAGTCTTAATTGCAATTTATTCTATCCTAATTCAATGTTATTTATGGATGTGTAAATTGTTCTTAAGAGACCAATTGTTCAATTTTTATACAACATTATCTAGATGCTCTTTGTCTTCCTATTGCTTTATCTTGAATGCTCATAGAGATTCTCTTAACATATATTCATTCTTAGGTAAATTTACCCAAGTTTATATGTGAATATGGATAATGAACACTAGTTTTGGAGTGCATTAGTTCTATAAGTAGAAAACTTGAAGTTGTAGTATATGTCATGGTTTTTATCCATAATGCGAATGGAAGATATCTTAGCCTTTGTTTTATACCACCATTGAAAGCCCTTGAGATTGTCTTCTAATTCATGGAATAACCTATTCAAACTTTCCATTAGCTTTAGGGTTGTAGGCAATAGCTAGAGATAATTGAATCCCATGTTGGCCAAAGAATTGTCTTCCCTCCCTATCATGTAGTTCAACTTGTTCTTCAAACACCTTTTTAATATAACCAAATCTTGCTATCATGTCTTCCAAAATTAATCTCCATACATTATAAATAGTATTAGAATGGAGGCGTCGATCTTCCATTTGATTGTTTAAGTCTTGTCTAGCAAGTACAATACACCTCATCTTATCAATTTCTTCAGACATTATTACACTATGAACCATCCCTATTGATGAATTCAAGAAGGGTAATTTTGATGTAAGGGATCTCTATGCGTGAAAAAAGAATGCACTTGAAAAGTGACACAACTGATCGCAAATGCTTGAAAATTCTCTTGGAGTTAGATGTCTGCAAGGGCATGTGAACAACATAAAGAAGAAGAAGAAGGTTGGAGCACAACACAAAATACTGAATGTATTACCACTAGAATGTACAAAGATAAGTAACCCTTTAGGGCTATAGGCGTATATTGAAGCTGAGGGAAAAAAACCTCCTAAAGAGGGAGCCCTAAGAGTCCTAGTGTCTTCACACACATCACTACCTTGATATATCAACAATCCTCCTTGGGAGTGATGCGGTAAACAAGGAGGTGGCACTCATGTATAAGGAAATTCCGAGCTATGTGTTGGAGAGCTAAGAAGAGCAAAGAGGCAAAGAAAAAGAAGAGCCCCAAAATTTTTCCAATTTGGACACTTTATTCTTGTATTATAGCCATTTTGTAATATATTTTCCGGTGTAAATGCACTAGAGGAGTCCTCTAGATGCTTACCCATAGAGATTTGTAGCTTACCTTTGTAAATTAGTAGCAAATTAGCCTTTTAGCTAATAAAGTGCCGGAATCTTGTGTGAAAGGACCATTTTTAGGGCACATATATATAAGTCAATTTGTGACTCTTTGTAGGGTTTTTTTGCCGTTGTGAGAATCAAGAGCACAAAATTTCGAATTTCTGTCTTCTCCTCTCTGTATCTTCTTCTTTGTGAGCTTGTATGCATGTGTGATGCTTGGAAAGAGTGCTTGGAAGTGTTGTCTACCCATGAAAGTGCTTGTTTGCTGTTGGTAAGGTGTGTGCAAAGTGTAGGAAGTGTTGAGGTGTAGGAAGGTCATTCCCACGACTAAGTATTTTGCTCATAACGTGAAGCACGAACCTCGGAATTGAGTGAAAAGACCACCATTGGATGCGTCTTCTCGAGAGCTTCAAAAGGAATCTGCTATTTGCTATATTCAAAGTTCGGAGCTGAGAGAAAAGCTCGATTTACTGTTGACTGCTACTCCAAGTGTCGCGACGCCATAACTGAACCCTGAGACTTGTTTGGAATAGATTTATGCTTGTTTGCACTTTGTGAGAGTTCATTTGCATTGACCAGCGTTTGAATGCATGTCTTCATACACACGGCTAGGTTTTGATACTCCTCGGATTGATAATTAAAGCGTGAATCCCCACTATATGCACTTGAAGGGGATCGAGGTATAGTCTCTTTCTCCACAATTCCCTAAGTTGGTTCTTAGGTACACATGTTTTTGGCGTCGTTGCCGGGGAATTTGAATCAAACCGAGGCATTCGTGTGATGGTAATTAGCTCTTAGCATTGAAGCGAGTAGAGGAGTTGTGAAGCTCTCTTCTTTGCTAAGTCACATTCATCCGCACTTACTACTTCTCACTCTCGGAGTGTGTGAAGTGAGTTGATAGTTTAGTGAAGTGAGTAGAGTGAGTAGAGTAGGAAAGAGGAAGTAGGCAAGTAGTCTAAGAAGGAAGGGTAGTTGCTAAGTTAGTTTTTCAGCTCTTGGGTTTTAAAACATTTCCCAAAAAATATAAAAATAAAAAAAAATTCCAACGCTTCAGTTCAGTTCTACTTGTGCAAGTATCGAGAGGGTTAGCAAATGAATATCGCCATTGGAGAGTAGGGAGATTGAGTCACGCATAGCAAGTGTGAGTGTGAAAGTGTGAAGAATAGCATCCAACATGAGTGCATCAACTCGATACCCTCAACATTCAATTGAATCAAGCCCAAAATAGCTAAAAAGATCTGTGACCGATATCGCGAGGAGGTATTCAAGGTGTGAGGAAGTTTTTTGTGGTTTCTTGAGATTCAGATAGTTGAGAGAGGGAAGATAAGTGGTAGCATTATCCTCATTCAGTTGAAATCTAAATGCAATTGTTAGAAATTGTAAAAATGTCACGTATCGTGTTGTCTCGCAGTTGAGTATTGTGATATCTGAATATCATGATCTCCTGTGGTCGAGTATCGGGATACCTGACACATATCGAGTATCATTGGGTTTTCTCACAATACCTGACACATATCGAGTATCGTCGGGTTTTCTCAGGATACTTGACACATAACGAGTATCATTGGGTTTTCTCACGATACCTGACACATATGGAGTATTGTTGGGTTTTCTCACCATACTTGACACATATCGAGTATCATCGGGTTTTCTCACGATACCTGACACATATCGAGTATCATTGGGTTCTCTCATGATACCTGACACATATCGAGTATCGTTGAATTTTACTCACGACACCTACCACATATTGTATATCGTGACATTATTTTCATGACACCTGAAAGGTATCAGACATCGTGAGATTTTATTTGCAATATTTGTGGCATATCGAGTATCGTGCAAGTATTTTTGTGTCACGTATCAAGTATCGTGAATTTTTCTTGGTGACATTGGGATGTATCGAGTATCGTGGAATCATGAGAGTGATATTTGTCTCATATCGGCTATCATGAAGTTCTTTTCGTGATACTTGTGGCATATCGGATATTGTGACTTTTCTAATGTGTCAAGTATCGAGTATCGTGAATTTATCCACTGACATTCAGATACTTTTGTGTGAGTTTCTAAAGTCAACTAAACATTTCATATCACTCAGAACCTCAGCAAAGAGCATTGGGAGCTAGGAACTGGTTAAAACGAGATGAGAAATTTTATGTGAATGAACCTAAGATCTGGAGGAACTCTATGGAGTCGAAGAAGTGTAATCTCTTCAGTGGGAAGTGTAGCCGAACCAAGTAGTCGTTCACACTACTCTGAAACTTCGAGTGAGTCTAAGGACAAAACTCTTATGGCTTCAGAGGAGATGTAAAATTTTGTACCAATAATTGGCATGATGTCAATAATTTAGGGAGAATATAGAACATCCCTAGAATATGTGAACACCAATCAACATAGTTTACCCATCTACCTAGATGGGCTAAACAGATCAGTGGCTAGGCTGAAGAAAGCTACAGACTCTTACATAGTACCTAGGCCAGCTGTTAAGTATGTAGGAGGATTCTACATGGACAAAAGGGATATTCAATACTTAGTCACGGAACATCCTGAAAACATCAATGAACAAGGGGAAGAAGGCAATGCTCACAACTCTAATGAAGAGGGAGATGAAGAACAGGTGTCTACACCTAGAGGGAAATCCATTGTGACTAGGGTGTGAGGAGGAGACCTAGTTCCCCAAGATCATTCCCTAATGGATGTCTATTTAGTCAATGGAATGGAACATCTTCTGAGAGCACACTCTTCATTGTGGAAAGAGACCACCAAGCCTGCCACCATCTATGAGTTACAAGACCCTGAATTCCCCACCATTATTATGTATTTGGACAAAAAAATCAGAGGGAGGTACTCGCCCTTAATGGAAGTGGAAAGAGCAGGATTGAAATATCAAAAGATCCCTGTATTCCCACCTAGGGATCAAGCCAAGACTTCACAAAACCCGCAAGGAACCTATCAAGATAATTCATATCAGCATTCGGGACAGACACAACAAACACACATTCAAGTTAGACCACATGTGCAATTTGCTACACCGGGCCATAATCCTAACTATCGGCCTCATCCACCAGTTGAACCAAGGATTAGAATCCCTATTCAGGAGAGACCACCAGCAGGAAGAGGACCACTAATACCAAAAGGATGACTAGTATTCCCTGTAATGCCTAGATCACCTGAACTAGGAAGAAGATTAAGACCAATCCAAGTTGCCAAATGCATGAAAAACCACTATGATGGCTCTAGTGAACCCTACAACCACATAGCTGAATTCAAGCAAGTGATAAGAGCTGAACAAGTGGAAGATGTCTTGATTCAATATGAATCCTTTGGACTAACCCTGACAGATAGAGACTTAGCATGGTTCTAGCCATTAGACCAGAATAACTTTCAAAACATGGAACAAGTCTATCAAGAATTGATTGAAGAATTCACCAAATCTAGAATAAAAAACAACTCTTCCTCATTGATCCATAGTTTTAAACAAGCTCCTACGGAGTCGGTGAGATTGGCAGCAAGACGATTTAACCAATATGTGGATAGATGCCCTGTTGAAGAGAGACCCACTCAAAACAAAATGGTGTCATTGTTTTTGGAAGGATTAGTGAATGGATCACTGAGATCATTGGTATATGTGAAAAGAGTTCAAAATTTGCAAGAATGCATGAAAGAGTGTATTGACCTAGAGGACAATCTAGTAGAAGATTTGAAAATACCTCAAGGCAGTGTGAAAGGTGAAGATACCGCTAGCAACACATCAAACCCCAAGAACAATGTAGAAGAAATAGTTGATTTAGTGGCAAAGAAACTTAATGTTCAAGGGCAGAGGAACTACCCAAGCAATCCAATGAGAGTACCCATGCTTAGAAGATGTGTGCACTGTGGAGGTGATCATCCCTCTCATTTGTGTAATAGGGGATTAGTCCCATCACCTGCTTATGTTTACAATAGACTACCCGCCCCGGGCCCTATGCATTATTGTAGCATAGAACAAAAGTACACAAATCACAGCACAAAAAACTCTCCTTACAATCGGCAATCAAGACCGGTACAACCACCCATGAGACCTTATGGATACCCTCAGAGAGATCAAGGAGGAGAAGCTTTTAGATATCCCACATATCAGCAACAAGCACCAGCACCATGACCTTACGCTTATCAAGGGTACACTCAACCACAACCTGTGTTAGGACAACAACCACCCCACCCTCAGAATGTTGTCCCACTAAAAATAGCTCAACCGGAAGAGAACCCAGAGAGAGCAATAGTCCCAGGCACGCCTTTGGCTAGTAGCAAACTATGTGATCCATCTTATGACCATGGTCAAGGAAATTATTCTGCATATGAGGCTACTATAGTTGAATACGGACAATCTTACGAGCCATATGTTTATGGGATGGAAGGATCTAATAGCTCTTACAGGTATGAGCAGGATTATGTGTCATTAATGTACACGACTCCCAGAGCACCCTTACCCTCCCGACCAATGAATAGACCACCTACACCTAGAGGACCATGTTACAGGTGCAGAGGAGATCATTTCATTAGAGAATGTACATTACCCAACCCCCCACCACCGCAGCAAATTTGGGAAGGATACTGTAGTGATTGAGGTAAAGAACATCTTTTTAGAGATTGCCCCAAGAACCCCAACAAAGTTAACTCGACATGTAGATCAATGTGATAGAAGTGATAGAGTCATTAGGGAGCGACAAGGAGTAGAGAGTACCATTAAAAGCAATAACAAGAGCTAAGGCTAGAGAAACCCCAGAAAAAACGAGAGAGAATGATCAGGTTGACAAAGAATTGAATATACCCACACCTCAAGTAGTTGCAGACTCGGAAGGGTTTGGGAAGAGTATTACAAGTAAACGGACCCAAAAATGGAAGAATCGTAGAGAAGGGATGAAGGAAAAGAAAATCCAACAAAAGATGGAGGAGGAAAATAACAAACAAGGCCAAGAAGAAGAACAAAAACTCGAAGGAGAAAATAAGATACAAAAGTGTAAAAAACCAGAGGCAGGATCAGTTCTAGCTGACCCTATGCCAGAGGAGTTAGCCATGTGGATTCAAGCATACCAGGCACGAATAAGAGCAGGACCAACCATTGAACAACATGAAAAGGAATATCCTAGAGGTGACCTAGAGAAAGAAAAGTTGGAGATATGTAAGAAATTAATTGAAGTGGCTCAACAGACCCTAGAAAAACCTGTTCAGCGACTGACCAACTCACGAATTCCTGAGAAAGAATTCCAAGAGTGTGTCACCCCTAATGACCCCAAGAAAGGAAACGAACACGAGAATTGTGGTGGAAATTACCGTGAGGATAAAAGAGAAGGATCCATTGTCCCAGAAGTCGATGGGGAGTGGCCTAAAGATTTGTGGGCAAGAGTCCAAGAAGACAGGTGGAAGGAAGTGGAAGGAATTGAACCACCCTTTGAGGAGTTACAAGTAGAAGGTGAATTTGAAGCCTCAATACCTGAATTAAACTCAGAAGGATTATTACAACATGATGAGAGCAAAAAGGATGAAGACAGTGTGAAAGCTTTGCCAAATTACACGGGGGAATACGAACATAATTCTGAGTTATATTGCATTCCCCCAATGAGAAGAAAAGAGCGGAACCCATCAATCCAAACATCCGATATTATACAACATCTTAAAAAGGTAAAAATCCCTTGTACTTTGACATTGGAAGAACTCTTGAAGGTAAAACCACATTTGAAGGAGAAGCTAACCTGTCAAATCGAGACAAAGTTAGATGGGAAGGGGATGCCTGATGAAGTGACCACAATCAAAATTCAAGTCGATAAGGTTGGAGATTTCAGTGAGGGAGATGAAGGAAACACATGCCTCCCAATCACTTACCGAGTTTATACCACTAAAGCCATCTTAGACTTGGGAGTAGGAGTAGGAACTGCTACCAAGGAAATTTGGGAGAAATGGGGAAAACCATCTTTAAGAACAACACAGATGAAGATTCAAGTGGCAGATGGACACACTGAACAACCCCTGGGATTATTGGAAAAAGTAACTTTCACTACATGTGGGGTTGAATTCAAGCACACCTTAGCAATCTGTCAATTTGAAAAGGCTAGCAATTATGAGATGATACTTGGAAGACCTTTCATGAGATAGCTTAAGGTAGTGCAAGTTTGGGGACAAGACGCGGTATACTTACAGCATGAGGGAACCACGACAAGGATAAATATCCATACCTTTGCTTATGAAGATGTTCCTCCCTTACAATGGAATCTGATTCACAAGCAGGAGGACGATCAATCCATCCACAGCATAGGTTCAAGTAACCAATCATGGATGAATGAAGACACTCATCTATGGATATGCCAGGTAGCAAAAAAGGAAGAGGAAAGGAAGAAAGGATGGCAGCAAATGCAAGGAGTTGCTAGATCTGTACAAGATCCAGCTTATATGCCCCAAATATTCCTAGATGAAGAATTCGAACCTCGTGGTTGGATGGAGATTTTGGCCACTCTTGATGTATGTGTAAATGAAGAGGTAATAACCATGAATGAGTGCATTGACGAGGAAGGATATGATGTAAGTTTATATGTGATTGTTCTCCAAGAAGCCGAAGAAGCAAAGGTAATTGAAAAAGAATGGATGGAGGATTATGAGAGCATTGAAATGGAGCATGAACAAATTGAGGCAAAAAGTGAAAATCAAAGAGTAAGTGTCATAACTAATTAGTTGAATCAAGGAATGACACAGGAAGAAGAACTTGGACTAGATAAAGAAAAAGAGGAAGGAGAAAACAAGCCTCAAGATCAAGTCAAAGTGCCAACCCACTTCACGAAATATGAGGTAGAAGAGATGAAAATTGCTATCCAACTTCCAAAACTGGACGCACGACTAGGAATAGCATATGACAACAAAGAACAGACCAAGAAAATAGTAGTAGCATTGAAGGAAGGAGAAGAGCGATGCACTTTTATAGGACAAGATGTCTCAATGGAGGAAGAACAAGAGTTAATACGATTCATAAGAGAATATAGAGACATCTTTGCTTGGACATATAAGGATTTAAAAGGAGTCAATTCCTCTATTTGTGCCCATAGAATCCCTATGACATCAGAAGCCAAACCTTCCAAACAAAGACCATACACGTATAATGGTGTTTACTCAGTTAAAATTAAGGAGGGGATAGATAAGTTGTTGGATGCAAGCTTCATTTATGAGATTGAACGCACGGAATGGGTATCACCTTTGGTGGTCATGCCTAAGAAGAATGGCAAGTTAAGGGTATGTATTAATTTAAAAAAAAGTAAACGCTGCCACCATACGAGGCAATTACCCATTACCTATCATCGACCATCTTTTGGAGAGGGTTGCAAGAAAGGAAGTCTACAATTTATGCATATGTGTATATATGTGTGTGTATGTATATGTGTATGCATGTGTGTATATGTGGATATGTGTATATGTGTGTATGCATGCATGTGTGTATATGTGTGTGTATGTATGCATGCATGTGTGTATATGTGTGTATATATGTGTGTTTGTATGTATGTGTGTATATGTGTGTGTATGTGTATGTATGCATATGTGTATATATGTGTGTATGCATGTGTGTGTATGTATGCATGTGTGTAAATTTATGTGTGTGTATTCTTGCATGTGTGTATATGTGTGTGTGTATGTAAGCATGCATGTGTGTATAGGTGTGTGTATGTAAGCATGCATGTGTGTACATGTATGTGTGTATGTATGCATGTGTGTACATGACATTTTTCTGCAGATAAAACTGCAAAAATGGTTCTCTTTGTAGGAGTGTGGTGGCCAACTCTACATCAAGATGCAACCACTTACGTCCAAAGATGTGACACCTGCCAACGAACAAAGTATCCTATGGAAAGAGATGAAATGCCACTAAAACCTATGATGAGTGCCAGAGCATTTACCAAATGGGGAGTAGATTTTGTAGGACCTATTAGTCCACTAGCTAAAGGTTCTCATGATGAGTACATAATCGTAGCAACGGATTATTTGACCAAATGGGTAGAGGCCAAAGCAACCAAGAAAAACGATGCGAGGACTATGGCTAAGTTTCTCTTCGAGAACATATTCACTAGATTCGGATTGCCTATTGAAATTGTGAGTGATAGGGGCACACATTTCGTCAATGAAGTAATAGAATCCTTAATGAATGAATTCTTAGTGATTCATAAGAAATCAACCCCTTATCACCCACCAGCCAACGGACAGGCTGAAAGTTCAAACAAAATCTTATGCACAGTCCTCACTAAAATTGTTAACAATGGTAGATCCCACTGGATAAGAAATTACATCACGCTTTATGGGCATTCCAAGTAGCCTACAAAATAGCAATAGGAACTACTCCCTTTAACCTAGTATACGAATAGAATGCAATTTAGCCAATTGATTTCTTGGTACCTACTCTCAAAGTAGCTACAAATTACGAATGGACTGGACATGAATTATCTACTCAATTGGATCAAATAGAAAAGTTACACGAAACAAGATTACAAGCTGTGGTAGGTATTTATGCAGCAAAAAGGCGGTAGAAGGCATATTTTGACGCTCATATTAAAGACAAAAACTTGAAGGAAGGAGATTTGGTCTTGGTCTATACTTTGAAGCAACATGCAAAGAAACTACAAAAAAGAGGATATGGACCCTTGATAATCAATTGTATATCTACCAATGGAGCCATCAGCCTAGCGACCCTAGATGGAGAAGTATTGCCAAACTATATAAGTGGTTGCCAAGTAAAGAAATATTTAGAGCCATTGACGGAGGAAATAATGTCATGACTTATAATGGCTAAACATAGACGAGAAGAGAACGAAAGAATACGAGAAGAAGCAAGACTGGAAGCTCTAGAACGAATTAGGAAACGCAAGGAATGGATGAGAGAAAGGGATGAAAGATATCGACTAGGAGAGGAACGCATTCCAATGGCTAACTTTAGAGCCTCTGAAAACCTAGGACAAATCACAAAGAAACCATATTTAAATTTGGGTGTTGGAACAGAAGAGTACCACTTATTGTATGCTCTCATTGACATAGGAGCAGTTGTAAGGTGTATTAATTCTTCAATGACTCAAAAACTCAAGGAAGAATTACACCCCTCTAAGGCACAATTGATTGGAATAGGAGGAAAAGTTACTAAATGCATAGGCGAGATTACCTTATCCCTGCATCTTGGAAAGAACACGATGCAACAAAAACTCTTAGTGTGTCCTGACTAGGACTTATTAGAGGAACTCGTGTTGGGTCAAGATTGGCTATATGAATATGAGGTGACTATCCAATTAGCTTTAGGATACATATCGGCCAAGATACGACATCGTGAGGTATTCATCATGTTAGATGACCGACCTGTCAAAGCCAAATGTATAGGCCTGAGAGATCACTCACACATGCATGATAATGAATGTACATTCACCCCTACTGAGGAAAGTCCACCATCAAGTACTTCATGTTAGAATGCACCGAATCTCAATCTCACACACACTCCCAAACTAGTGGACATCAGTACTAGCATCGTTTCCTGTAAAAACCCCTGCGAGGAATCAAGCACAAGAGGGACTCGTCAACAAGATTATCATGAACATTCACGTATTAGAATATATCCCATTCCTCGCACTAGATAGGCTTGGATAAAAAAAGATCAGGTGACCGCATATCATCAACAACAAAGCTACACTCTACATCAGAGACGACAACATTACAAAAACTCGAGTCATGTTGGACTCCGAGGACCACAAAGGATTGCTAGAGTGTGGATTCCAAAGAAGGTGATGGCCGCTCAACCGGCATGAACGTAGATATGGATTCCCAAATTATGCCCTCCGACAACAATCATTAACACGGAAATATCGAAGCTCAAGAAGGATCAGTATAACATGAAAGCTAAGCAACAAGGAAAAAACAACCACAGGACATTGCATGAGCCGAAATACGCAACAAAAATCATTCAAAGACTCAAAAGGCGGACGAAGCAGAGGTGCAACGTGAGAAGCAAAACAATCACCAAGAATGGTGGAGGTACAATTCGCCACAATAGAATAAAGGAGATATAGATGCCGAAAGGCAAAACAATCTGTATGCATCGATCAGATAATTGAGTTTGCACATATCTTGAGTTACAAGAGTCCAAAGTATGCATGGTAGGGCCACATGACAAGGCCATGCATTCGGCACTTAAATTTTCTCTTACTGAACAGTGAAGCACATTTCTCTCTTAGGGAATTTGCGAGCACTTGTACAATAATCTCAACAAGAATAACTAATGATTCAATGAAAGCTTTGGCTAGTTACTAATGCTTTTGTTTTCTGTCCAAGAGAAAATATAGAAAAATGTACATATGAAGAAAATCCCAGGTACTACCTTTCTCACACCCACGGGAAAGAGACGATTCACATCACTCGGAGAGTTGCCAAATTTATGGAACAAAAGTAAAGGATCACTCTTGATACCAGCTTTACACTAAAACTGATATGTATTGAGTGTAGATGGCATCTTCAAACTCTGAGGCTACACAAGAGGAAGAAGTCCTCCTATTGCCCTCGCAATTGATCTCAAGAGCAAGAGGTCATTGGTTCCTGGAAGAACAGCCAGTGTTAGAACTTCTTTTCATGGCCACCATTAAGATTATGGACAGGGATCACTACTTCCCAATTATGTCACAAGATTTTCAAACATTTAATATAGGGATTACCTTGCATCACTGATATTTGGACAAGTGCTGGAATTGATGCTTTTTTGCGACTTCTTATATATTTGCCACATTTTCAAAGATGCACACAAGTTATGAACATACTCCACTCAGTAGTTGATAAGCCGTCAATCCCTGAAGCGAAAGTGCTCGATAAAATTGGTGCATGGAAAACAATTCGATTCACCCATGACATGATCGACAAAACTTTTGGTTGGAGTCAGGATGGCCTCACTAATGTTAAAGATGAATGTCATGATCCAAAAAAGAGAACCTTTCTGGAAATAAACAGGACAAATATAGAAGAATCGATTCGATTAGTGCACCAACATTTTTGTTTTCGCAGTATGCATAGATATACAATGCCTCAGAAAATAGTAGTTCAATTGCTTTCCAATGCAATGAGGCAAGTTGGAAATAAAGTAAATCTCACTCCATATATTCAAGACTATCTATTCGAAGCTAAGAAGAAATGGAGTCAGAAGAAGTTCTTGAATGGAAGTTCAGCATTGACTTTACTAATATATGAAGCACTTGAGATGAAAGAATGTCTACGCTTGATGCCAAACTCCACCGAGATGGAAAAATATGTGAAATCAGCTATTGTTCCAAAGAAAAAGAAAATAGTTATCTCCATCGAGGAAGTGGGAACAAGTTCCAAGAAACCCATGAGAGGGACTAAGCATGCTCGAGAGGAAGCAACACAAGAAACACCACAGTCCAAGCAGACACACGTATTACCAAAGATCACCATGACAAAATAGCGCATCACAAAAAGGGATCCATCAGCGGCTCTAGAAGAAACGCATACATATATGTGGGGCCAAGTGAACCAAAATGTCCACGGACATCAATATAGACAGGCCAGTTGAGGGCAATAACAAAAAGGACAAAGAACATACTCCAGAATTAGCTACGAGATACAAGGAATTGGGACTAGAGGATTCTAGTTCGAATGAGGAATCTAGTTAGGAGAAAGACACCTTGGACACTCACATAAGAAGTTAAACGAAGAATGAGGAATGGACAGAGATAGACTAGGTCGAAGTCACGCTAGACAATCAACAGTCGCGAATACAGAATTAGGAAGCATCCATTGAACAAACACACCTTATTCAGTTAAATGAAAAGTCACAAATTAGCATAAAAGAAGCTTCGATCTCACACAAAGAAGCAGTACCACACATAAAAGAAGAAATATAGACAAGCATGGAAAAAGAAAGAGGTCTACAACAAAATATGGAACAAATTGTGATTGAGATTCCTGATGACACACCCCAAGGTAAGCCAGTAAGTAAAGAGGATGATCCAAAGATACAACTTCATATTCGGTAGCCACACGATACAACATTGCATGTGGCACAAGGAAAAGATGTACCCATAGGGGAAGAACCTAACATCCCAACAACATGGTTAAACGTGGATGTCACTCAACTGAAACCAATAGTCAAACAAATGATACAAACGGCCATGAATACACATCAGCAAATGATGGAAACAGATGCAAATTACGACAAGGCCATGAGAGAAAAGAATTAGTTTCAAGTGATGAGCGAACAACTATCTGCACAAATAATACAACTTCAAGAGGTGGTTTCAGCTAAAGAAACGGAAATAATCAAAATCAAAGGACAATGCACTACATTAATGGAGAAGAATCACAAGCTTCAGGAACAGCTGATAGAGCTAAAAAGACAACATGAAGCAAGTGAAGAGGACAAAGAAAGAATGAAAACTAGAAGCAATCTGCTAGAAACACAGCTCAAGGTATATATGGAAGAAAATGATAATCTACACAACAGGAATAAAGAATTGATGAAGGCCTTGTTATATGACCAACTAATAGAGACACACAAGACGAAGGTAATCGGCCAAAAAGAATGGATAGACCAGGTGGCAAAGTATGAAAATTTGCTAAAACAGGAGCAAATCTTAAAAGAAGAATGGGAACAAAAGTACATACAAGACACAAATCAACTAAGGAAACAACTCAAAGTGGTTGAGGAAAAAATCCTCCTAATCTATTATGAAGATGCTGATCAAATAGCAGAGATCGGTAATGAGCTTCTTATGGCTAAAGACGCACTATAGACAACCCTCAACGAAGTTAGGGTAAAGACTGAACGTCTTGCACAACTAGAAGGTCAAATAGAGCAAAAAGCAAACATCAGGGCACCAGTAGAGCCACAACCAGAGAGCCCTACTGACAAGGTAGAGGTACGTCCTCTATCTCCCCCGATCTATCATTCTCCAATAAAAGAGCAGATGGTGGAACCATGTGATGATCATCCAATGCCATATACTGCAGAAATAGGTCAGAAGGAACGGGCACTATTGGTGTCCCGATTGACACAAAATTTTGAAAATGAAGTGGTGAAAGTCATGAAAGAAGCAAAAATCAAAGGAGAAAACTTGAATACAATACTGAAGCCTTTCAATATTCCGTATGGACTCTTGAAAGAGAAAACAAGAAAATATATAAAGAAGATCACACAAAAGGATCCGGATGAGCAGTTGTACTTCAAAGACAATACATTCAATTACACTCAAGAAGAATTTGAATCTGCACAATCTGTATGGCAGAGAAATTTTTTGGAAAAAAATCCTACTTTGCGGGTGCACTAGCATGCAGCACCATACTTATTACAGGTAAATCCTTCTTTTTGTCCGACACCACGTCGTAGAGAAGCACACGAATTTTTGGATATGCAAAAGAGTGGTGTGATCAATAAACAGTGGCTGAATTACCCCGTACTTCCAAGTCCACCTCACAATTAAAACCATTGAATTTTGGATACAACGATATGCTACAGTACCTGATCTAGTTATCAAAATGACTAATAAAATCTTCAGCATGATACTTATAGTTTTGAAACTATTCAAACACGCGGCATATACAGTTTTAAACTTCATCGGTATCAACATGGCATAGATATCCTCATTTTTTATCTGTCTATTATGCCCAACCCACCTACAATCATGGCGTATTATTCACGGCTCATGTTTTTACCAAGCCCTTATGTGCAAACCTTCAAGGAAGCCTTTTTACAAGGTTTTTTGAAATTGATTATGAGATTTTCTTAAAAATGACAATGAATCTGAATGCTCGAATGGTGGGATATGAATTGAGCTTCTTCCGAGATCACAGACGGCCACCACATGATGGTGTGAAAGCTAAACAATGGAAGCAACTACTGATATGTGAAGCTAATCTATTGAATGAGATAGAGCAAAAGGTTTACAAAACATACTCCCGTCGAATTCCAAAGCCTATCGGGGACGACAGAGTTCAGGAGGGGGCATTGTTGAGGAACAATCCACCAATAAGAAGAAAAGAAGAAGACAAAGAAAGAAGCTTCACTGAAGGTATTCTATCTGAAGACATATCTCTACAGGAAGCCCCACAGGGGCACACAACACCCATCTCTGCACAGAGCCCTACAGGGGCATACATCAGGGGAAAGTACGTTGGTGACAAGGGCGGATCAAGGCCAACAAGTATCCATGAAGAAGTGCAAGACGATATCCGGCGGATCGAGGACCCCAAGAAGGTGCTTCAACCTCTTGATTTTCATAAGGTCCAGATTGAAGGCTGAAGATCCACACCTTCATACCTTCCACTGGTTGTGTGCATGGCAGCCCGACTTAACACAACAACCCAGATTTAAGAAGCCATTGGAAAATAATCCACGGGTTGCGTACAAGAAAAACAAGAAGAAGAGGCCACGACTAATGCATTAGGTCCCAAGTATGATCAGTTCCTTGTCCACTGGTAAAAGTATATCATTACAACTTCGACAGAAGCCGGCAGTGGTCGACTACAGGCGCCAAGTTGCAGACAAGAAGCGAAGCCTGTCAAGGGACGATAGAGACAAAGAGGGGGAGAGTGTTGCAGAGCTAAGAAGAACAAAGAGGTAGACAAAAAGAAGAGCCCCAAAATTTTTCCGATTTGGACACTTTATTCTTGTATTATAGCCATTTTGTAATATATTTTTTGATGTAAATGCACTAGAGGAGTCCTCTAGATGCATACTCAAAGAGATTTGTAGCTTACCTTTGTAAATTAGTAGGAAATTAGCCTTTTAGCTAATAAAGTGCCGGTCTCTTGTGTGAAAGAACCATTTTTGGGGCACATGTATATAAGTCAATTTGTGACTCTTCGTAGGGACGTTTTGCCATTGTGAGAATCAAGAGCACAGAATTTCGAATTTGTGTCTTCTCCTCTCTGTATCTTCTTCTTTGTGAGCTTGTATGCATGTGTGATGCTTGGAAAGAGTGCTTGGAAGTGTTGTCTTTCCATGAAAGTGCTTGTTTGCTGTAGGTAAGGTGTGTGCGAAGTGTAGGAAGTGCTCAAGTGTAGGAAGGTCATTCCCCCGACTCAGTATTTTACTCATAACTTGAAGGAGGAACCTCAGAGTCGAGTGAAAGGACCACCATTGGATGCGTCTTCTTGAGAGCTTCAAAACGAATCCGTTATTCACTATATTCGGGATCTAGAGCTGAGAGGAAAATGTGATTTACTGTTGACTGCTTCTCCAAGTGTCGTGACACCATAACTGAACCCTGAGACTGAGAGCCTTTGTGAAAAGGTGTGCAATGTTCTTTTGCGTGGGCACATATGCCAAGCTCATCTCTCTCTAGCAAAGAACCTCTCCCTAACATAATGATAATGCACCCTAATGTTCTTAGTGCGAGCATGAAACATAGGGTTTCTCGCAACTACGAATGTGCTCTGACTATCAATGAAGATGGTGGTGGTAGACGAATGACCAGCACCCAGATCATCCATAAGGCTTCTAAGCCACACACACTCAATAGTCGCTATGAAAGCTGCACTATACTTAGCCTCACATCTCGAAGGGGCCATCGTAGGTTTCTTCTTGCTCAGTCAAGATATGCATGGGCTACCAAGCATGAAGCGGAAACCACTAGTGGACATGCGAGTGTCATAGGAACTAGCCTAGTTAGAGTGAGAAAAAGCAAGCAAATCTAGTGGTAATGATTCCCCTTGGGATAAAACAAATCAAGTAGTTGGGTATCACTCAAGTAGCGAAAGATAGGCTTAACCGCTAGTGAATGCTTGACACCTGGGCAATGCATAATCCTTCTCATCTCTGAGGCATAAGTCAATCAAACATCCAACAACGTGCTGATAGAGAAGAACATCAGATGCATATAGCATCATGAAGACTCTATCCTAAATCTGTGTCCATAGGACTGGGAATAGGTTTACAGACTTCAAGGCCAAAATGCTATAATAATGAGTCAATATATTTCGTTTGACACAAAGCCATTTCACCATCAACGTGCATGAACTGAATGCCTAAATAATGATACAAATGCCCTAAATCAGTCATCTTGAATGAGGCATGTAAATGAGCATTAAAATCAGCAATATGCTTTTCATGAGGACTAGTGAGCAGCATGTCATCAACGTACACCACAATGACTAGAAACACACCATTTGCACGGTTAACATATAAGGTGATCTCAATTGGATTGTTCTCAAAACCATGTGGAATCAGATAAGCATGTATCTTTTCATACCAAGCACATGGTGCTTGCTTTAAACCATACAATGCCTTCTTTAACCTGAACACCTAGTTTTCATTCTCTTTTCCAACCATGATGAACTGTAAGTGCAGAGGTGTTATGAACAGTAGTCATTTGGCAGGAGGATGCAAAGGTTTCATTAAAATCAATGCCCCTTTCCTCCGCATAACTCTTTGCAACAAGCCTAGCCTTATACTTATTAGCTAGTCCATCATGTTTATGCTTCAGTTTGTATACCCACTTAGTGCCAATGGCCTTCTTGCTAGGAGACAATTCACATAAAGACGAGGTACCATTTTTCATGATAGCATCATATTCAGATTGCACTGTAGCCATCCAATGTTTAGAATTTTATGCTTCATCAAACAAAACAAGCTTAGTCTCGTCACAGAGACTAGAGGTAGCCATAGCATAGCTATCTAATGCAAAAGAGGCACTATGAGAGCCTGAACGAGTACAATATGAAAGAGGTGCATCTAATTTGTTATCACACAAAGTTTAGACTAGCCATTTTGGCATAGGTTTTGCCTCCTCAACATCAGTTCTGTCATCAACAAGTGCATCTTGCAAATCTACATAAATTATAGAATTATCTACATCATCATATGAAACCTGTAAAGGCTGAGAAGTTTCCTCACTAGGACTAGCACTAGAGTGTCCACCTTAAAAAGAGGCAACAAAGTATCATACATGTCTTTGGAGCTAACAAATGTGTCTCTCGTACATGAAAGTAAAGGCTGAATATCATCTTCCACAAAAATAACATCATGGGTAACCAAAATGGGTTTATTCCGTGAATGATGCAGACGAGAGGCTTTGTTTTCAAAACTATACACAAGAAAAATACATTTTACTGCTTTATCATCCAAGTTCCTATGATGTTGTTTAGGCACTAATGCATATGCCAAACAACCAAAACATGTAAATGAGCAACAGATGGCTTGTGACCATACCAAGCCTCATATGGAGTGATAAACTGTAGTGCTTTAGTGGGACACCTATTAAGTACAGATGCTGCATACATGATAACCTCAAGCTAGAAACTATGTGGTAGAGCCCGACTCTTGACCATACACCTCACCATGTCCATGAGTGATTTGTTCTTCCGTCTGGCAACTCCATTCTATTGAGATGTACACAACACTATATACTGATGTTTTATCCCATGTTCAGCAAGAAATTAAAGGCATAAGACATATATCCCCCCCCCCCCTCAATGAGAAGAGAGCGTGCCAATTTTACATGCTGAAAGATTTTCAGTCAAAACCAAATACTATTTGAAGCACATGAACACTTTGGACTTTGCTTTCAATGGATATACCCATGCATGCCTAGAAAAATCATCAATGAAAGTCACGAAGTAAAGATAGTTTCCAGAAGAGGGTGTTTGCATAGGATCACAGACATCACTATGAACAAGCTGCAATTTTTTAGTAGCTCGAAGTGAACAATCTTTTGGAAAGGAGCGACATTGCATTTTGCCCAGAATACAGCCTTCATAGAAATGTTTTCTAGGTGCCTCAAGTTTGGGCAAACAGGACACCATTTCAGATTTCTTCAAGAATAGCAAGCTAGCAAAATTGAGATGCCCAAAGCATGCATGCCAAAGCTTTGCATCTGACAGCCTGAGAATCATGTACTGCACATGCTGAATCATTCATAGATTTTTCATAGTCTATGAGCTTTTACAGCCCATGGCATAAAATGCCAGAAGCAATAATCATGTTGCCATTTGAGAGATCATGAAGTGTACATCTATCATCAACAAATTTCACAACCAAGACAACCTTGGCTAATGCAAAAATTAATAATAGCTTTCTCTTGATCCCTAGCACAAATAAAGCATCCGACAAAGTGAAAAAACTACCATCACTAGTAGTCAAAATGATCTTACAAACTCCCATGATAGGATAAGGGGAGTTGTTGGCACATGTCATAGTATTCCCTGTAGGGGGCTCGAGTAAAGTGAAGAAACTATGCTACGTGGTGATATCTTTGGTTGTCCCACTATCAAAGTACTAAACATCTGAGTCTGCTACACACATACACTGTTCAAGCAAAGATGGGTCAAAATTGCAAATAGTAGTAAACACCCATTCTTCAATCTGCACAAGATTAGTAGACTCTATTTTTTGTGTAGATGCCTATGTATCAATCATACTAGGCTCTTTATTCTTTGCCTCTTTTGCAACTAGTTTTAGATAGTTCTTTATGACCTGATCATTTCCTTTACAATACTTACAAAACAATTTCTATTTTTTTTATTTCTTCTCATCTTTTTCTTCCTTCTTTGAATGTGGAGCATTTGCAGATTTCTGCTTACTAGTAGATGAGCTCCATTTACCTTTGCCCTTGTGACTAGTTAGGAAAGCTTGATCTGCAACATGCATAATGGAACTCTTCTACCTAGATTGATCTTTTTGCAACAGATGATAGACTAACTCCTCAAATGACAAGGCATTTGGATTGCCTTTCAACATCAAATAAGGAGTAGAAGCAAAACTCTAATATGAATCAAGAAGAGTGTTCAGAACGGTCTGCACAAGTGAGCTATCTGGTATAACTTCATCAACTGAAATCAATTGTTCCTTCAACTCTTTGATCTTTGTTAGAAAACTGTCGATAAAAATAACCTTCATTCATATTCTCACTCTCTAACTGTTTTTGGAGCTAAGCAACACGGACCTCATTCCTAGCCTTGTACAATTTTATAATTGTATCCCAAGCACCCTTAGCTATTCTATAAGAGCGAATGTGAGGAATAATGGCACATTTGATAAGGCTATCAATGCATGTGCTTGAGCATCTCTACCATCTCAACAAGGTTTGTCTATAGTAGGTGCATCAGAAACTAGAGCACAAACAGGAATCTTAAGAATATCAGCATCTTGAACACGAACTACGTCAGCTTCAATACCTCTATTTGCAGGTGTCATAGGATGTTTTTCAACATCCTACACAATTTTCTATAGTCCTTTTGCAACCAATACATGTTGCTTCATATGAGCCCACAATGGGTAATTGGTACTGTCCAACTTATCCCCAACAGCTAACATATGAATTACATCACTACTTTAAACCATGGCCACTAACTAAAATACCCTGATGCAAAAAAATGTCTATATCCAAAAAAGTTGAACAGAATTACCTTGATCAATTTTGGTAAACCTCTAGCAGACTTCAAGATTCTTATAATGGCGAACCAAAGCCTCTATATATCTTTGGCACAAAAAGACAAAATAGCCAATATAAGTGCTATGATAGTGCATTCACAGGTGGAAATGAGCTCAGATCGCAATTTTGGAACCACAAATCGAAATTGTTTTGATCTCCTAATCATTGTAAGTATGCTCACCAAATTTCATGCAATTCTGAGACTGTGACCAAAGGAGTGTCGACGATGCATAGATGAGGTGGCAACCTACTTTGATACTAGTTTTTGGAGTTAGCCGTCTCCGAGAGCACACGAACAACACAATGAAGAAGAAGAAGCTTGGAGCACAACACACAAAGAAGCTTGGAGCACAACACACAATACTAAATGGATTACCACTAGAATGTACAAAGATAAGTAAACCCTTAGGGCTATAGGCGTATATACAAGCCGGGGAAAAAACCTCCTAAAGAGGGAAAAAAGTGTCCCACCGGTCCTAGTCTGTTCACACATATCACTACCTAAATATATCAACACATTCGCTTACATTCTAGACTACCAATATCTTCACCTAATCTTTTCCTATGATGCTACAAATTACATGTGACATACATTTAAGGATTAATTAATATCTTGCATGAATTTTCCTTGATACATTTTCTTACCTAAAATTCATCATGGATTTTTACATTTCCTTTGTTGTGCCACCAAGTCACTTGGTTCTACAAGAAGAAGTTATAATTCTTTTCCCTCATGTTCTTAAATATATTTGCGAACAACCTTCATGAAGGTCTCAAAGTACTTAGATAATCTCCAATATGTTTCCATTATCCATAATATTCCTCATTGCAAAGTTGATCATAAACATATACTTATGGATCATAGTGAATCATATTTATTGGTCATTCTATCGCCTCATTTGTATCACCATCATGTTTTTCTTGCGAGATCACATCAGCAACAATATTTAACTTTCTAGCTATATGTACGGAAGCTGGATTAATAAAATTCACAAATGATATTCAACCAAACATGGCAATGTCCCGACTTGAGTGATTCACGTTCATACAAATTAAGGAAAGATAAATTCTTTCTATAGTCATATTGGATTCAATACAATATTTTTTTTTTGAATTAAATGCACTTGCAACTCCCCATAGCTCTCTTTCTATCCAAGGATAATTTTTTTAAGTATCATCAGCCCTCATCATTATCTTCACCAATGATCCAAGCTATCCTAGTAGGACTAGGATTATGATTATGTTGATCAGTCTATTCCCTAAATAATCTACTCCTTTTAGAATTAAAGCTTCAACAAGAATATGTTGATCAGTCTATTCCCTAGATAATCTACTCCTTTTAGAACTAAAGCTTCAACAAGAATTGTTTAAATTTACTCACTAATTTGAATGTTTCTTATTCCAGATAGACTTTCGTTTCTTTTCAATAGATCATATAGCATATTTGCAACATGAGCACAGTGAGAGTTTGAGACACATAGAAGACACAAGCGGCTAAAAATCTCCTCACTTCTTTAACATGATTGCAAAATTTTGAATCTTTCAAATGGATTCACATATGTCAAATAAAAAAAAAATTCATTGGTACTCAAAACAGATTTTTCCAAAGAGAAGATCAAACAAACATCTTCAAATCTTTAAAAAATTTTTCCACAATCAAATATATGATGGATAAAAAACTTCATAGATCCAAAAGAATCATTCATCTCAGGTTTCACTATTTCTTGACAATTGTTCATTGGAATATCATCAATAAAAGGCATGGCCACATGCATAATAAATCTATGAAGAACAAAATTGATCGCATTCATCGTATGGGAAACAAGAATTGATATTCCTTATGGAAAAGTACATATTTGTACCACACCAAGTGGAGTCTTCATTCTCCATTGCTAATATGAATCTTCTTTGAGTTTGATTTGTTTGATTCACTCTTCAATCCTACGTTTTGAGAATCTCTTAAGATAGAGTCTTCAAAAACTTCATTTTGGTAATGGTTGAGTGATAGGTTTCACTTTTTAATTAACTATTTTATATTATGTAGTAATATCAACTAGATTTTGTTCTAGACAAGCAACCACAAGTTGGTATTTTTTTATCATATCGAGGAACACAAACTTTGATTCTTTATTCACATCTAAGGAATTCTCTATTTCTTTGAACGATCATCATCTCAATCATATATTCAATGTTTCTGTCATATGAAATTATTCCTTAGTTGAACTTGTTTGGTATATTTTATCTTTGTAGATATTGATATTTTGATGCAGGTAAAGAAGTTGAAACACGTTCTCATCTATGCACAAACTTCAATCTATGTGAGGCATCAAACCATCTATCAATGTTGTCTTGCTCATAGGCGATTTTACCATAAATTTTGATCAAAGTACATCCCATAGTCCATGAAGAGTGTAAAATCATCACACATATGTTCATAGGAAGATATATGACCTTACTCAATTGTCTTGTAGTCCATGGTTAATTTGGAAATACCTTCATGACTTGTAGTGAATATAGACTGGATGCAGATCAAACTCTTTTCTATGTTGTCCATGATCCATCACCTTTGTTTCCATTCTCATTCCACCAATTAATAGTTTCCAAAGAATACTTTCATAACAACATTTATCTTGGACAGAAAAGTGGAATTCCATCAAAAGGCCACCTATGGTCATAGGAACATTAGCACATGCACCTAATAGAATGGTTCATCTATTTTTTTAAGTGCTCGTTATCCATCCATCTTCCTTGTCTGTTGGCCATTAGGATTCAACATACAACTTTTCTGAGATCACTCTTATATTGGATCCATAGTCTACCCGTGCTAGAGCTAAACATGGTTCACGTTATCACTTATTTCAATGTTTACTTCTAGCATTCCTCAAGCCCACATGTTCTTGTTAAACTACATGTTCTTGTTAAACTGACTTTGAATTCTTTTCATAGATTCATCAAGTAATGGGACCACAAAAATTCCTATTTACTTCACGGGTCAAAGCTTCATTATTACCACCATCCTCATGAGTTGAGTCATTTAGTGTGGTCGTATCATTCATAACCTGAGTAACATTAGGAGACTCTACCATTTCCACATCTTGTGGAAGAGCGAGCCTCTTCCTTCTTACAAGCTTTGTAAGAATATTTTTTATCTAAAGCGTCATGATTGAAAATACTTATTCGAAGGACATCATTACTCGAATCTTGGGTAAAACGTCATAGAAATTGTTCTTGCATCTTTTTTCTTCTAAACTTCTTTTGATACCTTTTAAAACTTTTTCTTTTGTTTCTCGTCTTGTTATTTAATCTTAATTTTCTTTGTAGAATCTTTCTTCTCTCCGGCTTGATCTTTTCATGGATTAGTTTGAGTTTAGTTTTCTTGAAAAAGTTTATTTCCTTATCTTATCTCTCACCAGTTTTCCTCATCTTTCTGGGTTGGAGCTTCATGAAACTAACCCTTCTTTCTGTCACCTCTAGATCTCTTTGCTTCATCGTTATTTGGATTCTAAGTCACTCTCCTATGGCATTCAACCTCATCTTGCATCTTTTCCTTTTCTCCTCAATATTTTCTACAAGGGACCACACTAAGAAATGATCTACAAGATATTTCCAAGCAATATTTTACATAATCGCATCATAGGAATCACATTGATTTGGTAATCAAGACTACAAATTGATGCTAGTTTTATGGTAGTCCAAATGTATTTGTTGATATGTGCCTATGTGAACTAATAGAGGAGTAGAGTCACTTTGGCTAGGTGGTGAGAGTCATGAACGGATATTGGTTTCACATAGAAATAGTGTCGTGTGTTCTGCGCTAGACATATACTATTTGTCTTACATTACAAGGCTTCTACCCTACCCTCCACATACACATACACACACGAAGACACACATAGAGAAACACACACGTACACACACACATATATATATATATATGTATATATATATATATATATATATATATATATATATATATATATATATATATATATATATATATATATATATGTGTGTGTGTGTATGTGTGTGTGTATGTATATATAAAGAGAGACAATTTTATGTTCTAACTCGTCGTTTCACATGAAAATTTGAAAATACCATTCAGACTTACAAAATTCCTATTGAAAACATAAGCGAACGTTATATATAGGATCTGGCCTGCGTGAGCTTCCAAAGTTGAGGATTGAAACATTCATCTTATAACTTAATCCCACCTGTCGATCATGTGGGGCCACCTGTCGATTCCAATGTTTCTTGTCAACGCATGCCGTCGGAACCATTTTCAGCTGCATTGAGAATGATGCGCAATTTGAGGAACCATGTATGTGGAGGAGCATCATGCCACTGTTGCCATATTTTTTATCCTTGCCGAAGAATGGTTCCCAAAACAAGTAAAAGTTGTAGTGGGTCGATCTGATGCTTCTCCGATTTTCTACGACGTTGTGGACATGTATGTACTATTAAAATCCGTCACTGCATTCTGCCTGCTTCCAAAAATGCGTCTATAGTTGTATGGTATTCACATACCTGAAAAAGGGCGAGCCATTTTGAGGATTAGGAAAAGCAGAAAGTTGTTTTGGAAAGACACCTCTATAGCAGAGATAAACCGATACGAAGCAAAGAAAAGATGCGAAAAATGAGGCACACATTGACTAAAGAACGAAGTTACATGCATGGAAGACGTCTTACCAGTTTCAATGATTCAGATTAGCATTATAGAATGCTTATTGAAACATGATTACCATCATAGCATTATAGGAACCTTGCCGAGGAGCTACTCCCAAAGGAACTAAAGAAAAGCAAGTTTAATGGGTGAACCTCAGATGCTTAACTCATCAGCTGCGACATGTTCCTGACATGTCTGTACTATTAAACTCCATCACCCAATTCTGCATACATCTAATATAGTTGCATCAAACGATCGACTCAATGACATTTGAATGACGGATATGAATCTCCGATCGAGCATTTCTGTTATCGGTTACAAAAAGAGTACTTTCCTTATTACAAAATAACGTAGATGGATCCATCATGCTGATAGAGTTCCGAACATCATACTGATAGAGTTCCGAACATCATGGCACTGTTGCCATATTTTTATTCTTCGACAAGAACGACTTGGTTTGTTTGGTTTTGCAAGTCAGTGATAATCTCAAGAGAGCGTCATAATCTTAGATTTGACACATGGAAAGAAGCAGAGATGCTTGTTGGTGAAAAGGTCGAGGCTCGAATTGTTTCCTAAAACAAGTTTACTATAGACAGTGTAAACAATGTGCACGTGTGATGTGATCTGAGGTTTTGTTGAATTATATGGTCCCCAGCTGCCCGCTGCTTAGAAGACAGTACTATTCAATTTTGCCTTATATCGCGAGATGCTCTGCAGATATCCCGAGTATTTTGAGTATTTCACAGAACCAAACATGGTTTCCTCCATAGTTCACGTACCATTTTCGACCTTCGAACGACTTGGGAAGTAGATTCGCCATGGAAGTAGATTGGCCACCTTCTTTTGAAGTTCTGAATTGACTCCGCTTAAATGGCTTCCTTGCGTCACTACGATTCGACTCTACATCGTGGACCCGCATCCTAGTCGCGTTGTTTCTGATGGTGGAAGTAATCCATGGCATTTTATTGACGCACTGTTAGAGCGGAGGTGTAAGCTACTGCCATTATGGGCTTTGTGACACCATATCGCTTAATTGTGATTTTCAAGTCTCAAACAGGTGAACGTAGTTGGTAAGGGAATGGTGAAGTCATGAACATTTGTAGCAGCAGGTCAATGCTCTCGTATATACAAAGATATTCTGCTGGGTACATGGCCGACAGTTCTTCAGAGGACCACATTCGTTAAATCCACGAAAGGCTGCATCATGCATGCAGAAGATGCTTTCTGGAAAAAACAAATCCGGCAGTGTTCACGACGCAAGATCTAACGGACGCTGAAGACAAAGGATATCAAGCGCACGCGTGATTTGATGTGATACGGGATGTTCTGGAATCACAAAGTCGATGAAATGCGAAGGTGCTCGCTGCCCGAAATACCCACCCCCTCTTAGCTCTTAGCTCTATTGTCTGAAACTTATGCGTTCTGATGCTTTGCCCTGACACTTGTAAGGTTCCTGCTTTTCACACTGAATCTTTCACTCTCTTTCTCTAGTGCACTTCCCAGGCACACTCACACAAATACCTCGTCTCCGTTTTGTTATGCAGATGTTCATCGATGTTCATAGCTGTGCATGCACATAAATAATCCATTTGATTGTTATGCGGCAATCCAGAGGGTGATTCGAGCTACAATCAAAGAGGGTAAGGAGGAGCATTTTGACAAGATGAGGGTTTTTGAGAGTATACAAAAGCTTCAAGAAATATTTGGGATCAAGCAACGGCTCTCCTTGTAGTGCATGGTCATCATGACTCCCTCATCTATTTGGGATATGGGGAAGAAAGTTTTTTTTTTTAATGTAAAGGAAGTTCGGCATTAGCCTACTCTCCCGGACTTGAATTAAATAAAGAAAGAAAGGTACAAGAGAAGGGGACTAGTGCCCAGAGGCCACCCCCAAATCCCACAAAGCAGGGGAAGCTTTTATAGATGTCCATCGTGGGATAAGAAAGTTTAGTCTCCATTTCAGCCATCACCTTTAAGGTGTTCAACATGGATCAGAACATTCAACCCTGATGCATATTAACTTTTAGCCCAACTTCAAAGCTTGTGTTTGGAGAAGAAGATCACAAACATAGATAGCAAAATGGAGAGAAAGTGACCCTCTTAGGTGTTCGCGTCAATTGTTAAGCAATGTCCTTGTTAACCCAAAAAAATCGTCGTATGATATGCATGCATTTATGATGATGGATAGCAGAAACGTTACAATGAAGAGGAAGTGAGAACATTACTTCTCTAACTAATGATTTAGAGAGAAATTTTATGGGATTTTGCATGAGCTAGCTGTTCTGGTTCCCATGCAAGGCATTTCCTTTCGTGAGCTGATTGAGTCGAAGTGCATGACCGTGCAATTCTTGCCAAGGGTAAACGTATGAGGCCTAGGGTGCATTTAGTCCCATTCTCTTTGCTTTAGAAAACGGATCATTCTTTGTTGCGACTTGTCCTTAAGTGCATCAACTCTCGCGCTTGGCCTAGCCAAGGTCTTTCACTTGAGTCTTGATTCATTCGAGCTCTAGAGCGCTCCATGGATATACCTAGAAAGGACAAATGTACTCAACTTCAAAACAAGGCCATGAACTCAACCTTGCACAAAGAAAATACAATTTTTCTTCTCCTCTTGTCAAAATCATATACGTACGATCCCTCACTTATGGAAGGGAACACAAGTTATTTCGCTTCCAAAGTTGATTCCACAATTACATTCAAGGTTTTATGAAAAATTGTTGCGACTTAGATCCTTCATGAATCCCTTGGAATCAGTCAACTTGCAACATATTTGAAGACAAGGAGATTCATGTAGGCATACATGCCTCGATATGATTCCTTTTCCAAGGAGAGCGACATGTACCTTTTCCACTTAGAGCTGACTACCACTTAGAGCTGACTACCACTAAACCTACATGATGCTCTTTGCTTTGAGGAAATCCTTTCGTTTGCATATTTTCTCGAGTAGGGGTTCTACCAAAGAGAAGCATTTTTGTTTATATAAAAGACTTGAAATAAAGCTACACATGTTTACTTAGTCCATAAGATGAAACGATGCCTTCTTGAAGGAGCAGAGCGTACTTGAAATGCTTCTTGATGAAGTTCTCTACAAGTTCCACTTGCAAGAATTCACTTTTTTGCTAACCACGTCTCTATGTCAAGGAACATCTTGGATTAGTCTCTCTGAATGGAAGAGTGTTGTCAGAACAAAATCACTCTATGGTTAGAACCATTGAACTTAAATTTAACTTTTGTTGGATTATTTCACTCTACTTTTGATGTTTAATATGATAATCGTTGATGATGTGTGGTGATTTGGTACGTGTAGGAAAAATAAAAAGAAAAAAGAAGAAAGTAGATGAGCATGATTTGATAACTGATGAATGTTGTATGTGTGTGTGTTGGTTTTGTGTGTACTTCTCAGTGAAGTGAAAGTGTATGTGTAACCCTAAATTATTAATGTGCTTTCATTTATGAGTATTGATTGTCTATGTGTAAATGTGTGTGTCTTTGTATATATGAGGACGTGTGTATTTGAATTTTGTATAAATGCTTGGGGTTGTATGGGTGTGTATGATTGTGTTCTTGAGTGTGTTTAAGTGTATGCCTTAAATCATTGTGTTTTTTGAGGTGTGTGTATCAATTAATGAATTTATCTGGTTTTATGTATGTTATATGTATAATGTGAGTGTATTTATAAAAGAATGATTGTGAGTGTAAGCGTTTATGAGTGTTTGAATCTTTATATGTTTGTGCCTCAAGATTGAAATGGGTTGTGATTACAAGTCTAAGTATTAATGTTTGTGAACTAATAGATGTTAATTTATTCAATTAAAACTTAATTTTTGTACTAAGTCGAGCATATATAAACTCCCTTGGAGAAAAGAAGGCATGGATCGTTCTGGTCTTTTCTTTGCTTAAGCCTGACCAATTATCTTTAGCCTAATAGTTTTACGGGGTTAAAAAAAAGAACAAACCAAAAGAAAATGAACATATTAGAAAAAAATCAAATCTAGACTTGACCAAATGGTAAAATGTAGTTTTAGAAATTGTGAGCCATTCGGCTATCTTGTTGCTGTCCAGAGAGCTTGTAGGTTATGTTGCAAGAAGAGGGCAAAGAAGTGTGTGCAGAGGCACTCTATCAATGTATGCAAAGAAAGAAAGAAAGAAAGATGAACCTGACATCGATGAAATATCAGAGAGAGAGAGAGGGGGGCGGGAGAGGGGGGGGGGGGGGGGGGGGGGGGGAGAGAGTGAGGGAGAGGGAGAGGGAGACGGACTAGGAGAGAGAGAGAGAGAGAGAGAGAGAGAGAGAGAGAGAGAGAGAGAGAGAGAGAGAGAATGAGAGAGAGAGGGATGGAGAGAGAGAGAGAGAGATTTGGAATTGCACGTATTCATGGTAGTAAAGAAAACAAAACGATGGCCCACAGTGAATGTGTGTGTGTGTGTGTGTTTGAAGGACAGAGAGAGAGATGGAGAGATGGATAGACACTTAAGGTTAGAGTGTGAAAAGCCAAAAGTGTAGAAAACGAGAGATAGAGATACAGGTAGAGAGAGAGAGATGAAGAGAGAGAGATGGAGAGAGAGAGAGAGTTAACGCCACTGCATAGAGTTAAAAGAGGTTAAAGTAGATGAATTAAAAGAGAATTAAAATGATGGGATATATATATATATATATATATATATATATATATATATACACATATATATATATATATATATATATATATATATATATATATATATATATATATATATATATATATATATATATATATATATATAGAGAGAGAGAGAGAGAGAGAGAGAGAGATTATAATGTTGTTAGTGTGATTGTAGGTTAATAATCAAATGCATGCATTCCTGTTTTTATTTATCTATATTTATTTATTTATTAATTTTCAGATGTATACTATATGGACTGTTGGAATGATGCTTGAAGTAAATATATTTGTTAAATAGGTCACATGAAAGTAGGAAGCTAGCTAGATTGAATAAAAGACAAATACAGAAAAGGAAAAACAAAGGAGAAAACAGTGAAAACAAAAATAAATAGAGATAAAAAAGAACATATATAGGAAAGTTAAAAGAATAATTAACAATTAGAGTACTTGGTGGATTATTATGAGGTAAGGGAAAGAAAAATAAACGGAAAATAGAAAGAAAATGGATATAGCACACGTTTTTTCTATCAGAATGATATTTATTTTACAAGTACTAATGAGGTTATTTCTTTAATGATTCTCTGCAAAGTTAATCAAGTGATGTGAAGTTAAAAGAGACCTTCAGTTTTTTGAAGTATCGAATGAATTTGTGAGAAGCTATGGGCTAATGGAAAATATTTGAAGTGATTTGACTGACATAAATGAGTTGTCTCATCATTAACGTTGGACCCATGCATTGCGTTGCATGGCTTATTCGCCAGTTCCAAGCTGTTGAAAGGTACTTTTTTTTTTCAATAAAAAGAAGTTCGGCCATGGCTTAATCTCCCGGACTTTAATTAAAATAATGAAGAAAAATTACGGATGAATGGGACTAGTGCCCATGGGACCCCCCAAATCCCACAAAGCAGGGATGAGTTTGGCAAGCTAGAGGGCATTACAAATGAGGTGTACAAAACTATCATCTCCTTCATGGGGGACCCATTTGGGTTTCAGCTTGTTATCTACGAGGAGATAAATACAGTGCTCCCTAAATGGAGGAGATCTCTTGTCTCGGGAGATTCTTTTACGTAGAAGAAACAAGGATTTCTCAATCGACCATTCCATTGGGGTTTGGCCAAAGTTGACAGCACATCGCTCCCTCCAAATTTTCCAAAGAGTCTCGCCTCTGATGGCATTCCACAGCCTAGAAGAGCAACCAATCGCCTCACCCAACAGCACCTGTGGCCAATTGATTTGGTTCGAGAGAAGCAGAATCCGTGTCATGTGATGCCAGATAACACGGGACTTGGGGCAATCGAACAAGAGGTGAAGGAGGTCTTCGATGCATTGATGGCACCGCTTGCACCAAGGAGGCACACCACAAATTTTGTTGGCCCTTGCGTTGTACCAGATACCTTTATGCAAGATTTGCCACATGAGAACGGATTTCTTGATCTCATTAAGGGGTGCCAAATCTACATGAACTGAAGTTCCCATCGAAGTTTGGTCCAAGAAAGGCACCACACCTTGTTAAGAGTGTGGTGAACATCTAAGTTTTCTTTGAAGTTGGGAATTGTGGATAGTTTCTTACCATTGCTCCATTTGAGACCCTCTAGGCAAGGAAGATCATTTCCGCCGAGAAGGTGGGTAGTTGAGTGGTCCCACGCTAAACACCTGTTTTGAAGAAGAGTCCATTCTTAGAGAGAAATTCTATGTCTTGGGTCTAAGTCTTCAAACCTAATCCACTGGCTGATCTCTTGTTTCCAGAGTTGCTTCCACTGTTTGTACCCCTTGTTCCATAGTCACTTAGCCGTTTGGAGGTTCCAAGACCCCACCTCCCTTAAGCCGCTGATCGGGAACCACATAGAGTCATTTTCTCTTATCCCAGCAGCCCACTTCCTCTCATCACTGACTCTGATGAATTGTTTGGCTTTGTTCCAACTCTTCCATAAGGAACACACGATGCTAAGGCCTTTAGGGGACACTGGGTGGGGGAAGAACAAAAGCGTGAGGATCCCAATGTCCTTCCAGCCGGGACGACCAACTAAGGTAAGGTCTTTCAAATTTTTGAAGATCAATTTAGCCCAGGAGGACTCTCTATTGCACCAAGCCTTGATAAACCACTTTGTCATCAGCTTTTCAGCTAATCCAGTGATATCCAAAATACCCAAGCCTCTTGAGCCCTTTGGGCTAATACAAGTTTCCCATTTGATTTTTGGAAATCCCCCTCCTATTGGGGTCCCCAGTCCATAGGAAGTTTCTGCAGATCCTTTCCACTTTGGCCAATTCTTTCTCCTTAGGTCTCCAAAACGAGATGTAGTAAATAATCATAGAAAGCATAAATGTGTTGACAACCATTGCACGCCCTGCCAAGTTAGCTTGCATACCTTTCCAATGATTTAGTTTGCTATCCAATTTGGATAGAATCCATTTCCACTGTTGGTCCATCGAGATATTGAAGCCCATCGGAATGCCGAGGAGACAGAAGACTTGGCCGCTATGGATAAATTGACACCCCTGATCAATCAACAGTTGGGGCGGAGGCCCATGGATTGCTCTGAAAGCAGTTTTAGCATGGTTGATTTTTGAACCTGACGCCTTACAAAAGGTGTCGAGGCAGTTCAAAAACACCTCAATGTTGTTTCTATCATTACGAACAAAGGCACTCATGTCATCGGCAAAGAGTGTAGCAATCATCTCGTCGTGACCAAGGGGAAGGGAGAGCCCTTTGAGGTTTCCAGCATCCAAGTGATGCTTAAATAGGCGACTAAGGCCATCCGAGGCGATAGCGAAGAGTAAAGGAGCCACTAGGCAACCTTGCCTGATAGATCTTTTTTATGATATGGGTTCAGCGAGCTTATCGTGGATGTTTATTCTTGTTGAGGAATTTCCGAGTAGAGTGGAAACCATCTTCGTGAACTTTTGGCTGCATCCAAGATCTTTCAGAGATTGAAGAATAAAGTCCCATTCCAATCTATCATATTCTTTGTCAAAGTCGATATTAATGAATATCAGCTCTTGAGCAGACTCCTCAGCAAAAGCAAGGCCTTCCCAAATATCGACAATTGCTTCAAGTAGAGATCTACCTTTGATAAAACGTTTCTGGTCCTCACAAAGCCATGACTTTAAATGACACGAGATTCTGAAAATTGGTGGCGATTATCTTGTACCCAGTTTGGAGCATGGTAATCGGCCACCAATTTTCAATTTTGTTCTTATCCCCCCTTTTGTGAACTAATTTGATGACACCATTATTAAGACACTTGGGGAGGGCACCAAAGGAGAGAGCCTCTTGCCACACGAGACGCAGCGGGGTGGCCACCACGTGCTTAAAGGACTTGAAAAACTCATTAGTGAGCCCATCAGGGTCGGGGCTCTTCCCATTGGGGAGAGCATCAATAACCTCGATAATTTCGTTCTCTAAAATGTTAGCATCCAGCAAAGAAATCATGTTCGGAGGGATTCTATGTTGAGCGACCCTTGAGATGGCTGCCATGCAATCACGCCTGTGCGGGGAAAGAGGAGTCGAGACCCCGAGAAGATGGGTGAAGTACTCGACGATGATAGATCTATTCTCAACCTCCTTGCTGCATTCGATCCCATTGTTGTCTTTGAAGGATGTTACACATCTCTTTCAAAGGTTTGTCCGCCTTCCCCGCCCACCAATCTTTGAAAAATATTTGTAGATTTTCCCTTTGAACCTCTTCCTCGAGTCTAAGTCTTCCCCTAATTTTCAGAAGCCCTTGTTGGCATTGCAAGTTACCTTTGTTCACTTATTCTTCAAGACGTGAGAGCCTTCGATACACCATTTCTCTCCTTTTATTCCGGATATCTCTTATGGCCTTATGCATCCTGATCAGAATTTGTCGTCCTTTCCATCGCGCTTCTCTAGCACTTAGCCGGTTCATTACAGTGGGCAAACACCTCTGCCCAAACTATGGAAATTTCTTGGTGGATAAAGGGGAGGGAAAATGACGTTTAGCAAGCTTGAAACCAAGGAGATTTTCAGAGCAGGGGAATCGATTTGAAGGAAAGAGTAATCCGGTAGTGGTCTGAGATAGTCAGGTCCATGTGTTGGGAAATCGAAGGAATACCCCACTAGAGGATGGTGTTTTGGATGATGTAACATCTATCAAGTCTAGCTTTCCTTAGAGAGTCCCCCAATTGGAGGTTAGACTAGGAGAACCCCTTCATGTCTTTCACCTCGACCAGGTCGAGATGGAACATGAGTTTATCCCATATCTCTTTCTCCTGACCGTCAATAACTTTCCCCCTTGTTATTCCAACGGTCCTCAAGAAATTCAACCATGTTGAAGTCCCCGCAAAGCAAAACATTGTGAGAGAGGGAGTCAAGGGAAGTCCAAGTGTCGATTCTGTCCGTCTCACCATTAGGGGCGTAAATTGAGACCACAGTGAACTGATTAGGTGGCCCGATAGAGGCATCAATCCACCGATGATTCCGATCTTCACAAGTCGATGTCAATTTACTAGACCAAGAGTGACTAATACCGATTGCAGCACCCCTACCCCCCTAGGGTGCAAAGTGGAGAGCCAAAGGTGGTTCGGAGAAATGCGTTTAAGCTGTTTCTGGAGATCTTCCGCATTGATTTTAATCTCTTGTAAGCAGATAAAGTCAAGGTTGAGGCACTTGTCTTTGAACCATTGACCAAGAATCACCGCTCTTGAACGGTCCAACAAACCCCTGATGTTTAGCGAAGTGATTTTCATTATTGATGGTTGCCCTCTTTGAGGGGAGGGACCCAAACTTTTTTCTTCTTTAGATCTTCTTTTTTCCTCCCAACTTCTTGATTTAGGATCCTACACTTGAGGGGGCTCTTTCATGGCATGCCCGACAGTTGTTTCCCTTTTAGATTTGACTTTTGTTGAGGTAAGCTTGGCAAGCAAACCGAAAGAGTAGGGCCAAGAGAGGAGCTTTCACTGTCTGGGTTGTCTTCATTGCTAGTAGTGAAGCTGTCCTCTTTACTGGTGGTATAGCCTTCTTGGTTGTCTTCTTTGCTTGTAGAGCATCCAATGGCATTATAAACCATATCTTCTTTGTAAAGGTTCTCCCCAGGGAGGTCGACCTCATTAATCTCCTTTTCCAAGCTGCAGTACATGTTATTGGAAGGAGCAATCGTCATAATGTTCCTTACTAATGATCTTCGAGGGCTGACTTTCCTCTTACGTCTTACTTGAGTGAACCCTTCTGAATCCGTCTCTACAACACGAGTGCCCTCTTCTTCCTCAATCGGAGGGGGAAGGCCCCCCAGTGCCAGCTTGAGGTAAAGGATCCAGGGGCCCATCTAGTTTCGGCTTGTTTTTATTGGAATTTTGATTCAGGGGGTAATCCTTGGTCCTATGACCTTGGTGCCTACAATGGAAGCACGCATTGGGCAAATTCTTATAGGTAATCTCTTACACCCAATTCTTACCATCGCCATAATTAACAGAGATCTTCGAGGGGAGGACCTGGTTCAAGTCTGCTTCAACACAAATTTGCAGGTGCCAACGTGCATTGAAGGAGTATTGCACCCCATCATAGATTAACCCCCCAACGTCCTCTCTTGAGGCCATAGGATGACTGATCGGTGAAATGATTTCTCAAAGAAATCCATACAAGAAATACGGCAGATTGCGAAGCTCCACCCAAAGCGGGTAACGAAGAGGCTTTGATTTGTTGAGAACAAAGTCTGGAGTCCACTTGAATAGGCATAAGGTGGACTGATCCACTTGCCAAGAACTGGCTTGTAGGGCTTGGAAGGCCATCTCTTCATTCTCAAACACTAGAAGCAAATGATTCGTCGGCAGGAATTGACATTTTCACACAATTAGACCACGGGGGAACCACTCCTTACGCAGCGAAGATCTCACATTTTCTAGAGGGGGTCTAGGGCCAAAGACTTGACCAATCAGACAAGCTCTCATCAATTCTTCTTGCTTTGATGCCACTGACTCCGTGCATAAAGAAACCACTGGAGGAGCAACGTCTAATGGGTCCGAACCCATCTCGAGGGGGCACTGAGATTGGGGGGGAGCCACATTGTTTAGGACCAGTGAGGGAAGAAGGGTGGACATTGAGGCAAAGACGATTGAAAGTTACTCAAAGGATGATTTAGTGCACCTATCTTGAATAGCCCACGGTCATCCCTTCTTTTTTCATATCTTTTGTCTCTTTTCTTTTCTTTTTCTTTTTATTTTCTTTTTCTTCTCCCTTTTTACGTTTCTTGTTTCTTCGAATTAGGCCAGGCACTCACGACTCACGGGGTTTTCAATCAAGAAAGTGAGGAATATATTTAGTAAATAAAAACTCAGCTTTCAATCAAGAAAGAGAGGACCCGACTCCCGAGGGAGAACTTCACACGAGCCCATTGAGTGAGCTTTGCACCTTATACTTTTTCTTTTCCTTATAATTGTTTTCCAAGAACTCTATGGAGAGCCACGCAAACCCTTAAGAAACCTCATGAACTGAAACTTCTTTTTCATCCCAAACAAAGGCCACGAGCGAGAGCGGTGCCATGAAAGAGAAGCTCCACGAAAAAAGTGAAAGTAAGTCTCCGAAAAAAAGTGCTGAATATATCGCGACAGATGAGGCTGAGTATCGCGACAAAAGAGGTGGGTTGGGCGTGTATCGCGACAAACGGTGGGGAGAGTACCGCGACAGACCGGGTCTCACGTGTATCGCGATAGGCTGCTGGGCATGTATCACAATAGACATTGGGGAGAGTATCGCGACAGATGGGGCTGAGCATCGCGACAGACGAGGTGGGCTAGGCGTGTATCGCGACAAACAGTGGGGAGAGTAATGGGACAGACCGAGGCTCGCGTGTATCACGATAGGCTGCTGGGCATGTATCGCAACAGACATTGGGGAGAGTATTGCGACAAACCGGGGCTCGCGTGTATCGCGACAGACCGCTGGGCGTGTATCGCGACAGATCGAGAGATGAGTATCACGACAGACCAGGGGGTGGGGCGAGCTCGCACAGAGAAGGGTTTTGTCTTGCACAGATGGCCGACTGCTGACTTCTATTCATCCAGTTTGCTGCTTCGCTACCGTTGTGGCAGGCTGTGAGAATCCTCAGCAATGATTTTGAAGTGAAGGTTGGGGAGCAATGGCTGAAGTTGACTTTCCACTTCGAAGGACTAGGAAGGAGCTCGCGTGTTGATCGGCTCCATCATCAGCTCATCAGTAAGTTGCACGCACATGACAACTGCGCCATTCATTTTTCTGCATCATTCGTCCTCTGCGGAGTGCTCTAAGTTATATTAATTAAGCTAGTAGGTTAGATAAAGAAAGAAGAACGAATGAATTTAAATAGTTATTATAAATAAAATGGAACTAATATCAAATATTAACTAAGTATAAGATTATGTTTTGAAGTAAAAATAAAATAAAACAAATAAAAAGAAAAAAAATAAAAATGTAAAAAAATATAAAGAAAACCAAAAAAAAATACAAGAAAAAAATAATGAAGATATACTTTTTACAAAAGTATGTTCTATCTTTCAATATAGTAAATGTTTTTCACTTTTCATTGTACGAATTGATTTTTTCCCCATGAATTTCAAGAAATACCCATGATTTGAAGTGATGACGTATAAAGAAGAGCTTTTCCACCCTATAGCTAAGGAGTTCGAGCACTATTTTCCATTCGCGCTGTAGTGGAACTCATTGCTAGTTTTGTATCATTTGTGATCACTTGGATAATGACTCATTATGTAGATTGATTTCTTGATCAATCTTTCAAGATTAGCTATGATGTATTAGTCATTTGAAAATATTTCATCTAACATTGATGACTAAGATTTTCCTTATCTCAATATTTTATTTTACTTCAATTACGATTTTATCCTCCATGACCTACTCCCATGATCGCGTGCAAAGCGTTTCGCTCCTGCTAATGCATAGATGGCAGGCCACACGTCATACTATTTCCTAGCAAAGCCATCGAATGCGTGAATGTTGCCCTTTGGAAAGGGACGACGCAACCCTCTAGGCCTGATCCACCTCTACTGCTCGTTCAGCCATCACGACCCCCATCTCCCCCACAATGCTAAAGTACCTAAAGATGAGGAGCGATGTGAACCTAACCTTGCCTCCAAGTAGAACCAAGCATATGATAGGAATCTTGATTCATCTCAAAATGGAGATTCAAAAAAAACTCCGAAATTTCGATAGAATAATCCTCCTAATGTCATTAAAGAAGATTTCATTACTTGATCTTATAATATGGATGTACGAAATTAAAATCCGAATAAACACGACAACCTTAGAAGTCCTTGGGTAGATTCAAATGAAGATATACCCTCTAAGAAACTTGTCAAAGATAGTCCAAAGGCCTTCCAAATTTATAAGCTATCCTTTTTTAATGACCATGTGCATATTTTAAGCGGGAAAGAAACTCCAATATTCCCCACTTTTTTGTTTCAAGCCTACTTAAAAGAATCAAGATCAATCTATATCTATAAAAATGAATATGATGAGAGAATCCTGAGGAGAAAACACAATTCATATAGTTTGGATGATGGTTTTATAGTACAAATCAAAAGAGAAAACATTGTCGATCCTCTCACGAATCAATCTGAAAAGAAAATTTGGTGCTTCCTTATACATGAGTGCAAAATGCTTGTTCTTTGCATCTCTCCGAAGGAGGACTTGTTGTTATAATTTGGTATTGATGTGTCTCCACACACATAGGATGTTCAAGCACGCTTTTTGCTCTTTACTAGTCTTTGTTTCCCCAGCTGGTATATACTCCTATAACCCTAACATGTCACGGATTATTGAAGAGTCACTTGGTAATACATCCTGTATTGCATTTTTCTCCAAGCTTCTTATTTTTCCTCATCTTGTTTATATGATTCTACAGACCTTAAAGTCCAAAAGCTTTCTCCAAACGAACTTTCTTTTCAACAAAATCAGTGTTTTAAAAAAAGCATGTTGTAAACTATTTTTATTAAAATTAAGGTTTTCTTAATATTCTAAGATTTAGAAGATTATAAGCTTTAGTGTTAGATATTTAGAAAATTATAGGATAAACCGAGGTATTAAATCAGATTGCACAGTGTAGGTCTACTAAAAATTAATAATTCAAATTGAAATAAAAAATATTATTTGAGTTTCATATTTAAACTTTGGTGAAGAAAATTTCTTTCTTTTAGGATTTTTGTAGTTTATAGAATATTGTGATTTTTTGAATTATAACTTGAGTTTTACTTCAAAATAGTTAGGATGTGTTTTGCGAGTATGTATATGTGAGTGGATTTGTGTTAGTGACTTTGATTTAAAAGCTATTTTGATTGTCTCATTCAAACATGATTCTTACTTCACAAGATTATGTGTATGTGTGAATGTATGTGTACGATTGTGATCAGATTTTTTTACTCAACATAGATTCTAAATTTACAATAATATGTGTATGTGTGTATATATGTGTGTGATATAAAGACTATTGTAATTGTGTGACAATATTGATTCCTATTTGACAATAGCACGTGGTAATATGTGTATGTTTATGTATATATGATTATGACTTCAAGAATATTGTGATTGTCTATGTGCACATAAATTCTTGATTCCAAATAGTCTGTGTGTGTATGCATGTCTTTGTGATTGTTATTTAAGACCTTTTGTGATTGTTTGTCTCAGCATTGATTCTTACTTCACAATAGCATGTGTATACATGTATATGTATGTGTGTAATCATGTTCATCATTCACAATGAGGGTTTTTTTCGTTTTATACTTCTAACTCTACAAAAAAAAAGCATTATTAAGTTTGAAAAAATAGTGAAATAACACTTGGAATTTTATTCATTTGGTAAAATTACACAATTCCGCATCGTAGCATTAGAACTCAAATCAATACATATAGTGCACATTGATTTTAGTTATCACAACTACAACAATCCACATTATAATATTTAAACCAAAACTCAATTGACAACATAGAAAATAACATTCAGTTTAAAATCCATATAATAATAGTGTACATCTTAACATTTGGTAATCCACATCAACACTACTCTATTAATCCATATTATTATATAAGAGAGGCATGTTATGGGCCTCCAATTCTCAAGGTCATCCTTAAGTCCTTTCTTATGAATGAGTTTAATGACACTAGTGTTGATGGGGGTAGAAAGAGCACCTCTCCCCACAACACCATATCAAGCCAAGAGAATATAGGGAGTGAGAAAATCTTTCGATTCACTAAAGGATTCATCAGGAATCCCCTCAAGAACAAGACATTTAAAGGGTTTCATTTTGCTAATGGTTTCTATGACGACAGGGATAGTTAGGGGAAGGATTAGGATACTAGATAGGCTAGTAGGAATATTTTTTTCCTTTAAAGAGAAACATGAGCTATGACTATCTAGATTTCCTCCCCCCACTTGGGAGGCACAAAGAAAACATCGGTAACAAAGCTAACAGCCTCATGCACATTCTCCTCAATATTGATAGCATGCCTACTAGAACCCTTCTTAAGCATAGGAATAAAATATTTATGTTTCTTTTTTACGGAGTCTAACCTAGGCTTATTAGGCATGTCCACCCTACGAGCCCACAAATCTCTTGACGAGGCAAGATTACTATAAGTGAGTTAAATTTTTTTGCGCTTCATAGATGGCTTTTTTGCAAGCAGTAAGAGAAGAAGGAACCATGCTAAAATGATGGTTAAAAATCTCCTTAGGTTTAGCAATGCCACAGGGGATCTTAAGTAATGGGGCATCCAAGTGGGGCCATCCACCTCTAAACCTAGGGTTACTCTTGAAGAGACTAATCAGAAGCGAATACTGGTAAGATAAACAAAAAGATTTATCACTTTTACAATGCACCTGCCACAGGTCCTGAAGTCTATTAGCTTTTAAGTAACCCTTGTCAATTCTAGTAGCTAGAGGCATGTCCTTTTTCTTGTTAAACCAAGTCTAGCTAGAGTTGATAGTGAAGTCAACAAGGTCCTTATTGTTAACAAGGTGAAACCAACCAGCCTTATCACTGCGATCAGAGCGATTCCACAGCTGCATTATGAGTGACGTGCAATCTGAGGTACCCTTTATGTGAAAATTGCTAGAGGCGTGCATATCGCTGCTGCTGATAGAATTCCGAACATCATACCCCTGTCGTCCTCACTTTTACTTTTGGACAAGGACAACGCATGTGGGTGGCTTTGCCGGAGTATCGATAGTGTGCAAGTCAGTGCACGGTGTAGTCGATGTCAATACATATATGAACGTGTGAGAATCACCCACTTATTGCCGATTTAGAAGACAGGATCACAATCCTAAAGTTGACATATGGCGAGCAGCGAAAATGCTTGTTGGTAAAAAGTTGCAACCGTTGCATAAACAATGTGCACGTGTGATGTGATAAGAGGTTCTGTAAAAATTATAATAGTATGGGGAAACAAGACGTGCTTGTTACTGCTCTGCTCAGAAATCGTTTTATGTTGATCGTGAGATGCTCTGCAGATATTTGAATGTATTGATTGGGAGTCTGGGAGCAAGCATTGCATCGAATTGCGTAACATTGGTTTCAGATCGCTTTGTTTTCAGAGCAAGCCTCGCATCTAATTGCGCATCATAGGACAATGGGTTGACGTCATTATCCAATTTCCCTCAGTGATCACTTGGAGAGCACTAGCAGTATCGTCAAAAAAGAAAAACAAGAATCCATTCGGAAGGTACTCTATATTTTTTGCATAGAACCCTCGGCTCTCCCAATTGATTCTTATCAATTGCTTCAAAACATCATGCAGGGGTCGAGGCCCATGGCAGAGCCCAATGACTACACGTTCAAGCAATTGTTTTATTATCCAATTTCCCTCAGTGATAACTTGGAGAGCACTAGCAGCATAGTTAAAAAAGATAAGAAAGAATCCATTCGGAAGGTACTCTATATTTTTTGCATAGACCCCTCAGCTCTCCCAATTGATTCTCATCCATTGCTTCAAAACATAATGTGGGGGTCGAGACCCATGTCAGAGTCCAATGAATACACGTTCAAGCAGTTGTTTTTTCATCGACTAAATTCAGCTCTGTCTATCACTAGCATGTCCTCAGTAGCTAAGCACTCATTAGCAGCCTTTGCTTTAACAAAGCATTCAGGAGTAGAGGAGATAGGCTGTTTACCTTTTTGGTTTTGCTCTCCAAGAGATGTAGCAAGATTTTGAAGGAATTGTTTAGAGTCATTATCGTGAGACACAATCTCGGCAAAGGACCTGCTTCTAGAGGGCTTAGCAATCGAATACATCTTCTGGGGGTGAGTCTCAGCCAGATTAACACCACATTCACCACCACCAAGCATGTGCTGTACCTGCGACGGGTTCCACTCTTTTGGACACAATGTCTGAGCGCAAGCGCCATAGCCTGTGATAAGTTTGGTAGCTCCTTCCATTCCCCAACCCCCTCGGGGAGGGCGAGAAACGAAGGACCTCAGCACAATCCCAGCAGAGAAGTTCTCAAGACGGACATATAGTGGGCATGAAAATTGCCTTTACAGAGTTGCATGGAAGGACAAAACCCTAGTCACGCTTCAGAGATCATTTGACCTTAATCAACCGGAGCGCAAATGATATACATGCGCGAAGAATAACGCTGAGAATACTAGCAGGCGCGTGAATGCACATCGTTCTTTCAGAGATTTAAACATGGAGTTCTAGATTTCCCACGTACCACTTTCGCTCTTTGATCCTTTTGGAAGGATGCTGCATGCTGTGTTCATGGATGGACATCGGCAACCTTCAGATTGGACTCCGCCGAAGTGGCTTGTCTGCATCATTACAATCCTACCAGACAACGTGGACCCGCATGCCGGACATGTTTCTGACGGTGAAAGCTGTTGATGGCATTTGTAAATCAAGTGGTGAACGTAGTTCGTAAGAGAAAGGTGAAGTCATGACTATTTGTAGCAGGACGTCAATGATCTTATATTTACAAATATATGCTGCTGGGGACATGGTAACCGTTCTAGATAGGACCACATTCAAGAGCATAACCTTACAAATGATTACTGAGTGAAAGATTAATATTGAAATATTAATATTTGATTACAAATATTGATATTGATTAATGATTACAAATGATTATTGAGTGAAATATTGTACGAGTGTGTGAAAACGTTGAAATATTTCTTTATATCTATGCACAGTGGTTAGATTCTACTAGCTACAGAGGACAGAAAAAAAAATAGCATTGCAAGTACTTATGCATGTCTCCTCTTTTCTCTCTCTCTCTCTCCGTTCAAAGTTATGGAAAATGCTATTGAGATCAAAACACTGGTTTCTCATTTACTAAAAGATGAGCTTGTTGCACCACCGTGCAGAGTTGAAGGGAACGCCAACCTCGTGCGGTGAGTATTGTCCAGAGCCAGATACAAACCTCTACATCACTATTTCACGTTCTAATCGAAACATCACATGAGAAAACTGCAGTAAGAGTATCCTCCTCCTCACACTCTCTACTCTGCAAGATCGGGACGTCTATAGATTACCTTCTTTTCCATCGTTTTCATTTTCACGAACGCATTCTCCTAGTTCTTCGAATCATGTCAATAGCTTATAATCAAGAATTTCCTAGGCAAACTCATACAAAAAATATATATACACAATTCTCTCTTTCTTTCTCTCTCTCTCTCTCTCTCTCTCTCTCTCTCTCTCTCTATATATATATATATATATATATATATATATATATATATATATATATATATATATATATATATATATATATATATATATTTATAAGTAGTGTTCACCCTAGAGCTCGCCTGACCGTGGCAATTTCTTGGCACTAAGCTACACTCTTGTGGTGTTTGAAGAAGGGGAACGGCTAAGGTTCACATTATTTTCAACAAGTTTTGGGCCCTCAAAGCTTCATTATTTGTTTTAAAAGCCTATTTTTGAAGCATTTTTGGGGTGTTTTTTTGTGTTCATTTTGAGGTACTTTTGTTCATAGATCTCTCCATAAAGGTCCAAGAACATTAACAAGACTATTCTTTATTCTTTTTTGACAATGAATGCTCACCTTGTGGGCTGTGTTTTCTGGGATGTGTTTTCAACCACACTAGTTAATCTCCATGTTTCTTGAAAGGTTTTAATCGTGATGGGAGTAGCCACCGCAAGTCTATGCCGGTATTTGCACCTAAAGAAGAGACTTGATAGACACTTGCAAGTGTTGTTGGCCAGTGTTTCGGCATTTAATTTAGCTTCTTAGTGCAATTTTACTACATATATTGAGCACATACATACTATGAATGCTTCTGTGGATACTGCTTATGTGTATCCATGTGGTCATTGATATAGCAGTGTCGGCATGAAACCCCTCACATTTGTACCAAGAAAATTCTAAAAATTTATTTTTTCATTTAATTAACTATTCTAAAAAGATAAAAAGAGTTGTAAATTATTCAAATATTTGATTGAGTTGATTCATTGAGTGGTGAAAATATTTCATGTGCATATTAGACTTGTATACTTACATCTTTGAAGTTCATTAAACCCTTAAAAATTTTGACTTTAAACTCTACTTTTAACTTTTAAAATCTAGCTTGAACCTTTTGAAACCCATGTATTTCCAAAAACCGTTAAAACCCATGTTATTTTAACCTTAAAACCCTAGAAAACACAAAAACTAACCCTTAAAACTCTCTCCCTAAAACCCTAGTTTTAACCCCTAGTATTTAACTCAAACCCTCTAAAACCCTAGGGTTTTCTTCCATAATGTATATAAACCCATTGATTGAGATGGATTAACCTTGGTAAATTGAAACCCTAATTTTTCCCAAATAAAAAACCTAGGTTATGACCTTGAAATCATGATTTATCCTAACTCTAACCCTTAGTTTTAATTATTTTTTTTATATAGACGTGAAATGAAATTTAAACCTCAAAAATAAAAAAAAAGCCTAGAATCAATAAAAATGGGAAAGCAAAATAGAAAAGAAACAATCAAAAATAAAAATAAAAAGAAAAATTAAAAATAAAAATAAAAAGAAAAATTAAAAATAGAAAAGAAAAATAAAAAATAGAAAAGAAAGATTTGGTTTTCTAGATATAGAAAAGAACAAAAAAGAAGATCATAATGGGAAATTCACAGGGTTTAACGTGGCTGAGTGTTTGGATACCTTTGAAGATGTAGCCTAGATCCATGGACTACGTGAAGAGATGTTGACTCATTTCTTCACTCGGGTAGTATCAATGTTGATCCTAGCATCCATAATAGTTCACATAGGAAAGACATGGCCTAATTTTAGAAAAGAGCTACATAAATTATTCTATTTAGAATATTTTAGTCTGCACAATAGAGAGGGTTTCTTGTGATGGGTTCATTCCCCAAAACCGACTGCACACATAACACGCCTTTTGAATGAGTCCTAAGGAGGTATGGTCAGCTTCCTTGGGATGACCTAGACCCTTTATAGTCCAATTTGGTGGTTTCCTTTCTCGAGATTTAAAGTCTTGTAGATAGGATTGAAGTCAAGAGAAGGATAAACGAGTCTGGAAAAGATTTCGATTGTTTGAAGATTGGGCTATGGTTAGGAACGAAGTAGAGGTAGTTGTAGAGATGACACAACGACAAGTTGTGTTTTATGATAGAACTATGCTCACAACTTCATTACAACTTAGGGATACACCTATTCCAGTGATCCTAAATGTGTTTGCAGTGTCATCTCGATCTAAGGTTAAATCCATGTCTATCACATCAATGGAGTTGTAGCTTGAAATCCTTAGCAAGCAAATAGAGAGCATCATGATGATGCATGCATCTATGTCCAAAGAGATGCTGAGTATACACAACAAGGTCTATTCTATGGGTCATCAAGATGCCAATCCTCCTTAGGCTCCACTAGTTATATAGATTTGATGCAAAGAAATGATATGACAACACTAAACATGGAGGGATATGCAATGCCTCAGTCTGCACCTCTAGTGCAAACTATTGCTCCATAGGGGTTGCACCTCTAGTGCAACCCTTGCAGCACAAGTTCAACCCATGTATTAAAGGAATATTGGGCCATTTGAGAGATGTGAAACTAGGGATTTTAGAGGGGCCAAGAGATGTATTTGGTGTGATGCACTAGAATATTTTTCTTATGCATAAAGAGTTGAATTAAGCCAAATAACACTAGTTAGTGATTGACATAAATAAAAAACTTTGTGACTTCAGAAGTTGGCTTTCTCTACCTTTGAAATAGGGGAAGGGAGGAATGAAGAAGTTATATGAGAACTTATCTAGTACTAATGTGAGCACATTAGTAGCACAATTAGAGCCACTTAAAGAAGGAGATGAAGAGGAAATTAGGCCACAACGGCAAAGAAATTGCTCAATAGAATCATTAGTGAGAGCCAAGGATGCGATCATGCAGAAGACTTCCTAGAAGTCTCCTATAGATTAGTTATCTACTCAAACATAGCCAATGTAGAGCAAAAGAGAAAGAGAGATGAAAAGCAAGATGAGGTAGAGCCAAAAAGAAGAGTGACAAGAAAACAAAGTAAAGAAGATGAAGAAAAAGATAAGGAAAGGAAAAAGAAAGTTCACTTTAAGGAGCCTATTGCTTCTCAGGACGAGGTGAAAAGGAAAGAAATAAGAGAGGGAAAGAGGATATTTAGGCCAATTAAAACTCAAGAATCAAATAAAGAAAAAGAAAAGGACCAAAAACCTACTCAAAACACAGAGGATACTCAAGAAACTATTCAACAAAAAGAGAAGAATAAGATGAAGAAGAAAACAGTGAAGGGTGTATTGATTTCGGAGCTTGAGAAGAAGAATGATGCCAACAAAATATTTAATGACTTTTTATTGAAGGGTCAAGTGACCATGTCCTTGGAACAGATCCTCTCCATTGTAATGCATGAGTTCAACGATAGTTTCATAAGACTAACGAAGAGAGAGATTTCTATTACTTGAGGATGTGCAAATGGAAGAGGAATCTAAAGGAACTCAAGTGATGAATGAAGTAGTAGCTTTGAGTGACTCTTTTAATGATGAAGTTGATGTGATTGCAAGATTTTTTTCGGAATTGTTCAGAAAGTGAGCATACTAGGAATTTTCGGGCAAGAGGATGCCAAAAAAGAAAGTGAAATTAGGAAATGAGAGAGATTCATGTTCTACTTTGGCCTTGATTGAATCAAGGTTAAAAATAAATGTGATCTCTAAGACGTTGTATGACCACTTTAGATGGCCTATAGATAAGGAGCATGGATGGAGAATGAGGACTGTAGATCATGGCTTATGAGCTTTGCTTGGAGCATATGCCTTTGTACCTATGATGATTGGGGGAGTTTCTGAGGAATTCCACTTCTTTGTCCAGGATTAGTGCTTCTACGAGGCTATTCTTGTGAAACCTTTCATAGCCAAAGTGTAATTGGAAACAAAGGTGATGGATGGATCTACCTCTGCAAGAAACTGATCAAGCTCTAGTCTACACTCTTTATAAGTCATGACTATATGACCAAACCATTCAAAAAGCAAAAAGAATATGAGAAAACATTCCATTAACGCTCATGCTCATGATTATTGTACACCGGTATTGGAGTATGGGGCTTGTTTTAACCAAAAGTTCTACCAAGATCCAATGTTGAGCAAGACAATGGTGGGAGTTGGTTTGATGTATCACATGGTTCTCTACATAGCTTTCAAAGTTTTTCTGTATATTCATTTGTGTTTAAGTTTCTTTGTTTACATAAAGAAAATGTTTAAAATAAATTTAGAAAAAGACATGAAAAACACTATAAAAATTTAGGTTTGATGTTGGATGATGAGAAGATTATAAATGTAATAATTATCATGCTCAGTTCTATCCAAGAATATGAAAAGATCATTGAGTTTTTGAGAGAACATGAAGTGAATGGGAATATAATGTACAAGACTATTAAGAAAAAGGCAAAAGCCATAGACCCACCATTACCAAATGATATTGATGAAAAGTATGTGAGAGTGACTAAGGACACTATGCTGAGAAGACGAGAGCTTATAGGCCATCATTTTACTAAACAGACTATTAAAGATATAAAGTTTGGTGAAAGATCAGTTCTGAGAGAAAAAGAGAAAGAAGGTTCATGGTGCCAAAGGAGAATGGGAAGCTTTATTTCATTTAGGAGAATAATGAGTGAAAGATGAGAGTTTAGATACTTCTCATTCCAGGAAGTTTATTAGCAACCATATCTCTAACTGTAAAAACCATTTTAAGAGATTCAAAGAGGTGTGTGGAAACTATGGCCACAAGCCATACCCGAAGAAAGTTGAGGCCATTTGTAGGAATTCTAAGGTATATCATATTGTTAGTGAGGTGAGGTGTCAGGAATCGAACTCACAACCTCCCGGTTAGGAGTGCGATGGGCTAACCACTTGCCCCAAAAGCCATGGTTGAGGATTACCTCCTAATCCTCTCTCTTAAGGCGTAGTTCAACCATCTCCTACTAGGATTATGTGACATTCCTTTCCCCTTAGACTGAGCATTGCCCTCAATGCTCACTTGTGGACCCACTTTCCATGCATGAGCGCTTCCACCAACCTCAAGCCCCAGCACATGGACCAAATTTGGACCTATCCCACCCTCCTTGGGTGCCCAAATGCCCATGCGCCTTCATCCAAGGCCAGTTTCACACTCACCACAGATAAGTGCTTTTTTCCAACTGCCCACAAATGAGGCGCAAACCTCCGTCTTTCCCAATTTCTCAACTAGGCTCAGATACCAATGTCAGGAATCGAACTCACAACCTCCGTCTTGCCCAATTTCTAAACTAGGCTTTGATACCAATGTTGGGAATCAACTAGGCTGATACCAATGTCGGGAATCGAACTCACAACCTCGCAGTTAGGAGTGCGATGGGCTAACCACTTGCTCCAAAAGCCATGGTAGAGGATTACTTCCTAATCCTCTCTCTTAAGGCGTGGTTCAACCATCTCCTACTAGGATTATGTGACATGAGGAGGCTCTCAGGATCCTATGTCCTCTATGTGATGTGGATTCCTTACTTGGCTCATGTTGCATGTAACAAGCCTCCTAAACTTGAATCACAATCTCACACAGAATAATAGGTTTCGACACCAAAAGATATAAAGAAGGGAAACAGAGTATACGCAGAACAAGAATAGAGAGAGAATTTTATTATCTATGCAGATTTACAAGAAGGTCTGATCTATGTTACAAAATCTATCAGATTGCTTCAATGTGAAGCCTCATCCACCAGACCACCCCCGAGTTTATCTCAATCCCAATCTCAATCACAATCACAATCTCAATCCCAATCTCAATCACAATCACAATCTCAATCTCAATCTCAATCTCAATCTCAATCTCAATCTCAATCCCAATTCCAGAAGCCGAAAAACGATCGTAATGAATGTACGACCATCATCCTTTTCTATCTCTCAGTCTTCGTCTTTCTGGGATCTCCGCCTTTCGCCAGCGCACGACCAATCACGCCTTCCTAGACCCGCACTTTTAGAATTTGCATGCTCCAAGATAGCGTCTTTTCGCATGTCTCATGCAAGACTTCCAGACCACCCATGCATCTACTTTTCATGTCCACCATCAAGAATCGTACCTGCAAAAATAGAGGTGATCCCTGCAACGCACTCACATACACGTTAATCACCCAAAAATAACCCATATACCCATGTGCGTTTTCTAAATCCACGAACATGAATAAGATGAATGAATGAAGGCTTCTCTTTTTTTTTTTTAAGTGTTGGAAAACGGCACTTTTCAAAACCCCGTAACTCAAAAACAGTGAGGAATCAACTTGAGCTTGTGAGAGACAAAAATATTCAGTTCTTAAATCTGTACAATGATGTTAGAGATGCCTCAAGTCCAATTCTGCTTCTAGATAACATTTTTGGGCCCTGCAAAATCAAAAATTCTAGAGAGAGATGAAAAAACATGAAAAATCTCTTCATTAACCTATCTTCATGGAACCAAATGAGATATAAAACATAGGAACTACAAAAAATTCAATTATGTAAAGTTTCTCTACTAAGAGCACTCTACCTTTCTCTCATACAACACTTTTTCAGATTCCTTCATCTTCATGCTTGAAATTAACATACAAATTTCATGCGATAACTTTCTACAGAGAGAATGTAAAAACTTATTGCTACAAAATTTTGCAGACATGATCAAAATATCCTAAACATAAAATCTCATTATTACCTACACATCTTTTTTTATTTCTTTTATTTTTCCGGGTGGAAAATCAAGGTGGCATCTTACATTGCAAACCCTTTAAATTATCTGATAGATGTTCAAATGGAAGCAACGACTAATTGAAGCCTTGATTCTGAAGCATATTGATTGTTTGGGTGAGAAGCCTATCATTTTGATTGTTGGCACTAGTCCTATTGGTATAGGCTTGATCATAGGATAAGATGATGATGAGGGGGAGAGATACACAATTTACTTTGGTGCAAAGATTGTGCGTGACACTCAATGAAAATATCCACATATAAACAGAGAGTTATGGGAATTAGTGACTACTTTGAAAATGGATACAGAGTATTTCATTGGAGCAAATGTTGTAGTTGAGACTGATTGTCTTCCACTAATTGGTATGATAACAAAATGTTATTCTTCAGATATTGGGATGCTTAGGTGGATCTCATCTGTAAATTTTAATACTCCATATTTTGTTCACAAAGCTCGAAAGCCAAAGTCATTGTTGATATGCTTTCAAGATTAAAATTTGATGATGATATTAATGATTTGTTCCCATGGTTCGTTCATAATGGAAAGTGATATTAATAATCCAAATGCTTTACTGTGATGATGTTTTACATGCTGACATACAATGCATTGAGAAACATAATGTGAAATATCTTTTTCTATGTGGGGCCAAAAGAAGAAATCTTTGAAAGCATAAATAGTGCTATATATGCCTCTATGACCCATGTAATATGGTTCATCCATTTCTTTGATGACAAAATCTTTAAAATCTTGGGTTATTCACAATCTATGTTGAAAATAAAGTAAACCATGATGAAACCTATATTGTTCATCATATAAACGTGCACCATTCTTGAAGTCATGCCATGCACGTGAGAGATACAAATCACATGCATATGTGGAAATCATTTCTTGAAAAGAATGAATTTGGATGGCAGAAATATTATGCAAAACAACAAAATGTGAAGGAAAACAGCTTAGAGCATCGGCTATGAAATTAGCTTTACCCATTGGTATTGGATCATGGGTCAAAAATTTTGAATGAATGAAGCCTGTATGATATGTCAATCAAAAATTAAGGGCTGATTTGATAAATGCTTAATAACCTATTGATTGATTTTGATTAGTGCTTGAGATCCCATAAGATAGTGTTTCCAAATTTGTAAATCATGCACAACTGCTAACAATTCTTTATCATATGTCATATGATACTTTTCTAAGGGCTTAAGCTTCCTATTCTCAAATGCAATGGGATGATCATTTTACATCAAAACAACACATATTCATGAACCACTAACATCAGAAATGACATGAAGTGGTTGTGAAAGTTAGGTAACTCTAAAACAAGTGCATGTGAAAGTGTGTTTGCATTTTTCAAAGGATTGTTGTTGGGTATGTCCCCATGAAAATTTTATTTTCTTTTTCGATAACAAGCTAAGAGGAAATGATAACGAAGAAAAATTTTGAACAAACTTCCTATAGAAACTAGCCAAATCAACAAAAGAATGAACATCATTCACTGGTTGTGGCATAGGGAATTCTACTAGGACTTTAATCTTTGTTGGATCCATGTGCATGCCTTCACTTGAAATAATATGTCCTAGATATTCTAGCTTACATTGAAAGAAGTAAATCTTTTGAGGATTAGGGTAAAGTATGTAGTCTGGTTTAAGATGCTTCTCATGCTCACGATCATTCTTATTGTAAACAAGTATATCTTCAAAGAATACAAGAAAAAAGTCTTGGTAATCAAGAAAAATGTTGTTCATTATTCATGAAAATGTAGCGAGGATATTAGTAAGTCCAAAGGGCACTACCATAAATTCATAATGGCTGGTCTGAATTCTAAATGCAGTCTTAAAAATATCGCTTTGTATCATATGAATATGATGGTTGCCCGATTTAATATGAACTTTACTAAAGATAGGAGCTCCTTGTAATTTGTCTCCAAGATCATCTATTAAAGGAATACGGTATCTGTTCTTTATTGTGATCTTGTTAAGGGCTCTATATCAATGCAACATTCAATAAGTTTTATTCTTCTTCTCTACTAAAAGATCTCATACTCCTTCGAAACATACTCACACACTCAACCCCATAAGGTAGAGCCACCCACCTTTGAGCAATTCATATATATGCCTAGCCAAGACATGAATTGGAAACATTCAGGATTTCTCCTCTTTAAATATAATCTGAAGTTTGTTCTAGCTTCATATAATATTTGAAATAGTTATTTGAGTAGGAATCTACGACAAGCATGCTTCCAATGGCTTGAGATTCACCCACTTGCTTTCCTCCCACTTCAACATTACTAATAATTCTTTCCCTGGCCTTGTTGTATCCTTCCTCTACTCTACAGATTTAGTAGGATTTGGCTTTGCTTGATACCTGGAGAGGACCATTCAACTCTCTCAAATTCCTAGAAAATCTGTTAGGCCTTCTATTCGGCATTGCCTTCAGATTGAACATGATATTATGAAATAGGATGGGAGAACCTTTCTTGCGGTAGATAAGTCATTGTAGCTTGTATCCTAGCATATTATTGAGGATGTATGTAGACTCCTATTGATTGTGAGATACCCCAATATCCTTTGTTATAAAAACCAATCACTATATCTAGTTGTCCACAGGCAAAAGTAGTTGAAGAGTTTGTCCATTGACCTCTAACAAGGGTTGGTGATACTTGAGGCATAAAAGCTTGCAAATGAACCTCTCCTTAGATAACATGACCACCTAGCTAAGGAAATTTTGTTTTATAACTGACTTTATCACTATACATTGCCTGAACATCATATGGAGGTGCTTCACTTACAAGCTCAAACCCAAGATCAAAATAATGCATGAATCTTCCATAATTTTTATCATTGTTCGAATCCTTTTGATCCCTCTTCGGATCCCAAAAAATAGACACCCTTGCGTTTCCTCTCTAAATTGCAGTTCTCTCTCTCTCTCTCTCTCTCTCTCTCTCTCTCTCTCTCTCTCTCTTGGCAAACAAATTGAGGTCCAGGATGCGACATGATGAGAGGAATGTGAATTTAAACATAAATGTTATCACTAATACTTGGCTTCCAAGAGCAACGTGTTTTCTCAATTAAGCATAAACGGGATATCACTTGAGCTTTGCTTAAAACACCCCATATGCAACGTCACATGGAGCAGTGCAAGTTGGAGTTGATCCAACCAACAATGTCCCTTGATTACAACTTCATACACTTAAGCAGTTTCTTGATTTTAAATGAAGTAAATCATATGCACTCCAATTATATTCACAACTATTGCTTAAAAATGTTACTGAAAGAACTCTCATAGCTAAATGTTGCAACCCCATTGTTTCAACTCTATACTCTTTCCACCATATAGGAGCTTTATGCTTTTTAATCGTTTCAATGTTCCATAGACCTCCAATAATTCAGGATTTTCATCTAAACAACTTTGTCTCATGAAAGATAATCTATCCATATCTTTTGATAATAAATTTAGTGCATGACTTGCACATGGAATCCAAGTAATTCCTTCAGTACACTTATTTTGTATTGCCATTCCAACACTTCGAAAATTAGATTCATTATGAGTCACTATTGTAGTGAAATTGTTCCAACCACCAATGAGAGATGTAGCATGTTCATATTTATTTACAACGAAAGTTGACATTTTCAAAAACTACTTCCAAAAACATGTTTATCTTTGGACATATAACCATTAAATTAATCAATGGCTTCTTCGTATATCTTATCCATCCATCTAGCACTATTGTGCATCCAAAGATGACTACATATTCCAACACTCATTATTTCAAAATAGCTTCAATAGTGTTCTTCACTTTATCCACATATTTTCTTTTCGCATTTTGTTGTAAACAACGATGCACAAAAAAGGAGAACTATTTTGATAAAATAAGAATCCCCCATAAAAAATCAAGTAAATTATATCTTATGTTTGAAAGCCCTTTACACCACTATACATGTATTTTAAAAATCAACTGAAAACATGTGATTTTTTTACATTCTTTTCCATCTTTTGAAAATTTAGGAGCTCAAAATGCCCAAAATTTCGATTTATTTAACATTGATATCTCCAGAATCTGTATGAAAAATATAAGAATGACTAAAAAAAATGCATAGAAAAGATGAATATTGAACATGTATTCGATGGAGGATCTCGAATAGTGAATCGAAAATGCTTTAGAACATGATTTTCTTATGTGAACTACTTTAGAGCTTTTGTATAGGCACCAAAAATGTTGTCGATTGTTAGATCAAGCCACAACTTTCTTGATCTATGTCTACAAGCCCCTCATCAAATGCATTAGATTCAGTATCAGAATGCTAGGAGCTCTCTTCTTCTTCTTCTATGTCAGCAAGAACTCTATCATCAACCAAGTACATACCAAATTGTGCAAGATAATGCATAGATGTACTTGTTTGCCTATGATTGGTTGTGTTGCATAGATTCAAAGTTTGTTGCTTTATCATATTGATGGTTGCTTTCCTCAAGTGCCCTGATTTTGTTAAGTCAAAATCCTAAACAAGAATATCTATGTCATCCATTTTAAGAGTGAAAGTACTTCAAATACTCTTTTGCTTTTCTGAGCCTATTTGTTTGGTGTTACATTCAATTTCGAAGTAATAGTTATATATGAATGTACAATGGACTATGCAAGCCTTTATTATTCTTTGATGAATATCTTTAATGACCTGTAAAACTTTTGCAATCCAAAAGGGTTTGCTAGAGTCATCACCATTAGCAAGGACTGCAATAACTGTTCCAACATTTAATTCTTTAAAATTTCCATGCCATCATGCTTCATCCTATTTTTTCATCCTTGGGCCTACATAAATATTCCTTTTTGGTAGATGTATAAAGGTTCTAAGTGTATCTGCATTTCTTGGTCCACATTCATTTATGTTTGTGTGCTAAACTACCATGCGAATGGAGTTTAAATTGGCCAATGGACTCCAATGGTATTCTTTATAATCTCTTCTTGATGGTAAAAGAATTTATCCTACCAAGATACATCTTGATCCCCAATAATTTTTTTTGCATGCTCAATGTGTCTCTTTTTTTTTCCAAGAAGTACATGTTTATTCTCCACCATACAAAATCAAATTAGGTACATGGAATAAAAATCTACATCCATTTTTAGGCTCCTAGTGAGGAGAACATGAATACATCTTTGAAAATGAAAGAGTTAGATCATCAAGCCTCCTCATCACTAATACATAGTTAAAACTAATATTGTACAAGGAGGCCAAGACCTGAGTATTGTTATCAAGACCTACTAAGAAAAATTGCTTAAATTCATAGATTGTTGTCATATGTTGAGCTTAAGGTTTTGGAGTATATGCTTTGGAAATCAACATAGATATTATTTGAAGAGTATGTAGCAAACATTTGATCAATGTGATCATGAGTTTGCCCAAATAAAAGGCAATTTACCTTAGCCTTGTGAAAGACTTATCTATCAACACGCATGTATATATCTCCAAATAGTGTAGAATTTTTATTATCTTTTGCAGTATTCTCAAGCAATCAATATAGAGTAGGTGGAAAAAGACCATCAGATGATTGAAAATCTTTATGAATCATAGTGATCTGAGGTTTGGATCATTATGCACATTGGCGTATGTGAAGAAAACCTTAGATTTTAGGATTCCATTGTATACCAAAGCACCAACCAAATGCACTTGTGAGGACAATGGGGCAAAAATGTTTTCTTTGATCCATACCATCAATTCAAACACATATAACGCTCTCAACTTTTGAGTGCTCTAACTCGATGATTATTTGACTTCTCCTTTTCTAAACCTTGACTTTCACGAGGTTCTTTATAAGAATTGTAAAGCTATCTTTTTCTTGTGGTATTTCGGCCCCCTTTTCCATGTTTTTGAAAGTGGTGCACATTGAGCACTCAACCATCCTAAGTTTCCAAGGAACAATCACATTGTTAAACTCTTCTTTCCAAAATTATGTAAAATATCGATAGACCACATAATTCTCATTTTTACTTTCTATCTCTTCTCTATAAACTTGAAAAACTTCTCGACAACTAAATTTATCTTAAAAGTGTAACCTTCTAGTTGTAGGCATAACTTCATAGTGCAAACTAAAATCGTTTATCATCCAACTCATGGCATGATGTCTAGTAGATCCTTGGGTTTCAATGCCATAACATGTATAAAAAATGAGATCTCCACTGATAAGCCCTTGCCAATATTGTGTATTCTTAAATTGCCCATGCCCGTCACAATTTTAAATGCAGCCCTACAACATAAGATCCCTTGAATAAAGTAATACTCAAAAGCATTATGTGTTAATGACATGTTACTTGCAATCATTTTCATGTGAGCATTAAGGTATATATCTTCCCTCTCATGATCTAAATGGAAGAATTTCTCTCCTACCTACCTTACCTTGTCCATTCATAATTCATGCAAACAATTCCAACTATAATAATGCTTCACAATGTCCAATGCAATTTTTCTATCTCAAGTAAGGAATTAAATGTTCTTTGAACTACAGGATGCCTTCCCATAGAATGCATGAATATGCTGTATATACTCTCCCTCTCTTTGTTGACATCCTTTGCTCCATGTGCACTTGAATAAAAAGAGACATTGATAGGTGGATTGGGATTGATAGGTGGATCCAGATGAGCACAGTTGCATTGACAATCTAACTTAAATGACTTATCCAAGCACATAGAGTCATTCACACATTAAACACCAGGGACATCTTTCATGAAAGGATCAATAGAAAACAAAAAAATTGAAAGTGTATCAAGCTCACTAGAGACAAGTGAGGCCCATGAATCTTCCAGAAAGAGGGAGCTCATCATCATTGACTTGAAAAAGAAATGTTGGAGCTTTCCCTTTATAGTGTAAGAAGTGGAAGTGTAACATCAAGTGGTTATAACTTCCAAACCATGTTTGTAGATAATCATGAAGATGGATTGATTTCATTATTATGGGTTGTGCAAGTGAATGGTCATGTCTTGAATTTATCATTAGGAGGTACAATTTGACTACTCATTGATAATTGGAGAAGAGTTGAATCCATTACAATTGATTTTGTTGATGCCATTTATTAGAACAGTCACTCTATCTGAGTCCTCACAACATCGATCATTTAAGACTTGTTTCTTGCATGGATGGAAATCAATGTCATGGGATAGCAACCTCGCAAAGGCATTGAGTATATCTCTTTCTTTGTCCCGTACCAACTAACAAATCCATGTATACAAGAAGTGCTTACAAGGACTAACACTCATCAAAGACAAAAAATAGGAAACTGAAAACCATTGATATGGGAAGTACTTAATTATAATCTTGAATTATATTATTTATTTATTTTTGGATTTTATGTCCTTGTATTAGGCATTTTGATAATCTTTATATTAGTGGAAACCCCATCCAAACTAGACATGAATGAAATTTGGAATCAATATGCAACTGTTTGTCATTCAATCTTCACAAAACAATGATGCGAAGCATTGTGTCAAAGTCTAGAGGTGATCTCAAACATCAGCTTCCCATATAATGCCAATGCATGACCTCGATGTAAGTGAAAGAGATAAATATAAAGCACCAAGGTCATGGGGAAAGGTGCTACTCTGCATGGACTATACGTAGCATTGCATGCCTTCCATTTGGTTCCCTAATGGAGCTCTATGGATCCCTATTCCATATAGAGATATCTCTCATAATTTGATTTCAAGAATCTAGTTTAGGTGGAAACTTGATGTCAAAGATCAATCTCATAGATACTTACTTCTCCTAATATTAGCTGCCAGTGTGGACGATCACTTTCCTTGTAGTCAAAACTCTTATTTCCAATGTCATTGAATGGAGATTTACGGAAATCTAAGAGTTTTTGGAGATTGTGGATTTTGATTATTCTATATTTTGCAAGTTGGGAATGGTGCAAAGTCCTTACCCTTATGAAGAAGTAGAGTGTATTGTCTTATGGACAGATTCTGAAAGTGGTGAATGCAAAGTGAGCAGATACGGAGAGGGTAAAGAATATTTTTTTCCAAAGTCTAATTGTAGAAATGATAATGTAATGTAACCCCATTCATACTTTGAAATCAAAAAGTTATTTAGTGTGTGGAAAACTACGATTTTATGTACACTATATAAGATGAACTGTATCTATTTTTAATTGATGTTATTCTAAGTAGTGTGGAATAGAAATACATGTTTATGAGTATTTTATATTCGTAAATTCATGTTCCCAAACCTCTAAATTGGGGTATTGTTAGTTTGTTGGAAAACAATATGCTCAACATTATGGCAACCACGATGGGATGGGGTAACAGAATGCAGCATAAAGTGGCTTGATGCTGGTATAAAGTGACAAGGAGTACTTACAAAAGACTTATCATAATCATTATCTAGATGAATTTGTGCAGCAAACACTCCCAAAATTGAAGCTTCAAGACATTCCTCTTGAGGATGCAATTACTATTCCAGAGGAAGTACAGTTTTTGGTGGAAACCACAGTTTTACCCCCCAAGCTTTTGAAGGATCTAGTCTTTGAGTGGAAGGGCGATAAACTAGCTAAAGTGTTGTGCCAAGGGGAATTCAGAGCCCAACCACCTGCAGGAAGAGAAATAGCTTCTAGTAGTAGGTCAAAGCGGTTGCAACGTACCCTTGCTAGAATTGTAGTTAGCTCTAATACCCTTATCTCAAACCGATACCTTACAGACGCTTGGTGACTCGATGGCAAATAGGCACCCATTACCACTATTAAATTATACTCATTTTCATGGGCCCATGGATGAGGATCCAAATGTGCACGTACTGACATCTAAGAATTAGTACTTATGTAACCATCCTAATATGCATGATAATTGGCACAAGTTTCAAGTGTTTCAAGCCATGTTAGTCGGCGATGTAGAGAAATGTCTTATTGATTGATGGGGGTTCTAGTATCAATATTGCATCTACCACCACGTGTAAGCAGATAGGCTGGAATAGCACTAACCCAGCTCCCTTCTTTGCTCGGATGGCAAACCAATCAGAGGTACAACTAGTGGGACTAGTCAAAGTTATCCCTACTCCTATTGCATAGGTTCTATTTAATATTATATTTGTTTTATTGGAACTGAAGGTGAAAAATTTAGATTATAACTTGTTATTGGGCCGACCTTTGTCCGAAAGATTTCCACCTTCCAATTGACGTTCATGAAAATTAAATCATTTTTATTGGTTAAGTATAACCCCTCTATAACACTATTGATCAATTGTTTTGCTTGGCACTAATCTCACTTTAAGTGTTTGCAGGTACAAATTCATGGAGATTACATGTGCCCACATTAGGGGTTATCCTAATTGCACATTGAAATGTGTGTTTGTACCCATTTAAGCATGGGGCATGGGTATAAAACTCTAGGTTTATGTTTATGAGTATTTATGTAAGAATGTTAGTGCTCGGTAGATTAATATGAGGGTTCCTAAGCGTTCCAAAGTGTGTTTGTGTGTTTAGGTATGAGTGTGTGTGAATATTAACATTACTATATTGGGTGAAAACATTTGATTTAGTAAATAAATGTTTATAGTTAATTAAATCAACTTATAAATCATATATTTAATTGCTATAAATTAAATTATGATTTAACTAAATATCTTAATAGTGTATGTAAATGTGAACATCAAGGTATTTAATTATATTACACCTAAACTTAAATTTAATATATTACTGAATTATTAAAATTAAGATCAATTAAATTAAAACAATAAATAAAATGGATAACTAATGTGTGGTGTGTGTGTGAGTGCTAGCTAAAAGAATGGTATCTGAGAAATGTGTAACTAAAGTGCTTAAAAGAGTGGTAATAGTAAATGATGCACTTATAGTAGTTTAAAGAGAAAATTTAAATGAGAGGTATGTGTGGAATGTAGATAAAAGAGTGATGTGAGTAAGTTGTGTGGCTAAAGTAGTTAAAGTAGAAATAAAAGTGTGGTGAATGAAAGTGAAGTAAAGTGTGGATGAAAGAAGAAAGAAAAACCTAAAAGAGTGGTAAGCTCATGACTTGTGTCTGTATTTATATGTGTGTTGAGCTCTCTTCTCTCCTATTGTTTTCTTGCAGGTAATATTATAGATTCTCTGCTTCTTTCTCTTTTTTTTTTGCACATTCTAGAGAGAGTAAGACGTTAGGCCTAGTGCTTCCACCTTGGCGATTAACGCTCTGGTCAGCAACATGAAACCTATGCACAGAAATGTAGTAAGAGAGGGAGAGAAGAGAGATAGTGAGAAAGAGCTTCAACTAGACTCTACATAGAAGAATTGCTTTTTGCTCTTCTTTTTGGCATCTGTGACTATTGCGAATTGATGGAATGCTGATGTACGTAGAGAGAGATGATGTGGTAGAGAGATGCGTTGACAAAAAATGAAGAACGAGAGAGAGAGTGAGATCGACTAGGCAATTGTTCTCTCTAGGCTCCTGTGGAATAGTAGAAAGAGAGAATCAAATCATTATTTTCTTCCTCTTCTAGTGGTGGTGTAGATTTGGCTCTAATGGCTATGTTCGTATGACAACATTGGAGAGTAGAGAGAGAAAACTAAGACTCTGATGGCAGCTATGAAGCGCATGCAGCACAAGATAGAAAGAGAGAGATATTTATTCTCTTTCTTCCCCTCCGTCGACTGCTCTAACAGTGCACAAATCGGTGTTGAGCGCAAGATAGAAAGAGAGAGAGAGAGAGATTTACTCTCTTTCTCCCCCCCCCCATCAGCTCCTCTGACAGCCCGTAGATTGGTGTTAAGTGAGAGAGAGAATAAGAGAGAAAGTGAATGAGAGAGAGAGAGAAAGGAAAAGAGCTTCCCTCTCATGGCTCGTAGACCCGTAGCACGCTATCGCGATGAAATCCCTCGGGGAAGTGTGCATGATTTTTTTTCAAAAGTTCATTTGATTTCTAGGTTTTGTGTGATGTTTTGAATGAGAAAGGGTTACAATCTGTGCATTTTTTGGACGATTTGATTGATTGAGAGATGCAAAACCATGTTGAATATGAACATTCGGCATATGTGTGTAAATAGCTAACTTTTGACCCATAAACCCCTAGGTTTCACCCTTGAGAACCCCTAAAAAGATAATTTTTACCCTAGAAAAACCTTACTTGAACCCTTGGAAACCCATGGACTTTTGGTCTAAACTATAAATAAACCCTTGATTTGATGTGCTTGACTTAATTGTGGGCAAAACCCTAATTTCTTTGACCAAAAGCCTTAACTTGGACCCTTCAAATTGTCTTTTATCCTAATTCTAGACCCTTAGATAAATTAATCTTGTATATATATATTGTGAAACTAAAACCTTATTCTAGGATAAAATAAGAAGGCCAAAAATAAAAAATATAAATAAAGGGTGTGATTTTCCCAAAATAGCAAATGAACATGCAAGATGATTCTAGAATTAGAAAGTTGAGTAAGGAGGTTAGAAGCTTCTAGAGAATAGTCCCAAGGGGAGAAGGGTGGGGGAACCTATAAATAGGGGGCCAAGCCTCATTTGTTTCTCCCTATGGAAATTACTGTGGAACCTCCCTTCAGGTATGCTTCTTGTCCATCTCTGTTCATTCATCTTCTTGTTCTTACTTTATAGTAGTGCATTAAGAGAGAGAGCCCTAGTTTCTTTACCCATAGATCTTCCTTCCATGATCTTTTTGGACATGCGGATGCATCTCTGCATCACTTGATCATTTAGGTTATGCTTCATTGGTGGAGACTCCACAAATCCATCCCTCCTTGTGACCTTCTCGAGCAAAGAAGGGTGTTTGCCACGTCGACTAGGCCTTGGTCCATTTTTCAGACCTCTATCTTGTTGACCTCCTTGGAATAAGAAAGGTTGGTCGGTAGAGTAAGATGAAGAGCAATGGGGAGACTAGAGAGAGAGAGATGAAAGCTTAGAAAGAGACGTTAGAGCAGGAAACAACGTGGATAGAGAAGGGTTGGCAACGGGGTGAGTGTTAGAACATAGATAGTGAGAAGGAGCACCAATTGATGTTGCACATGCACCTCATACCAGACAAAGAGAGAAAAAAAGATAGAAGGTGGCTGGTGGATGACAACACATGTAGAGGCATGTGGATGGCGTGCACAGATTGGAGGAAAGAGAGAGATTATAGGTGGTGGTTCTGTTTGATGTTGCATATCAGAGAAGAAGTAGACAGACACGATCATAGAGAGAGAATGAGAGAGAGACACCATGGCTGCTATTTGTCTAGTGAGAGAGAGAGAGGATGAGTCAGTTGCCGACTAAAAAGAAAGAAAAATTAATGAAATAAATTAAGAAAGAGAATAAAAAGAATAAAGAAAAAGGAAGAGAAAAAGGAAGAGGGAAAAGAGAGGGGATGAGGGATGTAGAGAAGGAAGATAAATAAAAGGCCTATATATGGTTAAGGACAAATGGGCAGTTCATCTATGTCCTTAAGGGTGAGTCAGTTAGGCTATTGTAATAGTTGGAAAGATTAAAAGACATTATTGCCTCTAAACAAAGGTCCTTTATTTGGAAACCACTTTCCCTATTTGGGTAACTTCTAACTTAATTGACCAATGATTAGTGGCCTAATGAGCATCTCATGCATATTTTTGAAAAACCAAAATCATAGTGTATGAGTGTGTAGCTAAAACCCTTTATGCATGAAAAGGTGTTCCTATGCACATAAAGTATTTTCTTCTATAAATGTGTTCTTATAATGAGTTTCAATAAATTAAATGATTGTCTGATTAAACCCCCGTGGACATTTATTTCTTTGGAATCTCCCTCCAGGTTGGGCCGGTTGTTGATTTTGGAGATTACATGAAGTGAAGAAAGAGATTGAAGACTGAAGTAAGAGTGGCCCCATGGACATTTCGATCAATCTTCTTTCCAGGTCCAGGTCCAGGTGGAAGTTTCTCATGATTTTAGAGATTATATGAAGTGAAGAAAGTGATTGAAGACTGAAGTAAAGAGTACTCCGTGTAAAGAGAAGCAAATAAGTAAATCAAAGAAGTGATTGAAGAAAGGGAGAAGCAAAGAAGTAAAGCTTGGACCACAAAGACTGAAGTCGAGACTCATGGCCATCTTCTCCTACTGTAGCGGGAAGTCTACCCTATATTTGGCCGAACATTGTATCATTGAGCTTTGTCTGCACATCGATCCAATGACTTCCGTTTCTTAGCGTTGTATCTGATCTTTTCCTTCCCAATGCCTATAGTCTTATGCATACGCGCATCTACTCATCTCTTCTGAGGGGTAGGGGCCTACAATGATCGCCATACCAGAGAGAGGGAGAGGCACCTAGCATGTAGATGCCACTCAGGGGATGTGGGAACAGCACACACAGGGGGCCTGATCCAATCGCGTGCGCACTCTTCCCATCACCCGACTCCTTCTCGATAGCGTGGAGGGAGATAGCAAGAGAAATAGAAGAAAGAGAGAGAGAGAGAGAGAGAGAGAGAGAGAGAGAGAGAGAGAGAGAGAGAAAGAGAGAGAGAAAAAAAAGATATATATGTATAATTTCCTTGTTTACTTAGGTATAATTAGATATGATTAAGCTATCTTGATGTTTTAATTAGATATCGTTATGATATAATGAGAAAAACAATTATAACGATTAATTAGACCTTCTTAGTATAGTATATGTGATTGCATGAATGTATATATGCATAGTGATAATATATGTATTGCTATGCATGATCATATGTTAGTATGCATGAGATTAAGTGTTAGCATGTGTATGAGCGTATGTTTGCATGCATGTGTAGGTGTATGAGTGCATGTGATTGAATGATTAATGTATGAGCATAATTGTCAGGATGTATCTTTTTGAGAATAGGCATGTGCATGATTACTGCATAGAGAAGGAAGTGAGAACTGATATGTGAGCATATGCATATTAGAAGTGTATGTATTCATATACATAATGTGAAGAATATGAGAACATAAGTGAGCATAAAAGTGCATGTGTTCATGTGTCTGCATATGTATGAGCATGAGTAAGTGTGCACATGCATAAATATGTGTATAAGCATGAATTCATGTAAGTGTATGGGTGTAAACATGTAGAGATATAGGAATGTATGTGCATTAAAAGTAATTCATAAAAATATATATGTTTATTCTTTCTCATTAAGATATACTTATTTTTCCTAATATTTTCTTGCAAACATTGAAGAAAAGAGTATTGAAGGAAGAGCTGATAAAGATTGAAGAAGAGTATCAAGCCATTACATGATCAGAGAATAGGAGCTGCTCATTCACAGCTTCACCTATCTTTCCACATCCAATTAAAAGCTCAAATTTATATTAGTCGTTTACATCATTATCTCTGTATAGGTTCAATTATTAGAATTCTATATCATTTTAGCAAGTTTATCATTTAGAACAGTTTAGCATTAGCATTCCTATTGTTGAAACTATTTTACTATTTTCCATTGATCTTCATTTCCGATGTCCACAAAGCATTTAGTGTGTCTGAAAGTATTGAAACTAGAACTGAGTCTGAAGAGGTAAAAGTAGAAGAAGTCATTAAAGATCAAATTACTAAAGAATCTTTAGTTTCCATATCCTACAATCATTGTTTAACAAGGTTATTAACTTTATTTTCCATTGCATCTCCTGAATCACAGAGTGTTGAGAATTTGTTTCCGCCACCTCTAATTAAACGTACTCACCTAAGATCAACTCAAAACGAAGTAGATGAGATTGTTAAAGAACATATAACCAAAGAATCATTAATTTTACAATCATATCAAGATGATATTGCTATGTATAGAGCAACTCAAGCATACGATCATTGAATGCATAGATTGTTAGGCATTCCTCATTAGTTATTTTCAGATAATTATTACTTCTTTCATAACTAAACAAAATAGAGCTATTTGAACCCCATTTACCCTATCCTTCAAGTATGATGAAACCACTTGAGCTTGCTCGAACTCGATTTGGCGGATGATTTGATCCATCATCCAAGCATCTACATGACCCAACATTGGTGAAGCCAATGTGAAACATCAATGGCCCATCAATCTTAGGTGATGTATGTTTGATGTTTGACTTATGAATGAGTATGTTCTTTATTTTGCAGATATAAAATCATAGCTTGCCTTCCATTGACACGGTAGCTTGAGCAACAATTGGCGAATCTTCCTCGGTGCTGAGGACTGGTCATATGACCTGAGTGCCTCCACGAAAGTATACAGAAGCTTGATCCTTGTCGCTTCACCTTTTCCATCAAACAAAGCTGACACTTTGGTACATTCACTCACATAGCTTCCTTGTTTAAGTATTTATTTATTCAAAGTGTACTTAAACTTTCAGTCACAATCACTCACGTTTAGCCTCTTTTTCAAGCCAAAACAAGGTAACATTTTAAATTTCCTCAATTTGTATATTTAAAATACTTGCATTTTTTAAAAACTAAAAATAATTATTTGCATAATTTCATTTCATTGAATTTCATGCACTTTTTGCATTCTATTGTTATAATCCATTTTAGAAAAAGAATTTTTAAGTTGTGACCACATACTTGTCATTAATATTATCAGACATCCACTATTTTTATTTTATTTTTTTGTGCATGCCAATAGGAATTGATCACTAATTATACTACCACAAAGTTTAAGTGAGTGATGAGTTTAAAGGGACAAATGAAAATGGAAGAGGTTTTTTACAATATGAACATTGAGAAGAAGGGATCTAAAGTCTTTCAATCTGTCGTTAATGACAAAGGAAAATTTATAGGCATTAACATCAATGAATATTGTATTACTTTTGAAGAACAAGCTCAGCTTTATTGTTTACCTAAAACTATGATGAGTATCTATTTTGAAAGAATTATAAAGAGATCAAATGTTAAACAAATTCAAAATCATAAAGATATGAGTTGGAGTGAGTTTAAGGCTGAGTTAATCAAAGAATCTTAGGAGGTCTCTATTGCTGATAACCAAAAAATATACATTGAATATAACACACAAGATAAGAAATCCCATGTGAATGAATTGTTAAAAGATAAATTTAGAAAATATGAAGAGAGGTTCAAAGACATAGAGATTATTGTAGTTTTAATGCAAACCATAAATGAAATTTCTCAAAATATCCAAGGAATGGGCAATAACTTGAAGAACTTGAAGGAGACACTCGAGTCTGAAACTTCAGACTTGAAAAATAAAGTTGAAATTTTGACAATTCAAAATAACGAATTACAAGGATTGAAACATCATGAATACGAAGTAGGACTCCATGGTTTGTCTACATATACGCCCGATCAAACACCTTCATGTGATCTTAGAAAACCTACATCTAGGATAATACCAAGAAAATCAAATAGGATGCGAAAGCACATTATTCGATGTTTTTGGTGTGACTAAATCGGTCATACATATGATAGTTGTATTGCTTTTGAACATGAGTGCAAACATTGAATTGTATGCCAAATTAAAAAGAAAATATGTGATATCCATACTCATGCCCCTTTACACTTAAACTTAGGTCGAGGGGGAATGAGAGAATTTTTTTACCAAAGAAAAGCAAAATTAAGAAAATTAAGATCGACACAAACATAATAATGGAGACCAAAGAAACATACAGATGATAAAATTGTTAACAAAGAAACTACGATATCGATGAATAATCAAAAGAAAATAATTGATGAATCCCAAACTTGGGAAAGCGAAAAACTTGAGGGAAATGAAAAAGAAAAATTAAAGCAAGAAGATGAACAATTGATAGAAGTGATTAAGAAACATGATAAGTATTATATTACATGTGACCTTGATATTTTAGAAAATGATACATTATTTGATCAAAATAAAGTAGATAAACTGAAAACTAAATTATGGTATGATTGTAGCACTTCCTCAATCACAATCTATCCCCAATCAAAATCTTTCGATCACTCAAAAATAACAGAGGAGAGAAGAACGCAGAGATTGCACAAGGTAAGAGAAAATATGATGCGAAAGAGTAGAAACAAATATGATGCAGAGAAGGAAGAATTCTGATATTATAGGTGTGAATAAATGGTACAATAGCTTTGGACAATAGGTGCTTGACAAGGCCTCTACCTCCCGACCACCCCTAAGCTATCACAATTGCATTCACACTCCCACTCTCAATCACACTCTCACTCTCACTCTCACTCTCAATCACAATGTAATTCTCAGATTTTTGTGCGTCCACTGTGTTGATGCGCAGGTCTCCCTATATCAGAGTTTCATCACTACCCTCCCAAAGAAGTGTGGGATCCACCAAATTTAGCAAAAGTCGAGCTTCTCCAAAACTTTTGCAAAAAGCCATGTGATCGTAATGTGTTTTCTTTCTTTAGCATACCTATCAAAAATAGGAGGAATAAACCAAAAAGACATATCCAAGAATATCCATAATTAGACATGGTGGCACATGAGCATCAAAATCACGGATTTGAAACGATTAGATAAGCCCTCGTTTTTTTTAAGTGTTGGAAAATGGAAGTTTTCAAAGTCGTGTAACTAAAAAATGGTAAGGAATTAGCTTAAGCTTGTGTAAGACACTTTTATTCAATTTCGCGATCTGCACAATAGTGTTATAGATGTCTGAGGTCCAAATCCACCTCCAAATGCAACTTTTGAGCCCTGCAAGTTTCAAAATTCTAGAGATAGAGTAAAATCAAGGCATTTTCTTATAATGAACTAAATGTAGGACCCTAAAGGAGGTACTTAAAACATGATTTAGGAAAATTTCACGTACACACTTTTATTCTCTTATACTTGCTCTAACTTCTCTCATACAGAGTTTTCCTTATTTCTTTCATCTTCACCTTCAAAATTCCACTAGAAAACATAATGTGAATAAGGTCTAGAGAGAGAATATGAAACTTGTCAACCCAAATTCTTTCCTACATGCATACAATGACCTAACTATTCATTCTAAGCATTATCCCCACAATGAAATTCAAAAATTTCAAAATGATTTATTTCACTATAAAAGAGCCCTATTTCAATTGTTCCCCCTTTTAAGAACTCTGTCCTAGGATTTGGAAAGAAGGATAATGTTTTAGAAAATCATCCAAGTTCACCCAGCTCGAATCTTCTACCCGGTATGAGTGCCATTTCACTAAAATTTCTACTATAGATCTATTTCTAAGAAATCTTTCCTTTCTATCTATTATTATTTCCAGTTGAAGCTCAAAAGAGCCATCATCTTTCAGCTTATAATTGTCCTAATAAAGACGAGAAACATTAGATACATGTCTTTTAAGTAAGCGAACATGAAATACAGGATGCACATTTAAATGTTTAGGTAATTCCAGCAAATAAGCAAGAGATCCAATCTTTTTCGAAACTTTAAAAGGACCTGCATATCGAGGAGAAAGTCTAAAATCCTTCCCTAGCAACAAGTTAGATCGATGAGGGTTAACTTTAAGAAATACCATATCATCAACTTGAAATTTAACTGGTCTTCTCTTTAAATCATACAATTTCTTTTGTCTTTTTTGAGCTTCTTTTATGTGTTTCTTAATTTTCCCAAGTTCTTCATCCATTTTATCAAGAATTTCTTTGGACACTTCTACTTTATATGGAAAACCCAAAAATAAAGGTGGATTCAAACAATTATAACGGTACATAGCTTCAAACGGAGTCGTTTTATAGATGCATGCCATGCACTATTGTATGCAAACTCAACCAAGGGCAAATATTCACTCCAATTATCTTGCTTTTCATTCACATACATACGCAACATATCTTCAACTACCCTATTAACCCTCTCAGTTTCCACATCAGTTTGTGGATGAAAAGCTGCACTCATACGAAGTTGAGTTCCAATCGATTCAAATGTTGCTCTCCAAAACTTTGGCATAAATCTAAATTTCTATCAGAAAATTATGCTTTTAGGCATTCCTTGCAATTGAAAAATTTCTTTTACAAAGATTCTTACACCTTTCAATGCAGTATCAGTCTTTTTCATAGAAAATAAATGTGTCATCTTGGTAAGCCGATTGACTACAAAAAATATGGTATGATGCTTACTTTTGGTCATAGGTAGCTTAGCAATAAAGTCCATAGAAATAGACTCCCACTTCTCATTTGGAACATCCAAAGGTTGAAGGATTTGAGGCATCCTCTTAAACTCAGGTTTCACCTATTGGCACTTCAAACATTCACTTAGAATATCCCACTTCATACATGGCCAAAAGTAATAATACTTTGTTTTAACATAGGTCCTTGAATAACCAGGATGTGCTAAAAAAGGTGCATCATGACAATCATTCAATATTTTAACTTTCGATGGAGATTGAGAAGATATGCATAGTTGATTGTTACAATACAATATTCCATTTTGCAAATTTAAATTTTCCTCATACATCGATACCTTTTCGTATTCAAAGAACTCAAAATAGATACATAAAAAGGATCCTATTTTACCTCTTCTTGAATTTGATTGAGAAAATCAGAATTTATTACAGAAACAAGATTACACAAAGGTCTCTGACTCAATGCATCAGCAACCTTATTTTCCTTACCAGCCAGATACTTAATGTCAAAATCATACTCACTTAATAATTCAATCCAATGCTTCTACCTCTTATTAAGCAATGGTGGTGTGAAGATGTATTTTAGACTTTCATGATCTGTTTTCAATTCAAACTTAACCCCTAACAATAGATGCCTGTAATGCTTAAGTGCATGCACAACAACAAGCATTTCTAAATCATGAGTAGGATAGTTAAGTTCATCTTTTCTTAGTTTTCTGGACTCATATGCAATGAGCCTAGCATCCTATGAAAGAACACATCCTATCTGACTACCACTTGCATCACATGCAACCACAAAAAGGCTTTCCCATTTCTAGTATTTCCAAAACAATAATGAATTTTTGTTTCAATGTTTCAAATGATTTTTGAAATGCATCACTCCACGAAAATCCTACATTCTTTTTAGCTAATTTTGTGAGGGGCGTAGCTATCTTAGAGAAATCCTTAAAATGTGCTCTTTCATATTGTGCCAACCCATGAAAACTTCTAACATCCCTTACAGTCTTAGGGATCAGCCAATCAGCTATTGTTTTTACTTTACCTTCATCTATAAGGATTCCTTCTTTTGATGTTACTCTTCCTAGATACACAAGTTTATCCTTAGCAAAGAAACACTTAATATTTTTTCCATACAATTTGTGTTCTCTAAGAGTTTGCAAAGTCTTCTTGAAATATACAACATGCTTAGAATCATCTTTAGAGTATACAAATATATCATCAAGAAATAATAAGATGAATTCATCTAGGAAATCATGAAAAATATTATTCAACAAGCACATAAATGTGGCAGGAGCATTTGTTAATCTAAAAGGTAGAACCATAAACTCATAGTGACCATATCATTTTAGAAAAGATTTCTTAGGAATATCCTCTGTTTTGATCCTAATTTGGTGATATTGAGATCTTAAGTCAATCTTAGTGAATACAGTCGCTCCACTTAATTGATCTAATAATTTATATATGTGAGGGAGTGGATACTTATGCTTAATTGTTCTTTTATTCAACCCTCTATAGTCAATGCATAATCTATAAGAGCCCTCTTTCTTCTTCTGAAATAAAACAGGTGCACCCCAAGGTTAGACACTCAATCTTATCAAGCCTTTCTTCAGAAGATCATCTAATTGAATCTTAAGCTCCTTTAATTCATCGATGTTAAATCTATAGGGTGCTCTAGAATATGGTTCACTCCCTAGATATAGGTCAATGGCATGGTCAATTTACCTAGGTGGAGTTATATCATGCAACTCTTCTGGAAATACATCTGGTTATTTGCATGTTCAGGGCTATCCCTAGATTTTGTACCAATCTCAAATTTAGAAAACAATGGGTACTATCTCAATTGATCAAAGATGTTATTTTATGCACAAAAATCATACGGAGAATCGTGATTACAATAGCCTTTGGGAAAGAAATAACTATCATGCAATGTAAAGTAGAGTCAGGGCACTTACCTCCATCATCTTCTTCCTCAATAATTGTACCCTCCTCGATGATGTTTATCACTTTTGATTGTGCGGGTCAAAAGACTGCCTTATTCGGGCACTCATATGTCCGATGCCCTTGCTCCCCGCAATGAAAACACAGACCAAGTCTTTTTGCCCTCTCAATAAAATTAGGGTCTTGTTGCCACTGGATTGGTTGATGCCTCGTTTGATTTTCCACCTGAGTAGTATTGTTGCCTTGGTTATTTGAAGATGGAGTCTTCTTGGAATTGTTCATGTTCATTGCAACAGGTCTTTGTGGCCTATGTCCCATTGCAATGAATCTACTACTATTTGCCTTCTACAAATTTAGCTTCTCCATCTTCTCAAAGTTCTCGGCCATCCCAATAGCATCATAAAAATCAATGCATCGAGATCCCTTGACTTGATAAGAAAGTTCCTCACGAAGCCCTTCAATAAATTTACTCTTTAGAGCATTACCACTAACCTCTAATGCATATTTATGAACATGTAGGAACTTCTCTTTGTACTCATCAACATATAAGTTATCCTTATCAGGTTCGTGTTGTCGAAAATTTTAGAACTCTATCTTCTTCTCCATATGGTAGTGGAGGACAATAGCATTTTTTAGGTTGTTCTCTAAATTCCTTCCATAGAACTTGACCAGACGCGTTCGAGTCTAATATACAACTTCCAGCATAGCTTCATGATCTCACGAAGCTGTAGGATCCCAACTTTTGTCTTGGACTCTTCATGTGGAAGATCAGAGAAATCCTCTAGTTCTTCGATCCATGCCTCAAGATCTTCGCCACTCTTCTTCTCACCATCAAAATCATTCAACTTTGCCTTCTTGAAGACTTGGTTAAGGGCAAATTCACTTGGTTCCATATATTCATAATTGCCTTTCTGTTTTCCGCAAGGTACACTAGATGTTTGTGCAGATTCATCTACTTCATGGTTCAGCTCCACAAACAAATTTGTTTCTCCTTCTGGTTGCTTTCTACCTCCTTCTTTGCACAATTCTCCAAAAAGCTTCGGAATAAGCTCCTCTTGTTCAGGAATCTTTTGTGTTAGACCTTTCATCATTTCCAAGGATTGATTCTGATCTCATACCACCTATAGTGTTTCCTCAATCACAATCTATCCCCAATCCAATCTTTTGATCACTCAAAAATAATAGAGGAGAGAAGAATGCAAAGATTGCACAAGGTAAGAGAAAATCTGATGCGGAAGAGTAGAAACAAATATGATGTAGAGAAGGAAGAATTTTGATATTATAGATGTGAATCAATGGTTACAATAGCTTTGGACAATAGGTTCTTGATGAAGCCTTCACCTCCAGACCATCCCTGAGCTATCACAATCACATTCACACTCGCACCCTCAATCACACTCTCACTCTCACTCTCACTCTCAATCACAAGGAAATTCTCAGATTTCTATGCATCCACTATGTTGATGTGCAGGTCTCCCTATATCAAAGTTTGATTGCTAACCTCCCGAAGAAGTGTGTGATCCATCAAATTTAGAAAAATCCGAGTTTCTCCAAAACTTTCGCAAAAATCCATGCAATCGTAGTGTGCTTCCTTTCTTTAGCGTACCTATCAAAAATAAGAGAAAAACACCAAAAAGACATTCCAAAAATATCCAAAATTAGCCATGGTGACACGTGAGCATCAGAATCACGGATTCCAATAGAATTAGATAAGCCCTTGTTTTTTTCTTAAGTGTTGGAGAATGGCACTTTTCAAAGCTCTGTAACTCAAAAACTGTGAGGAATTAGCTTAAGCTTGTGAGAGACAATTATAGTCAATTTTGCGATTTGCACGATAGTGTAACAGATGTCCGAGGTCCAAATGCACCTCGAAATGCCACTTTTGAGCCCTGCAAGTTTCAAAATTCTAGAGAGAGAGTAAAAGCAAGGCATTTTCTTAAATCAACTAAATGTAGGACCTTGAAGGAGGTTCTTAAAACATTATTCACAAAAATTTCACACAGATAATTTTATTCTCTTATACGTGCTCTACCTTTCTCTCATATAGAGTTTTCCTTAATTCTTTCATCCTCACCTTCAAAATTCCACTAGAAAACATGATGTGCATAAGGTCTAGAGAGAGAATATGAAACTTTTCAACCCAAAAAATTTCCTACATGCATAAAATGAACTATTCATTCTAAGCATTAGCCCCACAATTCAATTCAAAAAGTTCAAAATGAATTATTTCACTAGAAAAGAGGCCTATTACAATGATATCATGAATGAAGAAACTAGTGAAAGTAAACCTAAAAACTCGATAAAGAGAAGAGCATAAACAAAGAACAAAAGAAGATGATTGATGAAATTACTAAACAAATTGACGAGAATATGGAAAAGTCCCAAAAACCTTCTAAATCTTTAAAAGAGAAGTCATTGGAATGCTTGATAGATAAAGTAGACATGATTAAAATGTATGATTTGATGAGTCTATTTCACTAATCATATTTTTGAGTCTTGATAATACGTAGTGATCTTGTGCCAATCAAAGATCTTGAGTTTAAAAGGATTGCTTATCAAGATGATTCTGTAGGTTCTAGCTGATTAAGGGAGTTGTTACCTTCTTCCTCATCAAAAAGGTAAGTCATGAATGATCACGAGAGTTGTTACCTTCTTCCTCATCAAAGAGGTAAGTTATGAGTGATCACGGGAGTGTTTGTTTTCTTCCGCATGAAAAAGGTAAGTTATGAATGATGACGGGAGTTTTTACTTTCTTCCTCATCAAAAAGGTAACTTATCAGGAGTTTTTACTTTCTCTCTCAACAAAAAGGTAAGTTATGAGTGATCACTGGAGTTTCTACCTTCTTCCTCAACACAAAGATAAATTATGAATGATCACGGGAGTTTTTAATTTCTTCCTCAACAAAAAGGTAAGTTATGAATGATTACGAGAGTTTTTTCCTTCTTCCTCATCAAAAAGGGAAGTTATGGATGATTAATGGAATTTTACTTTCTTTTGAGTTATCTATTCATGAAATACAATGTCTTGTTTATGGTCATTTGAATAACTCTCTTTTGAAGTTTGATACAGATTCTAGTGGAAGAAAAAAGATTGATGGTATGAGTTTTTGAAGTTTCTTGTTCAGGTCCAAGGAGAATGGAAGAAGCTCGGAAAAAGGAACTTAGTTTACAATAGTGTCTAGAAATTAGAAACCCAAATTCCATTTCTTCCACATGATGTTTAATTTTGCATTCCAAGTATGCGTATGAAAAATGTAAGAGCACATATAATGTTTTTCCTTTAGGTGCATGAATTCTTGCACATATCTCTAATGTAATTAAAAGCATGCTGAAGTTGTTAGGAACCGAGTTAGATTTTCAAGATGAAACCTCTTCAACAAAAGCCACTATATCTATGCACCATTTTTTTCGATGCATGAAAAGTATGCATGTAATAGGATGGCATTTCATGACCTTGCATCAAGGCACCATACTTTTCTTACTTATGCACTATGAGTGATTTTGTATGGATTTATGTGTATTCACATTGAATGTATGAATGTGAGAGCATCAGCTTTGACATCAGACGCTATTTCCTTCTTGTTTGCACCATATTTTTTTTAACACATGCATTGACAAGTATGCATTCAATAGGGTCCATTACATGGCCTTCCATAGGCACTTCTTTTTGTTGTTCCATGCACGTATGAAGAAACTAAGTTTTTGATGTACAAGATATATATTATCTTTAAAGAAAAAGAGGTACTACCATTGATCCATCCAAAATGTCGGACAAAATTTTTCTCCGTATTCTAGTTGAGAACCTTTAACAACATACAAAAAAGAGAGACAAGAAGCATTGACAAATTTCAAGACAATATGCTTGAAGAAGAAAAGGAAAAAAATGATGAAAGATGAAGCATTTCTCTCTACAAAATAGTGCATGTGTGACAAACAGAGCTATGAGAAATACCCTTCGATGTTGAAGATACATAGAAGAGTTTCTATTTTTTTGATAGAAGATAATGGTGATCTTTGATCACACTGGAGCTACATGATCAAAGAAATAAGCTATTGGTTGGCACATTCGAAGGATGCACAAATCTAGGAGGGCTAAATGCGTTAAATATTCAAAGCCCAAGGATGGAACGGACTTTGAAATTCAGATAGCCCATTCGATTGAAGACAAGGTGCATTTGTCAAAAAGAACGATTTCATAGGAGAGGGACACAAAGAGAAGCCACAAGGAATACATAATGAGCCAACAATGTGAAGATGTGACACCGGTTCTCAACTTACAAAGAGCAAACTCGCAGTCCTTGTTATTCATTTTTCGATGAAGATGATGTCGATATTTCTTGATCACACAACAAATTTATTATTATAGACAATATATAAATATATATAATGTTATTCACCCATCGTTTACTTTTGACCATAACTTATTTAGAAAGAAAATGCTTTCGAGGGACTCTAACTATGGAGTTTAAGCGTTTTATTTTTATCAAAGCTAGAGCATGATTTATACGAATGGAGGGCGTTGTCATCATTAAAGCAGAAAAGAAAGAAAAGGCGAGTGTCTTTAGCACAAAAGAAAATAAAAGAATGACCAAAAAGGGACACGTATGGCAGGGAGCGCATGCAAAAACAAAAAGGGGAGTTCGGAGGAGTTCGAGTTCTAAAAAAAGAAGGAGGTTAACGCGAGTTGAGGTTTTTGTGGGGGGGGGGGGGGGGGGGGGGGGGGGGGGGAGGCAAGGGACAAGAATAAGAGAGGGTGTTTCTTCAGAGAGAAGGGATGCACGCATCATTTTGGGCAGAAAGAAGCGGAAAAGAACGCATCGAAGGCTCATCTTGGACTCTCTGGTGGAATCAAAAATCTGAGGGGATGTGGACACTCTGTGTCAATGCTCTGATGTACTGATGTTTTCTTTTGGTAACAACAACTATTTTCGGCCATAGTTGACCAAATTTTGAAGCGCTTGTTCTCTCACGTTGACATCAGTAATTGCTTTATGCTGTAATGACCATGGCTGAACAGGGCTATCTAATAATCATACTAGGATGGCGATGATTTGAATATGATCTGAATTTGAATATAATTTAATAATTGTGTCTGATCTGATGTTAGAAAGTCGAAGGGCTATCTAATAATCATACTAGGATGGCGATGATTTGAATATGATCTGAATTTGAATATAGTTTAATAATTGTGTCTGATCTGATGTTAGAAAGTCGATTTGGTTTGGAACGATTAGTGACGCTGGTCTTCTTCATGGAAATGACTCTAATTCAATTTGGCAACATCTTCTCGAGGTGTTTTTTTGTAGACAGAGACAACGATGAGCTTTTTTTACTTAGCACGGTTGAGTTTTCTTTATCCTTTATCTTTTGTTGAATGTTTGTTTCGATTTATCCCTAGATTGTATATCATGGTTTAGCCATGTCTTTGGTCTTACATCTACTGTGCATATTTAATATGTGATTAGACTATCTCTTCTAGATTCCTGAAAATACAATCGCAGATATGTGGCGCAAATGAATTCGTTAATAAAATTCTGGAGATGATTTTGTGATTTTTTAGTCTTGTTTTCTTTAAGCTTTGTACGTTTGTTAAGTCTAGAGAAGATAGAAGAATTGGCATGATCGCAATCTTTGGACTCAGATATTTTGACTTAGAGATTTGGTACTGTATTTTCACTCTAAAATGAAGAGAAAGATGGGTAAAGTGAAATTACAGTGGACTAGGTCGGATTCATGAGATGTGCGGTCAAGGTTCATTTTGATTGGCTATGTTAACCAAAGAAGTTCTTCTGACTGTCATTAATGGGTGTAAATTAGGGCCCTATCAGTGTTTCGGATAAATTAAAAAAAAAGGATTTGTAAATACAAATATTACCATTAAATACATTGTATTGTGGAATGTTAGGCCTGATGCGTAGTGGAACTACTTAACATGCAATTGTAAAGGCAATGAATGAACAACAATGGCCACAACATTTCAAATTGGATGGTTTGTTTCTTATTTTGTGATCCAAAAAGCAGTGTAGAATTGTGAGGTACAATTCCTTAATCAGTAATCATGGCTCAGAATTGCAGCTCTCTAAAGAAGCAGACCGAGCATAAAAGGCTATGCACTTTTCCAAATTCAGTTTATTTGGAGAGTTTGCATACAGAACGACTACAACGAGTAGAGATATTATGTGTGAGAACATCGAAGCAGAAGATAAGAAGTACAGCTATGGCGATCTCATTCTTGGATTGCCACCTACTAAACATTTCAGAGAAGCTATCATAGGAGTAGAAGGACTGGTTTGAGTGCAGGGGTCTCTTCTAGTGTGCAATGTTGGACTCGTGTAGCATTAGACCTCATCCGCAACCGGAGGACATCGCCATGGAGATAGTGAGGCAAAGGGATGGCAATAACATGAACTCATGGGAAATCAGTATCCACATTGTCCACGAAGTGTTCCAGTTGTCTTCTAAGCTGATTTCTGAACAATTTAACTTGGTTAATGAGGGCATCATGTCGAGCATGGAGTTTGTGGATGCTGTAGAAATTTACGCATTGCTCGACAAACCTTGTTTGGGTGAATACAGGTTTTCCCAATTGTCGGATGACAATCCTTTGAAGTTGTGATTGTTATTAACAACAATGATTATTAATTTGCAAGCTAAGCATTATAGAGTATCCAAGCACCTTGACGCCTTGGTGAAGGAATCTACAAAGACATAGGTAAATTAGGCAAAAGTCAATTCAGAAGCTGAAGAAGGAAGTCTGTAGATTGTTCTGACGTACGGGACGAGCAGTGAATGCAGTGGTAGACTCCAAGGTGGGATTAGTTTTCACTTTTCTTTTCATGACTCCGGTGTACTTACCTTCAGAATGCACAGTATGATTGGGTAAGATATTTTTACAAATTCTGAAGAAAAGGGCGGTCGAGCAAAAATCCACAAGTAACACTTCCCACGATCAGGTAGAGATAGAGATAGATGAACAAGAAGAGTCGAGGGGGTGATAGATGGCAGAGAATCAACGGAGAGAAGCAGAGAGAAAATCAAAGGAAGAAGCAGAGAGGAAAGTAAGGGAAGAAGCAGAGACGATGGACAGAGAGGAAGAGGCAGCACGAAATGAGGAAGAAGAAGAGAGACAATGACAATAAGAGGAAGAGGAATCTCAGAGAAGAGAAGGACAAGAAAGGGAAGAAAGAGTTGGCGAGGAGGAGAGACGTTGAAAGCAACAATAGGAACAAGGAGATTGTTCACAAAGCTCTTCAAGTAAGATTTCGGTGTTACATAGTTTTTAGGCGTGCGGACTAGTAGATAAGTAGAAGACTAACGATGGGTGAGGTTACCCCCCACTTCGGTGCACAGATGTTATTTATCCTTGGATGTATAATGATGAAACTTTTAGACCAAAATTACTTTGCAATCTAGCCAGAGGGTTGTCATGGAGTGCATTGAAACTCGAAGAACTCCAGAAAAAATATGACTCCATGATAGCGGAAAAAGAGAAGTGCTTTACAGAACAAGAGCAGATTACGATGGAGATCACCGGACTCCAAGCAGAGCCAAAAGCTGCTAGAACTCAAAGCGCTACTAGAGATAGTTCAACCCACGAGGAACTAGTGGATGATTTAAATGAGGGAATTTTGGAAAAATATCAGTTTAAAGGTAATTGTTGAAGAGAAGTCAAAAATTATAACTCGATTACAAGCAGAGGTCGGACAAACGTAGAAGTCACAGCAAAAATTGAAGAAAACCAATAAGGAGTTAGCTGCTAAGTTGGAGAAGGCCGAACAAGAAGTGCAAATGTTGACGGCAAAGGTCAAGGAGCAAAGTGCTGAAATGAAAAGACAAAGTATATGGATAGCAGAAGTGGAAGAAAGACTAGCAGTCTGGGAATTTACTACTTTGGAAGAAAAGTTCCAGACTGTACAGGGAAACTGGATACGATAACAACACAAGTTGCAAGGATCCCCAAATTGGAGAAACAAGTCAATCAATGGAAGCAACATTGTGTAGAGCTAACCTTGTTTTGGCTAATAATGAAGCAAAAGTGGAAAAACTCAAAAAAGAGGCCTCGGTTTTGGAACTTACCTGTAAAACGAAGTTAGAAGAAATATCCATGAAAACTCTAGGATATATAAGTAAATTATCTAATGTTACTATAGCTTTTGACAAGATACTAGAGGGATTTCGACAGTGTATCCCTGAATTAGATGCTTTCGTAGTTAGTTATAGAAGTTCTAGTAAACAGTTATTATATCCAAAGGAATTTTTTGAAGCGGACATACTATTAGTAGAAGAAAATATTAGAGAGATGTTAAATGAATTGTGGTATAACATAGAGAGAATTATGTTTCCAGAGATGTTGAATTAAGATTATGATTTGTAAACTCTTATACTTTTAATTAGTGGGTTCGCACCCACCGTGCATGCCACTGTTAGCAACCGGTGTGGATGACCACTTTCCTTGTAATCAAAATTCTTATTTCCAATGTAATTGAATGGAGAGTTATGGAGATACTAAGAGTTCTTGGAGATTGTCAATTTAGATTATTCTATATTTCAGAATTTTAGAACAATGCAAAGTCCTCACCCTTACGAAGAAGTACAGTGTCTTATCTTATGGATAGATTTCAGAAGTGGAAAATATGAATTGAGTCCATACACAGATATGGAGAGGTTGAAGTTTTTATTTTTTCAAAGTTTGATCATAGATATGACAGTGTAATGTAACACCATTCATACTTTGAAATCAAGAAGCTATTTAATGTGTGAAAAACCATGAGTCTATTTACACTATGTATGATGAAATGTCTCTATTTATAATCAATATTATTCTAAGCGGTGTGGAACATAAACACATGTTTATGAGTATTTTATATTCGTAAATACTCATTCCTAAACCTATAAATTGGGGTACTGTTAGTCTATTGGCAACCAATAAGCTCAACACTAGCAACATGTTACACACACACACACACATATATATATATATATATATATATATATATATATATATATATATATATATATATATATATATATATATATATATATATATATATATATATATATATATATATATAGGTATATATAGTGTATAATCCATAGTCTGTTTGTATATCGTTTTCTTATAAGAATCCCATTGGATCCATTTACAATTACAATGTTTCATATGATCTCTTGTGGTTGTTTGTACTATGTGGGAATGAGGTAGAAAGAACAAAGGAATGATCTTTTGTGCTCCTTTGGAGGCAAAAAATTGGTGCTCATTCTCATTTATCAAGAAAAAGAGAGATTCGTGTCTTGATGCCATTAGGTTCTACTATCATTGCTACTTGTAATTTGATGGAAGTTTGAACATAGAATCAATGCAAGCCTTGGATACAATGGAAGTCCTTGATCCCATATGAACACTCTAAGATTCTAGAAAAATATTTGGTGCTATAAAAGATGGTGTAAAGAATTACTCTGATGACAATTCATTATAACTATTTGACTCTAGCAAGCAACTTCTATCATGTCAATAGTCTCTGAGATAAGAAATGAAGATTTACTTTACTGTGACTTTTTACAATCAAGTTACACCAAGTTTGATTAGTTGAAATTCGCTACATCCTTGTTCAAATCTATAGTCTAGTTGCACCATCAAGCTACACCTAGTTTGATCTCGATGAACTTGGTTAGTTTCTCGTTCAACTCTGTCAAATGTCTATAAATAGATGAGATTAGATGAGTCTAATTTTCCATTAAGCCAAGATTCAAGAGAGATCATAGAGAACAAGCACATAAAAAAAACAAAGCATTCAGAAAGTAGAAAGGTTAGCAATGGAGAAGAAGGCTATTTATAGAATGTCTCACACGTAACCCAAATTTCCCTACTAAAAAGATTGCATAAAAATACCAACATTTAGTCAATGCAACTTCTGTAGTTTTTTCTAGATAAATTTGAGTTAAGGCCCATTTCATGAATATTAAGTGATAGCTATTTTCCAAGGGGGTGATGCTCGGCATCGACCTTGATGGCAAAGTCAATGCTATGGATCACCTTGGAGGACTTTATCTAAAAATTGGATTCTAGGCATCGACTTTGCGGCCCAACTTGATGCCAAACATGGACTTTCGGGCCCAAGCAATGCCTTGCATTGACTTATCACATAAATTTGATGCTTGGCATTGACTTGGTCCTCCAAGGCAATGCATAGAATCAATGTGGACCTCACATAAAGTAGATGTCTCGCATCAAGTTAATCTCAAAGGTGATGCCTAGCATTGACTTAGCTCAAAGAAATTGAATGTCATGTCCTCACCCAAAGTTTTTCGGTCATATATTAGGGATGTTGAGAAGTGCAAGCAGATTGCTATTAAGAAGCTAAAACTAAAGCTTAGGTCGGGTAACAAGGCCTGAGATATGATCATTGAACAAACCCAAAAAGGATCATTGTTACTATTCCTATGATGTTCTAGTAACCCAATGGGTCACTCATCAGGTGGCTATAGAATTTCAAGCCAATTGAGGAAGAGATAGTGAGGAATGTTAAGTCCAAAGAGATTGAAGTTACCATGAAAGACAAGTTGCTATGAGACATGACAAACCATGAGTGATGACCTCCATACATAGAGGAGAAAATGCCACTCTTCTTGCATTTGCATGGGCCTATGGGAGGGAGAAAATGATAAGCACATGGGTTTCTCAACACTACCTAGTGTTCAAGGTGGATCGGAAAAGAACTCAGATAACCTTTTGTTTCAGGTGGAGACAACCAAAGGATTTTGCAATGTTAGATGCAAAATGGAAATGCTTTTCCAGATTGCTATTTGCTAGAGAGGCTTGCACAAATTGGCAGGTAGTCCAAGAATCGTATTATTCATCTATTGCCTTTGGTGCAAGGAAACATCATGTCGAAGCACCAAACGAAGTCAACACCTATGAAGTCAAATGGTAAGAAGCCTCTATAGAAGAGGCCTAAGAAGAAGATGAGCAAGCACATAGATGTAGAATCAACAGAAAGCTAAGGCTCCTATGATTAGATCGTTGCCTTTTGTGGAAAACTTGAATCTTGAATCTTGCTAAGTGAGCAAAATAAAATTAGAGAGTATATTGTAAATAGAAAGCTTTTGAGGAAGGTTTATCTTGTCCACCTTTCAATTAGCATCATCCACAAACCACCCATAGACCCACTTAGAAGCAAGAAGCCTCTTGAGTTAAGAGACCCCCATAACCTACATGTGCCTAATCTCAAAAAGAGAATGAAAATTAACCGACATGCAACGATTGTACCGTCTTTGGTAATGGTCAATCCAAATGAGTGCAGTTCAATTAACGAGTTCAACAAAAGCTTATATGAGGACTACACATATTATGTTATTGGAGGATCATAGTTTATAGAGGCCCAAAGAGAGATTGTTAAAGAGCACCCTACTACATAATTCTTTTTATATGCAGAGTGTAAGATCTATGTTGCTTTAACTATAGAGGAGGCAAAACTCCTAGCCTGGTAACACAACACTGATAATGAATAAAGGCAAAATATGTCCTCCATTGATCGTATATGTTCTATCCCCAATGATTATATTGATGCAATTAGAATAGATGGTGGTAGGATCCATCCTAATTAGAGGAAATAGTATGTGATAGAGGTTGGAATTGCTATGGATGATAATGTGAAGTCATATTCGCTTTGGAAATTTAACAAGTGGTTCAAACTCACCTTCAGGTCTAAAATGCTTTGGAGATCCATTATAAGATGTTCACCATGTGGAAGAACAAGAAAGTGAAAGGTCACAAATCAAAAGAAAGCAAAGCTAGATCCTCAGCTAGATGTAAAGGGAAAAGGAAAGAAGTCATATCACTTCATTCAAGAAGTTGTTGAGCTTATGAAGCTCACCCTTTAGAGAGGTCTGCAAGGCATCAAGGACGATACTGTGATAATTTTCACATTATCAATGGTTATTTTAAGAGACCTAAGCTTGAGGAGATGGTTGTAGAGCTAAAAAATCAACTTAAGAAGTGTTTTCTATTCCTTTTTCAGTAACGCATCATGTAGTTTCAAACTTCTCAATGTATTCACAAGGTTCATATGAAGATTCAGGAGGTCATGATGAGGAGGCTTGGGTGCTTCACATGGAATGAAGTCCAACCAAAATACCTAAACACCTCCAAATAAAAATTATTATCTAAATATTATATATTGTTCCACTATTGGGTGAGTTCCCCTTGCATCAGAATTTAGTATGATTATGTTGGTCTATGTAGTTATTTCTATTCAATGCTAGGAATCAAACTATAGCAAGAGACATGCTCAAGGTGGATGCTACGCATTTTGTTTCAATACAATTCCGATGCTAGGCATCACGTCTTAGTACACTTTTGATGCTAGGCATAAAGTTTTAGTACTATTCCATGCTAGGCATCAAGCTTTTAGTACAAAATCCATGCTCGACATACCTTTTCATAAGTAGTCAATGCCAAGCGTTTCCATGGAGTATTGTAGGCCCTGATTTGTTTTGCATTCAATGATTTTATCCATTTACCTGATGCCAAGCATCGCTATCATTCATGTGTGTTTCACTTTGAGTCAATTTTAGAACTGATACTCCTAATTTCTTTGTAAAAACCACAAAATACGAAGACTGGTGAGGTCAATGAGGATAGTCCTATAGCCTTCCTGATGCATATCCAAATGGCAAGGCATAAGAAGTCCATAATAAATGCCAAGGTGATGAATTATGAGGATGTGTCCTCAAGACTAAAACATTTCTTGAACTCCATTGACCCTCTTTGAGTATTGTATTAGAGTGTATTTTACTAGGATGTAAATAATATGGGCACACTAGTTCCTAGGAAACTTCTTTCCCTTACTATAGTAGATATCTCATATGGGTTCAGGATCAATGGTTCCATTAATGATGATGAGACATTCAAGTACTCATAGATATGAAAGATGGCAATAAACGTTTTGAAATTGAACCTACCATCACTATGGAGGAATCTCATTTTCCATAATAGGGACCACTCCTTCTCTGTTTCAATAGCATTGAAATCAAGGTGTCATGTTGTAGAGTGTGTTAGATGGTATTTGTTTTGACCTTCATTCTATTGTTTGCTTTTTCCTCTTTGTGGTAATTGCATGAATACTTTCACTTACAATAATGGTCGTAGGGTAAAGACAAATGTGAATCACACTCCAAGTCATTGAAGAAAATTCAATGACAATGGAATTTTAAATGTACAAATGTTCCTTGTAGTTGCAAAGAAACCTTGTCATGATGTAGGGGATGACCTAGTTGATCCAATTCTTCCATAATGGTGATGATTGGGTGCTTAGGTTATTCTCTCGTACATGTAATTGTGATTTCAATGTTTCTTAGGCACATCTCTTTTGCGATCACCTCTAATTGATCTATTTTTTTTCAACGATGAAACTTGCATGTGTGCTCGAAATGCTTAGGCATTTCATAGCTCTAGAGGAGGATGAAGCCAATGTCAGCTTCATTAGAATGTGAGTTAATGCTCTGAATGAGTGCCAAGAGGAGGACCCAGAGGTTGGTAAAAAAACATATTGATGACACAAAGATATTCTAGCCTACCTCAAGGGAGTTGATGCCACCTTTAGGAGATGGGCCAAGAGATAGGGCTGACCTTGAAGAGCAAATTTTTGATAAAGAAAAGACTATTGAGATTGCTCGAGTGCCTAAAGACAATGTAATGCATGAGTCAGATTAGCCACACGACTTGTTTCTATTGTAGAAAAGCTCTCCAACATTGTAAACATAAATTTATGTAATAATTTTTTCATTGGAATATAAGGCTTAGAGTATCTTTCTATTTGTGCTTATTTATATACACATTTAGCTCAATATGTTGGATTTGTGTGTGGTTTCTTCTATGTTTATGACTCCTTGAGCTCACATTCTTAAAGTGGAAATTGAAACACCTTTTTCATATCAATAGCACTATGCATAAAAGCGTCTCATAATTTATGTTGTATCAAATTATGTGGTAATATATATGTTTAGCCTTGAAAAAATCCTTTATTTTGCGATGTTCCAAGTTATGGAAATGGTAAAGAGCAATAAGATCAATTATATATGCATTTGGATCAAGCAATATATCAAGAGATTATATTTCGTTTTCTTTTCTTGGAACTATTTTGATGCTTTGTGGGATGGGAAACTTTGAAGGGAGGTACTTGATCATTGGGTAGCTTTTTTTTCCTTAAAACTAATTTGGCTGGCTACTTTTTGAATTTGATACAAGAAATCAACATTTTTAATGGCACTTATTGAACAAGAAACTAGGTTTTCCACAATGGAGAACGAAAGTGAGGCTATTTTGCAACATTGCATGCATTTCTCCCAAAATTAAAAAGAGAGCATGTCTTTGTTATTGTTTGTTATGACCCTTTGTATCTACTCTTGCATGGTGAATCCTTTCCATGCAATGGACATCCTTAAGACTTTATATCTACAAAAGGAAAGCATACATCAATATGAAATACGATATACATACCATTAAAAATTTATCTTCGAATATATATAGAATATTTGGAATCTCTCTCTTAAAGCTTTTAAATCTATTAATCTATGTATTTATCAACCTATCTATTTATATGTCTACCTCTTCATAGAATCAATGTTTACAATGTTTTAACTCACACATTCACAATAGATTTTAACTCAAAATCATCCATGCATACACATATGCAAATATTATTATGAAGTAAGAATTAATGGTGATAAGACAATAAGAAAATATTTAAGCTCATAATCATATGCACACATACATACTATTGTGAAGTAAGAGTCAATCGAGTCAAAAAATAATAATAGATTAGCATTAAGGAGAAATAGGACCATTGTTAGAGTTGACAGGCCATGCGAAACGAAAAGAAGTTGCCATGTATGGAGGATGTAGTATCTACTACCACCTATCTCATAAACTAGCTACCCTTGAATTCTTTGGAAGGAATAATGTCTTATGAAGCTTGTAAAGGACGAAGACAAAGCTTGAACCATTGCGCCATATTTGGATGCATTGCATGGCACATATATTGTCACAAATCAAGGGTAAACTTGGTCCCAAGGCAAATAAATGTGCTTCTATAGGTTATAACTTGAATAAAAAGGTTTATAGGCTAAATAACCCTTGCACCAAGAGATTCATAGTAGTTCAAGATATAGTGTTTGATGACACTAAGTCTAGATTGAAGATGACTGCATGAAGATGAAACTGCATTATGACAAGTATGAGTGTCTTGAGGCAATTAATGCATACATTTAGGAAGCATTATATGGAGGCAATCTAAAGGATTCTCAAGTACCTCAAGGATTAATCAACGAAGGTCTATTCTTTTCATATACCTCTGATATAGACATTATCTTTGGTGATGTAGATTGGGTATGATTAAGAGATGATAGGAGTACCTCAAGTTACCTTTCATTTGGAGGTTGTAAATTCATTTCTTGGTCATCAAAAAAGGAACCTACTATTGTTATATCATCTAGAGAGGCTGAACATAGATGATTAGGCAATGCTACTCAGGAAACAATGTGGACTAAGACACTATGCACAAACTTATGAGTAAAAACATCTATTTCTCGAATATTTGGTGATAGCATGACTTCTTTGCATCTTGCATCTAATCCCATATATTATTCGAGGAAGAAAATAGATTGAGGTACATTATCACTATTTTGGGTATTAGACAACAAGCAAAGAGGTGCATGTGTCACAAATCAACAACAATGTGCAAACATGATGATCAAAGCTTTAGTTAAATCTATCATAGGACTTTGGGAGATTACAAAGGATTGAAGACCTAGACATCTTACACTTAAGGGGAGTTGTTGGTCCATATGTGAAATCTAAATGTGTTATCATATTCCATGGCCTTCATTGGACTTTGAGAAAGTTCATATATACACACATATATTTATTGATCGCCACTAAGGTTAAAAGACATTGCATTTTTATCCATTTATAAAATGTTCTTTGAAGAGATTAAGAAGCGAAAAACTCCATGGATCTAATCTGAAATCAAATTTAAATGATGACCTTAAACTAGAGAGAAACTAAGGTGCAATTTGTGAAACTTTCATCTTCTAGAATCAAGTGAATAAGTGGAATTATACATTTGTAGCTTAGTTGTGGTGTATGTGAGTCTCTTTACTTAAATCTTGTGTGCATATAGTATTCTTCTTGAAGCCACATGGGTAGCTTAGTCACATTGTATGCGAGTCTCTTTACTCTTTTCTTGAAGTCATGTAGTACTCTTATTGCATCCATTGGACTCCTTCAACACCTCATGTATTTACCTCAATTCTCAATACCTAAATATCAATTTTTATAATCGTTTTCATTCCTTTTTGAGAGTTTTTCTATACTTTTTAAAGTGTTTCAACTTCTCGAAGCTCAGGAAGTGGAAATATGGTCTTAGTGAGTTATGTATCAATCCTAAAATATAATCAACCAAATATCTATGGTTGTGTATCTATATTATATGTGTCGGTGACATTGGTTCTCTAATTACGTCACTAATTTTCATGAAGTACCTTTTGTTATATCACCCCTGTATCAAACCACTCCTATTCACACTTAGATTGATGTTCTTGCAAAGGAAGAAAGAAAACCTCATCAAATGCATACATAATGGGATTCCCTTTTTCAACCAAACCGAATGTAGTAGCAAAGCTTTGAAAATATTTTGGCAATCCTTTCAACAATGTAGAGATGAGTGATGCATCCCGAATAATCTAATCTTTGTTTGCCGATTCCTCTTTTATGTCCTTGATGCGTGTCACATACACATCCACAGACTCATGTTCAACCGTACATACCTCCTCAAGTTGCTTCCACTAGTATGCAACACGTGCTTCATTACCCAAGGCATAAAAAGAAGCAAGAGTGTCCCATGCTTATCGTGATGTAGAACATGAATGAATGAGTGGAACTATATAACACTTCATAGAACGCACAATCACTTCATGAGCTTGAGCATATTTTCCCTGAAATCGAAGCTACTTCTATGTAGGTGGCGATGGAGAAACCATTGTACTTGAAGAAGAAGCTCGATTTGTGAGAGTAGACTATGAAGTAGAAGAAGCTATGGGTATTCGATCTACATCTACCACAATGTTCCAAAGTTTTTGCAAAAAGAATATGTTTCATCATGTAGGATTAGATTGGATATTTGTTCCCATCAGACTTATCTTTAGCTTGAAGCATGCCAAAAACATCATTTTGGCCTCCCATTTCACCAAAGAAAAAGAATGTGACAAAAATCTTTACTTTGACGAAAGCTGAAATGAATGTTGAAATTCTAGCTCTTAAGCCGTGACTTTGAAGGTGATTCTGAGTGCACAAACGGTTTTGAAATGGGGGTAATACCCCAATGCTACTCATGGAAATGTTTTTTGGTTGCTAAAATTCAATGTCCTATGCTTGAAGTCAATTTGCACTATTAAAAGTGTGTGCGCTCCGCAACATGAAAAACCAAAAGTTGAGAAGGAGCTGAACCTATTCTAATACCAGTCTTGGGTGTGTCTAGAAGTGAAAGAGACCCAAGAAGCACACACAGGGAGCACAAATGCAGTAAGACACATAGAGAAGATGGATGGCCTGAATAGCTCTCTCTATGGATTATGAACTGACCGCACTAGAGAAAAAAGTGCCCATGTATAAGAAAAAGGTTAACATCAAAGCTACTCAAGGAACAAACAAGTGTAACATCTTTAAAGTATGAATATTCATCAACTCTTTCGAACCTATGATTTTTCCCAAGTTATTACAACCAACTAGATCTTGTTAACTAACAAATGATCTCATTAAGTACATATTGCTTCAAAACATTCATTATGAAAGACAAGAGACTTATAAACTCTTGAATAGAGAATTGTTTTCCATCTCTCATCCAGTAATAGAGAGATAATCTCTCTCACGTTCACCCACACCAAACATGCACATCATCCTTCATGGGACAAACATAAAATCATGAGAAGCACTATCAAAACCTTTTTCTATCAAATTGAGAATTCAAAAGATTAGCTAATTATGGAATGCAAATGACTTTTTAATTATTGACTAAAGTATGGCTTGCACGAGAGGAACATGGCCGACTTACATGCACGTCACAATTGGGATCTATGTGGTAAAGCATGAGCCATAAAATAATCTTAAATACTAAATCACATTATGTCCAGCTTGACATTTGCAAAAACAGATTTCCACCAATGTTTTTTGGAGCAACAAGTCCTAATATAGCCTCACGGCGCGGACATTATCCAAATTAACGTCTCCCTCTCTGTCATCGTTTCCGTCGGTGTGCGATATACGCCATGAATGCTACATAGCTCACCGCACCTTCAGGTGGTATGAGAGCAATACGCGATCCCTTTGGAACCCCTTGTGCGCTAGGAAGGATTCTCCGTAAATTGATTGAAGCTCTTCAGTAACGATCACTGTAGTATATCTGAGCACAGGTCGTAGGACAGAGTAAGCAAGCGTCGTACTCCGATGCTGCTTTCTTGAGATGATCCTGTCCATTCAATTCGGAGACCACTTCCCGGAAGACATCATAGTCATGAAAAGATGCAACTGCATTTAAGACAGTGATCGGCTTCTCATGAGCATTGGCCAAAAGAACCGTGAGGAGTAGTACGGTAAATATCGACACAAAGAGAAGATGCGTGCAAGAAGGAGACAGCAGAGAGTAGAAACTCGCCGCATCCAATGATGGAATACAACAGTAGAATAGAACATCCAACGTAGCGAATCAGAATAGAGGGATACAGCCATGCAGGACTGCGCCATGGCTCTTCTTCGTCGAGTGACATCGTCGTTGGACACAGTTATTCTCACTCCAGACGACTACTCCCTCAGAACATCAAAGAGGAAAATACTGTGAGCATATAGACTGACGTGTCAAGTTTGCAAACAAAGAAAAGTGAGGGTCCTAACCAAGAAGACTGTGCAAATTATTGAGAGGTCTTCTACAATATTGTCAGGTACACAGTTGATTTTGTTATCATTTTGAGTGCATGTGGCAAGCCACTCCATGTACATACTTGTCGGTCCTTAAATTGGCATTATTCACATGCTGTGAGGCAAATGTATGCGATTGTGGGTCCTTAATTTGGACAACTTACGTGCCTTGTAAACTTATATTTACCTTGCTAAAACCTTGAATTGAATAAAAAGTAAGGGACGCGGTGAGGTTTTTAACTGGGGTATTCTCATCTCTTGAAGATACCTAGGTGATATAGGTGAAAGGCCAAAGAGAAAACAGTCCAAAGACCTCCTGTATTGATCACGGGATAGATGTATGTTATTGTGGCCTCTTGTGAAAGAGAATTTGCATATGTTGCCTACTGTTATTGATTCTTTTACCCATATATTGGGTATTGGAGTGGATTTATTATAGTTGATTTGGCTCATATACACTTTGGATAGAGGAGACTCTACCAAAATGTTACCCGAGAGGTCATAAATGAGCATATAACTACATAGAGATGCAGGGAGGGTTGAGAGTAAGAGGAAATGCATTGAGATTACTTGCAAACATTTAGGTTTTTGGTGCATATATCAAGATATACTGTCAAATGTTTTCTAGATCTCACCATAAGATTCCCATAGCATAGAAAAGTGGTTAAATTGCAAGAATGGGTGATAACATTGCACAAATAGTCAGTGGTAAGATTAATAAAGATAGTTGTTACATATGGTCATAAAGGATGCAAACTTCGTGAGGGGAAAAGGACTATGGGGATTAGTGAATGGAGAGGACGAGTGTCCTGAATTCTTAGATAAGCCCAATGTAGAACAACTAAAGGAATATAAAACATGGATAGAGAAATCTAGAAAGGTTCTCCATTGGATTTCTATATGTATTTCTTAGAGCCTCATACCACATATTATGAAGGCTAGCACACCAAAAGAAGCTTGGGACATAATTCATAAAATAAATGGTACATCCACAAAGGCTAGAAAAATGCATTCAATGAAAAAATTGCATAGTGTACGACATGGCAATAGACCCATAACTGATTATGTGGCTGAAATTAGAAAGACCACTAATGATTTAGCTTCCATAAATTGCAATGTGAAAGATGATGATATGGTATCACTTATGCTTAATGGTGGAGGATGGCAATATAAGAGCTTAAGCACTTCTATTTCAATAAAAGGCACTATACTTGATTTCAATGAGCTAGTGTTCCTTTGTACAAAAGAAGAAGTGAAGCTTGTTTTGAATGCATCAAGAAGTGGGAACTCAAGAGATCATGCATTCTTTTACCATAGAGGAAGAGGTTCCAGTCATGGTTGCTCAATCCCTAGAAATGTAAACACAATGGATATGCCAAGAGGTAGAGGAAGATCAAACTCAAGAGGTAGAGAAAGATCACATACACCTAGAAACTATTATCATTAGAGCAAGTATGGCAATTTTGAGAAAGATTCCTATGATAAGTAGATAGTCAAAGAGGAAGAAGTAGAGACCATTATGCATCACATTGAAACTTCTCTAGTGAAAGTTCGTATAGAGATTATGATAGGGATAATATATTTGCAATAGAGCTTGGGTTAAAATAGCATGTCTAAACCCAGACACGATATGAAAATGTACATGGACTCTAGTTGCACAAATCATATGACAAGCATAGGAGACCAGTTTGAGTCTAAAAAGCCTTTCAAGTTTAAAGGGTATGTGGCAACTAGTGATGATACATTACACTTGATTAATGATGTTTGAAATATAGCTCTCTAAAAAAGAATGCATTCTTGAATGGAAATTTGCAAGAGGAAGTTTATATGTAGCAACCAGCATGTCATGTGCATCCAAAGTATCTTGACTATGTATGCAAGTCAAAGAAAGTGCTTTGTGGTTGGAAACAAGCACCAAGAGCATGTTGTGAACGATTCACTAAGAAGTTATCGGATCTGAAATTTATGCAATGGAAGGCTAATTATTCACTATTTGTATGGAATGAAGGAAATGAAATGGTTTTATAAGTGATTTATGTCGGTGATTTGATCATTACTGGCAACGATGAGAAGAGGATTGCTAATCAGAAAAAGCAATAGAAATCTGAATTTTTGATGTAAGATTTGGGAGAGCTAAAATACTTTTTGGGGATTGAAGTAATTTTAATGCAAGAGGGGATCTGGATGATACAATGTAGTTGTATGCTAGAAAGGCTTGAGAGATTTGTTATGAGTTCTTGCAAACCTGTTGATATACCACTTGATGGTAATGTTAAGCTTGTGGATGATGGGAAATACTTGCATGATGCAAATGTGTATAGGAAGATGGTTCAAAGTTTGTTTTATGTAACAAACACAAGACTAGATCTGAGTTTTGTAGTTAGATTGGTGAGTCATTTTATTCATAAACCATGTAGAGTGTACTTGGATGAAGTGAGATGCATATTCCGATATGTCAAAGGAACATGTAATTTTGGCTTGTTTTATGAGAGAAAAGCTCAACCATGTATATATGCATACATAGATGTAGATTGGACAAGAAATCTCATGGATTGAAGGTCAACTAGTGGATTTTCATTCTCACTTCGAAGTGCAACCATTTCATAGAGTAGCAAGGAGCAACCAACTATTTCTTTGTCAAGTACCAAAGCTGAATATAGAGGCATTAATCAATCCATTTGTGAAGGAACATGGATTAAGTACATTGATGGAAATGTGGTCATCTTCTATGACAATGTGAGCATCATTCTGCTATCAAAGAATCCAGTTTATCATGTGAGATCAAAGCACATGGAGATACATTATCACTTTGTTCGTCAGAAGGTCATTGAACGAGTGGAGCTAATGCACATCAGCAGTGGGGAACAAGCGGCTGATACCTTTGCCAAATATCTTCTCAAAGACAAGTTCATCTAATTCAAAGAAATTTTAGGAGTTATGAAGTCTTAGTTTGTATCTAAATTTCATTTCATGTTGTTTGAGGAGATGGTGGATAGATTCTAGAGGTGAAGTGGTGCTGCAAAATCTTGCTTCACACTAGCCAAGAACAAGTTGTGGAGAGTATTGTAGACCCCTTCAGCTTCCCAACAATCACAAATAATCACCTAAGTGCTTTGGAGTATGATCCTCTAATCAATGGATCGAAATAGATGAGTAGAAAATTTAACTATGAGCTAAGGCTTGCTATTTTGGTCTCTACATATACTTAATAAGATGAACAGCACTCTCAAATTGATAGCAATTGATTAAACTCCTTTTGGAAGTATCTAATAAACTTAGATAGCTACCAATCACAAGTTAGTTCACTTGAAATGATCAAGTCTATTGTGAGAATTGTTTTTAGCAAATCAATAGACCATCCTGACAATTTTGGGCTTTAGTGGTATGCAAAATAGTGAGCAAAGTTGTGAAGATATCTCAAGATTGAGAAAAGACATGACAATGAAACTTTGTAGCTATGAAATAGAAAGTATGCTAAATGTATACCACTTTAAATCAAATCAAATGATCAACTATGCACTAAGAACCAAGTCTCAGAGGATCATTTTCTTTAGATGAACTTGATAGCGAAGTGAGATAGAGATGTGATCAATGTAGATGTATTAGATCACATAGAATTACAATGACATTGTCAATGTATAATTGCAAAATGTGAGGGTAGTGATGGAGCTATAGAATGAGCTCACTAATCACAGAAAAGCCCTCTCAAATGATCTCCAAATTGGGCTTTTCTAAACACGCGATTTTGATCCATTTTTTTAGCTTTGGGTTGGCCCAACTTTTGAATGCAAACTCAAGCCTTTACCATAAAATGAATCCTAAACTTTAGGACTTACTTTCTCATCAATCAACTACCATGCAATTCGAGATTTCATTCCTCCTAACTCCACGTGAGAGTAGTGCAATTAACATATGCACTTTTACAAGGATAAAAGTGATATGATTTTTACAAGGGAATAGTCACATGTGTCTATATTAAATGAATGCTAATTTTCCAAGTATGTAGGCTTGGAATCATTTGCACTAACAACTCCTTCTCAAGCCTAACATGCTTGGTCTTCATTCCTTTTTTATTTCTTGCAATCCAATCATTATCGTGAACCTATTCATCTTAGTTCTATCCAAAGATTTTGTTAGCATATCTACACATTGAAAATTGGTTGATACATAGGACCATTGGATGTCCTTACTAAGTAACTTCTCTCTTACATAATTATAGTGCACTTGAATCTCCTTAGTCCTTGCATGATGCATAGGATAAGTAGCCAAATGAAGTGATCTAGTGTGATCTTCAAGGATCACTGGATTACAAGAAAGAATGTAATCCCAAGTCTGTGTAAAGTAGCTTGAGCCACATAGCTGCTTCTGTTTCATTTGATATGCCTCTATATTCTACTTCAGTTGATGATAATGTCAGAGTTGGTTGTTTTTTTACTCACCATTAAATTAGCTTTGAACGTGCAAAAAATAACTAGGAAAAAGTGCTGATGTTATCATTTGTTGAGCCAGCTCAATGTGCATCAGAATATAGCTTAATATCCAAGTTGGATGTGAATGGATAAATACCTTCATTTATAATAACCTTTAGTTACTTTAAGATCCTCTTGGTAGCTCCCATGTGAGATTTTCTTGGTGTATGCATAAATTAGCTTAATGTAATTACTCCATAACATATGTCCACTCTTGTTAGGGTTCCATAATTGAGACTCCCAACAAGCCTTTGATAACCCGTAATATCTTCAAAGAGTTCTCCCTCATGAGAACTAAGTTTATGGTTGAATTCCATGGGTGTACCTACAAATTTAGTGTTCTCCATCTTGAATTTGACTAACATGTCATGAATGTACTTCCTATGAGTAATAAAGATTCCAAAACCTAAATATATAATTTATAACCCAAGAAACTATGCTAACAAACCAAAGGTCACTAATTTTAAACTCTTCTAACATCTGAGATTTGATTTGCTTGAGGCCATTGGCATCATTCCCTGGAATGATAATGTCAACCACATAAACAGTTCTCTGAGTTAGTCCTCTTTATGAACAAAAAAGAATGTGCTTTGTTAACAAAAAACCCTTGATCCAAGAAATATGTGACAAACGTATGCCTCCAAGCTCTAGAAGCTTGCTTTAAACCATAGAGTGCTTTCCTTTATTTGCATACATAATCTGATTTCTCCTTCTCTTCATACCCTAGTGGTTGAGCCATGACTTCTTCTGAGATCCATCCATTAAGGAATGCATTTTTAACATCTAACTCATACAAGTTCCAATAAAAAAAGCAGAAATTGTTTTGCAAGTGCTATAAAAGATATGATCATATCATAAACAATCATCCAAAACTGGTTGCTAAAGAGGCAAAGAAGAAAGAGGCTGGAATGGTTGTTGCAAAGGCCTCTACACCAAAAATAGAGTTTACTAATCTTGTGTAGGAAGAACAATGGGTGTTTACTACTGTTTGCAGTTTTGACCGATCTTCTCATGAGCAGTGCATGTCTGCAGTAGACTTAGATGTTTGGTACTTTGATAGTGGGGCGACCAAACATATTAGCTTGTAGCCTCGTTTCTTCTCTTCACTCGAGCCTTCCCCTATAGGGAGTACTGTTACATGCACCAACAACTCCTCTTATCCCGTTATGGGAGTTGGTAAGATCATTTTGACTATTGTTGATGATAGTTCTTTCACTTTCTCAGATGCTTTGTTTGTGCCAGGGATCAAGAAAAATCTCTTCTCAGTTTCTACATTAGCCAAGATTGGCTTGGTTGTGAAATTTGTTGATAACAGGTGTACAGTTCATGATCTGTCAAATGGCAATGTGATTATTTCTTCTAGCATTTTATCTCATGGGTTGTATAAGCTCATAGACTATGAAAGATCTCTAAATGATTCGGCATGTGTAGTACATGATTCTCGGGCTATGTCAGATGTAAATCTTTGGCATGCGTTCTTTGGTCATCTAAATTTTGCTAGTTTGTTACACTTGAAGAAATTTGAAATAGTGTCCTCTTTGCCCAAACTTGAGGCACCCAGAAAACATGTTTATGAAGGCCATATTTTGGGCAAAACACAACATTCTTCCTTTCCAAAACATGGTTCGGTTCGGGCTACTCAGAAATTGCAGCTTGTACATAATGATGTCTGTGTTCCTATGCAAAAACCTTCTTTTTGGAAATTATCTTTACTTCGTGACTTTCATCGATGATTTTTCCAGGCATGCATGGGTTATCCATTGCAGACAAATTCCCACGTGTTCATGTGCTTCAAACAATTTTTGGTTTTGGCTGAAAATCTGTCAGCACGTAAAATGGGCACCCTTTGTTCTAATCAAGGGGAGGAATATATGTCTTCTGATTTTAATGCATTTTTGGGTGAACATGGGATAAAATACCAGTGTAGAGTGTCATATACACCTCAACAGAATGGAGTTGATGAACGAAAGAATAGGTCACTCATGGAGATGGTGAGGTGTATGGTCAAGAGTCAGGCTTTACCACATAGTTTCTAGCTTGAGGTTGTCATGTCTGCAACATATGTACTTAACAGGTATCCCACTAAAGCGCTGCATTCTATAACTCCGTATGAGTCTTTGCATGATTGCAAGCCCTTTGTTGCTCATCTGCGTGTTTTTGGTTGTTTTTCATATGCATTAGTGCCTGAACAACATTGTAGAAAATTGGATGATAAAGTAGTAAAATGTATTTTTGTTGGATACAGTTCTGAAAGTAAAGGGTATCGTCTGTATCATCCACAGACTAATTACATTTTGGTTAGCCATGATGTTGTTTTTGTGGAAGCTGCTATTCAACCATTGCTTTCATGTATTACGAAGACATATGTTAGCTCCAAACGCATCTATGCTACTTTGCTGCCTCTCTTTACAAGTGGATGGTCTAGTGCTGGTCCTAATGAGGCAAATTCTCATCCTTTGCAAGTTTCATGTGATGATGCAAATAATTCCATTTCTGATGCAAATTTACATGATGCACTTGTTGATGAGAGAGTTGATACTGAGGAGACAAAAAACTATGCCAAAATGGCTCGAACAGACTTTGCATGAGAGAAAACTAGATGCACCTCTCTCATATCATACTGGATAAGGCTCTCATAGTGCCTCTTTTGCATCAGATCGCTATGCTACGGCTTCATCTAGTCTCTGTGATGAGAATGAGCCTGTTTCATTTGACGAAGCACAAAATTAAGAAAACATGATGGTTGCAATGCAATCTGAATATGATGCTATAATGAACAACGGTACTTGGTCTTTATGTGACTTGCCTCCTGGCAAGAAGACCATTGGCACTAAGTGGGTTTACAAGATGAAGCGTAAGCTTGATGGAACAGTTGACATGTATAAGGCTAGGGTTGTTGCAAAGGGTTATGCACAGGAAAGAGGCTTTGATTTTGATGAGATCGTTGCACCTACATGTCATATGACTAGTGTTCTGAGCATCTCTACACTTCTAGCTCATCATGGTTGGAATGCACATCATTTGGACATGAAAACTGCATTTTTGAATGAGGACTTGCATGAAGAAGTGTATGTTTTTTAGCCCCATGGCTTTGTGTACAAAGCGCATGAAAACCGGGTGTGCAAGTTAAAGAAGGCATTATATGGTTTAAATCAAGCACCACGTGCTTGGTATGAGAAGATACATGCCTATCTAATTGCACATGGTTTTGAGAAGAGTCCAACTGAAAGCACCTTATATGTTAAGCATGCTAATGATGTGCTTTTGATCATTGTTCTCTATCTTGATGACATTCTACTCACTAGTCCTCTTGAGAAGCATACTGCTGATTTTAAGGCTGATTTGCATGCCTCATTTGAGGTGTCTGATTTGGGGCATTTGCATCAGTATTTGGGCATTCAGTTTATGCAAGTTGATGGTAAAATGGCTTTGTGTGCAACGCAATATACTGAAACATTATTGTAGTGTTTTGGCTTTGAAGATTATAAGCCTATTCCCACTCCCATGGAGACAGGTCTAATGGGCTACTTAGCTTTGTACATTCTCTAGTAATACATTAAGTATTGTGTGTTGTGCTCCAAGCTTCTTCTTCTTCCTTGTGTTGTTCGCGTGCTTCTAGAGATGTCTAACTCCAACAAGAATCATGGTACCGAAATTCAAGATAAGTTACCACACTTCAAGAAATAATGCTTAACATCTCTTTAAATAATATCTTCCCCTATTAGAAGAAATATGAATTACAAAATTGAGTGAGTCCATTCTGATGGCTTACAGTAGCATGCATGGCGCATGGTAGATCTGAATCTACTAAGTACAAAATTTTATACATCTTCATTATAATTATTTTGGAGTTCAAGGTTCCTTATTCTTTCTATGTCCCACATAAGGTTTTTAACATTTCTTCAAGATTTTCTTTGTGTACCTCAAAAATTCTTCTTTATAAAATTCATTTGGCTATAATAGCTTTTCTCTTGCACTTTAGAAACTTATCGCTGCTTCCCCTAGCTCCGGAATTTTGTCCTATAGTTTTTCTTACATATTGTTGAAAGCTCACTTTATATCTAATAATTTTACAAGACTTTCTTCACTCAATTTCTCCACCTCTTCTATTTTTTTTTATGCTTTAAATTTATTATAGCCTCATTTTATTTTAAATCTTCTATCTGTGTATCTTTTTCCTTCCAAAACTATGTTTAAGTCTATGTATATTCCCTTGCACTGAACTACCTACTTCTTGAAATCTACAATTCATAGTAATTGGGCTTTGTTCGTTTCATATTGTACCCATAGAGTATGAAATTTGTCTTCTAAGGCTATATACTCTGAGTTTTGCACCGCCAACCTTTCTTCGGTCTCTACTATAGCTCCTTCTTGTTTCGAGAGTTCACCCACTTGATTATTGCAATTCTTCTTTAGTCTCTGAAGTTCTTTTTCTTCTCTTTGTAGTTTATCCAATAATTAATTAGTACTTTTCTTCGACTTTTGTAGTGCCGTATATCTTTGTTCAGCTATAGTTTCTAATTTCTCTATTTCTTTTGACTTCACTTCTAAGTTGTCTTTCACTGTGGTATTCTCCATTAAAGCTTCATTTAATTTGTCTAAAATGAGTTCTTGAGCCGCACTATCTTTGTTAACTAGGTTGTTCCTGAGCTCATCAGTTTTAGGCCTTAAATGGCTGATTTTGGCATCCATATATGCTCTTTTCTCTATCCATTCTTGTTTTTGTTGAACCCAAGAATTGTATTTTTATGTAACTCTTTTGTATGGAATGCAGTCCAATGGATATCCCTGGCCATATTGCCTAGATATTTTGGTTTACAAGGCTCATGTAGGAACATCCATAGATATATGTTGTCATTGCGCCGTACTGGTGGTAGCTTGATTCTTCTATCCTTTTGCTTCCACTTATCTCTAAGATTGCAAGAGTTGAAAGTGGGGAGCACCTAAAGTTTTTGAGAACTCTCTACATTTTTATTTCAGACGTGCTCTCCTTCCACCTCAAATTCCACTCTCAAAAGCCTTTGTTCTGCTTCTGCTTTCCTCTTGGTTTCTTCTTCTTTTGTTGTCCTCCTCCTTTATTCTTATTTTGCCTTCCTCCTCCTTTCTTCTTCTTCTTCTTCTTCTTCTTCTTCTGCTTTCTTATCTTTCTCTTCCATATTCCCACAATTTTGTTCCTCTTGTTGCCACCCTAAACCCTATCACTTGTCTCTTGCTCATTCGAAGTCTCGATTATTAGCTTTCTTTCTATGGGTCACTTTTTCAGGGTTTGTAGAAAGACTTCTATCGTGATGATTGTACATTCTCTAGGTAGGAAGGGAGAGTTTTCGGGAAGAAGTAGATAAAATAATACTCAAGACACTATTGGGATACTCCATATTCGTTTGTTGGTATGTTGCTAATCATTGACATAAAGAGAAGCCCAAGCTTCAATGGATTTTCATCCGGTATCTGGGAGACTTTCTATTCTCCAAAGCATGATATTCCCTAGACTTTGGTTATTTTTACTGCATCCACACTTTCCGTACTTGTTCTGATGCCCTTATGCACTACTTGCAACCATTCTTAGATTACTTCCACTATTAATTGGAAAGACTCTCCTTGTCCAATCCGTAGGAAGACTTGTTGTGTGTTGAGATCGCAACCATCTATCTATCTAGCTATTTCTTGTGTTATTTCCTTCGAGAGTGGGTGTGGTCGGATATTGCACCAAACAATAAGTGCTAGTTTCAACAAGTTGTACCACTTGAACCAAGGTACTTGCTGTTGAGAGAGCAAATATATAGTAGATGGGAATCACAAAACTTGACCACCATAATTCAAAAAGAACTTGGAGTGAGAACCATTGGGATTGAGCCCCCAATTAGGATACTGGTGGCATTGGAAGAATTTAGAGAAGGAGCAATGCAAAAACTTCAGGTAACACAAGAAGAGCGCAAGAGACTGCATGACAGGTATCTGAGATCCAATGAGGTAGAGGAAGGATCCATGGTTTTAGTGCATCAGGTCCCATCAATTTCAAACAAATTGGCACCCAAATGGATAGGACCATCCAGCGTGATCAAGGTATTACCACATGGACCGGTACATCTAGAGGATTTGCAGGGTAAGAAGATACCCGTGGTCAATATCTCAAGGATGAAGAATTACCTGAACTAAGTCAAAGTAGAAGCACTTCATTTATTGTACATATCATCTTTCATTTAGTGTTTTCAGTTTCTCTTGATCTTATTGAAATAAGCAAATAAAAAGGAAAAGTTGCACCGAGACAGTGCAAAGATGTGATGTGGGGGTCTGTAACATGGAAGTTTTATTCTTCCCTCTGTAGATGTGCAAATACTGCTCCAAGATGGAGATGGTGATTACCTTCTGATAGCACCAAATTCGCTCTCTAAGAGAGGGCACAGGAGCTTGGGCACTTCTTTCTTACTCTCTAATCATCTTCTGGAGATGAGAGTTGAAGCTGAAGGGGCACAGAGCTATAGATGTAGAGAGGAACTTTACTACCACTCTCTCTATTGGAGAAATGGGTGATTAGCAGAACAAGGGAAGCCCCTCTCTCTCTCTCTTTCCCCAACCCCTCTCTCTCTCTCTCTATCTCTCTCTCTCTATCTCTCTCTGTCTCTCTCTCTGTCTCTCTCTCTCTCTCTCTCTCTCTCTCTCTCTCTCTCTCTCTCTCTCTCTCTCTCTCTCTCTCTCTCTCTCTCTCTCTCTCTCTCTCTCTCTCTCTCTCTCTCTCTCTCTCTCTCTCTCTCTCTCTCTCTCTCTCTCTCTCTCTCTCTCTCTCTCTCTCTCTCTCTCTCTCTCTCTCTCTCTCTCTCTCTCTCTCTCCCCCCACCCCCCCCGCCTACCCACCTCGGCCCCCCGCCCCGCCAACCCCGCGCCCCACCACCTCCCTCCCCGCGACCCCCCTCCTCTCCCCACCCCGCCAGCCCCACAACTCGCCCCTCCAGCCCTGCAACCCTCTCTCCCTCTCTCCCTCTCTCTCTCTCTCTCTCTCTCTCTCTCTCTCTCTCTCTCTCTCTCTCTCTCTCTCTCTCTCTCTCTCTCTCTCTCTCTCTCTCTCTCTCTCTCTCTCTCTCTCTCTCTCTCTCTCTCTCTCTCTCTCTCTCTCTCTCTCTCTCTCTCTCTCTCTCTCTCTCTCTCTCTCTCTCTCTCTCTCTCTCTCTCTCTCTCTCTCTCTCTCTCTCTCTCTCTCTCTCTCTCTCTCTCTCTCTCTCTCTCTCTCTCTCTCTCTCTCTCTCCCCCTGCCTGCCCACAACCCCTCGCCCCGCGAACCCCGCACCCCACCACCTCCCTCCCCGTGACCCCCTCCTCTCCCCACCCTGCCAGCCCACACACCCCGGCTCTCCAGCCCCGTAGCCCCTCTCTCTCTCTCTCCCCTTCTCTCTCTCTCTCTCTCTCTCTCTCTCTCTCTCTCTCTCTCTCTCTCTCTCTCTCTCTCTCTCTCTCTCTCTCTCTCTCTCTCTCTCTCTCTCTCTCTCTCTCTCTCTCTCTCTCTCTCTCTCTCTCCCTCCCTCTCCCTCCCTCCCTCCCTCCCTCCCTCCCTCCCTCCCTCCCTCTCTCTCTCTCTCTCTCTCTCTCTCTCTCTCTCTCTCTCTCTCTCTCTCTCTCTCTCTCCCTCCCTCCCTCCCTCCCTCCCTCCCTCCCTCCCTCCCTCCCTCCCTCCCTCCCTCCCTCCCTCCCTCCCTCCCTCCCTCCCTCCCTCCCTCCCTCCCTCCCTCCCTCCCTCCCTCCCTCCCTCCCTCCCTCCCTCCCTCCCTCCCTCCCTCCCTCCCTCCCTCCCTCCCTCCCTCCCTCCCTCCCTCCCTCCCTCCCTCCCTCCCTCCCTCCCTCCCTCCCTCTCTCTCTCTCTCTCTCTCTCTCTCTCTCTCTCTCTCTCTCTCTCTCTCTCTCTCTCTCTCTCTCTCTCTCTCTCTCTCTCTCTCTCTCTCTCTCTCTCTCTCTCTCTATCTCTCTCTCTCTCTCCCCCCCCGGCCTGCCCACAACCCCCCGCCCCACCAACCCAGTGCCCCACCACCTCCCTCCCCGCGACCCCCTCCTCTCCCCACCCCGCCAGTCCACACAGCCTGCCACTCCAGCCTCGCATCCTCTCTTTCTCTCTTTGTCTCTCTCTCTCTCTCTCTCTCTCTCTCTCTCTCTCTCTCTCTCTCTCCCTCTCTCTCTCTCTCTCTCTCTCTCTCTCTCTCTCTCTCTCTCTCTCTCTCTCTCTCTTTCTCTCTCTCTCCCTCTCCCCGCGTGCCCACATCCCCCCGGCCCGCGAACCCCGTGCCCCACCACCTCACCAGCTTCCACCCCTCCACCCCCGCACTCCCCCGCACACCCCCCTAGATCTCCAAGCCCCGCAAATCCCCACCCCTCCACCCCGCATCCCCCTTTACCTCCAGCTCCTGTGACCTGTCTCTCCCATTGAGTTGGTGTATGTGGTGAGTTTGGAACCATGGCGGATCATGAGCATCATCAATTGGAGTGTCTTGAGGAAAAGATATCGTTGATCATTTGTGATAATCCATCATCTTGAAAGCCAACCATGCTCGAAGGAGAAGCACCAGTAGAAGGGGATGTCTCCTTCCCTGTTCGAAGTACCGCGAGTGGATATGAATCTGTGGTCTGAGGTGCTGGTGATTATGGAGTGGATATGGATCACTTAACTCAAGCCCTCTAGGATCTTTTGGTGCCCAAATTGAAAATATTAGGTTATAAAACTCCTTATGGTTATGGGGGTCCAATTCAAAGTTTTGGTCGGAACACTAGCCATGGTTTTCTTAACTCTAGTAGTATATTTTGTGGAAATGGAGGTGGTTATGGCAGCACTCCTTCAGGTGGTGCATATGGAAAAATTACACATGATAGAAACCTTTGAAGCAGTGGGCCGATCGGATACGGCAGTGCTAACATGGAAGAAACCTTTGGAACAGGCTATAGGCTTGGTGGGAGCTCTAACATGGTTGGCTATGGTCAAAGATAGTGGAAGCTATGCACCGGGATACAACTTCTACCAAGTGGAGGAACATTCAAAAGTGTCAGTAAAAGTGTAAATGGTAAAAGTGAAAGTGAAGAAATGTCTGTTGCCGCCAACCATTCATGATGACCGCCCATTTTTGAGGATCCAATTCAAGATTGGTGGCATATTTGATCTACCCCTCCAATTTTGGGCAATCAATCGCCGCATGATCAGTGGACGTGAGGAATCGGCAAAGCCCTCTTGGCCTATTGGAGTCTATAAAAGCAATGGACTTCTGTTCATTTGGGATACATTCAGATACACACATATACTTACATGCGTACAGGGGTCCACTCTTTGCACTCTATGGTTACAAGCCTACTGTAGGAAGTCACTCTGTGGTGTGGATACAGAGCATGGGCTTCCCAGTGGAGGGCTAATAGCACTATAGTGTGAAGAGAGTGGCTTGGCTTTGTCTTTTAGTGTGAGTCAATGGTATTTTTATGCTCTTTTCCTCAGAGCAATTCTTCAGACTTTGTATTGATCAGTGCTAATCTGCATCTAGTTGTGTTCATTGTATGGATTGGATGAATTTCTTGTATGTTTAGTTCTGGAGTGGCATGCTAGCCCAGAGCATCAACTTTAGAGCATTTCTTTTGCCTATGCTGTAATCATCCATTCCAACTAAGGAGTGATTAGTCCTCCTTTATTCTCATTCCTCATTAATATTTTCTTGAGTATTCACAACACTATGCAATGAGTGATATCTGCCTGCTCACAGAAGTGTTAAAGGGTATATTTCCCTAAGGAGAACCTCCCTTGAGTAGGTGAAGTACTGGAGCGCTTGCTCCATGCTCTTGTTAAAAGTAGATACCCCAGTACCTCCTCTACAGACATCAATATAGTCCCATCTTCATTACCCTTATTGATTCATATTATTTATTCTATTGTTAAATTTATGTTCTCATAAATGACATCATCTACTGATGGACTTATATCGATTTCTGGTAAATATTCCTCTTCATCATCAGTAGAATGAGCACCTAGTGTATTATCGTCTTCATCAAGTAAACTATTATTGTTGTCATGTACAATGATTCTGATTTCTCTTTGAGATTATAATTTATTAACATCTTATGATCAATCATCAACATGCCTTTCTTGGATCTCTATAACAATAAACTATTCAACCAATGACTAACCACTTGGAGGTCTGTGCCATTCATATTCAATAATAATTGATCATATCTCTATATTTATTCTCATCTATGGTGAGTCATGACTATTTTCATGCTCATTAAATCTGCAATTTATCATTGAACTATTATATCCTCAACTATTGTTGATTAAACTTGTTATATTTCCATGCATGTAATTTGTTCAATCAATATATAATCCTTTATCTTTTTGCATGTGTAATCCCTCTACTAGCAAGAGAAGTTGCACTCATGCATAATCCATAAGTAGTCATGCTTTGAACATAACATGTAAGTCAATGCCAATCTCCCCATCCATATATAGGACCAAAAAATGACATACGAGTGAGTTAAGAGTTTGGAGGCACAAAAAATTCCTCTTTAATAAAGAGACAAGAACTAGCAATAGTGGTAATGGAGGGAGCAATCACATAGCGATTTCCTCAAAAGTTAAAAACCACTCCTTCTAAAGGAAGTGGTCCTCTATTCCATCCTCCATATCTTCTTCTATCATATGTTTGTACTAGAGGAGGATCATGAGTTGGCAATAGATAATCTTCAAACGTTTCAATCTATAAACAAGGAGGTAGAGGATTTCAAGAAACCTCTACTTTTAATTGATGAATGTCAAGTCCATGACGTTTACAAGGTATATTAGCATGATTAGTAGGAGAATCATCATCATCCTCAAGCAAATATTCTTTTGTATGAAGTATAATTTGATTTTTTATATGCAAGTTGTATCATGTTGATCTAATGGTGGTGCATGCTCAAACGTATCATGCTCTACCTCATGTTCAATACATTCCAATCATGGTCTTTGATACATGTCATAACAAAAATTGCACCAAGATATAATATGACCTTGATAGTAAAAATCATCATAATTACTATTGGAGGACACATGTGAAGTCATTGCATGAATAAGAGCCCATGGAGTACCCTCTAATTGATCAGAATCTAGTTATAAGGTACCAATAAAAAACATATATCAATCATGTATATGTCTATCAAATATTAGAATCAAAAGTTTGATATAATTACAATAAGTAGTCTCTGTATGATTAAGAGACAATGGTGGAGTTCCCTTTGATTGATCAAAATTTCATTGTGTAGCAAAATAAGGTACAAGATACTAATAATCTGATTATTTAGATACATACACATTCACACGTACACATTTACACATACACACATATGTACATATGCACATATACACAAATACACATTCTGACATATAAATACATTAACCAAACTATAAATGTATGATGTGTGTATGTATGTATATGTGTATGTGTGCATGTATTTATTATGTATGTGTTTTTATCTATATGTGTGGGTATGTGTATGTATGTGTATGTATGTGTATGTATGTGTATGTATGTATGTGTATGTATGTAACTATATGTATATGTGTATATATGTGTATGTGTATGTTTGTGTGTATGTGTGTGCCTAGGAGTATGTGTATGTGTATGTGTATGTGTGCATATGTATGTGTGTATGTGTATGCATGTATGTGTGTATTTATGTGTTGTTGGAACAAAGAAATCCCCAATTGATGATTATGAAGAACTTCAAGCAAGTTAGAAATCAAAATGAAGACAAAGAAGTCATTGGAGAAAGTGAAGAGATCCCTGAAATGTAGCTTGTATACATATGTACATTACATATGAAAATTCTTGTACAATGAGTATAGATGATCATTAGAATGATAAGGAATAATTTAATAGACATGCGATGAGTGTAGAACCATATGTATATAAGTCAAAGGCGCACACTTTTTCCTGTCAATGTTTTGCTTGGATCTTAGTGCAGAGTGTAAGGTCTTTTATAAGTGAGCAAAATCTAAGTTAGGAGGTAAGGAAGCTTTGGCTAAAAGCATTTTGCAAAATGGGACTTGTGCTGTGAGAAATCAACCTTAGAAGTTGACTATGTCAAAGTCGCTTGTTCAGGAAGAGAGTTTTTGACATATCTTTGATGTTAATGATAAAATCAGAGTTTTAATGTTGAAGATCTAATGAATGATATGATTGCACAAAGGTAGCATGAAAGTATATATATCATTAGATGGAATTATTTTGAAGATATCTGCAGGTAATGAAGTAAAATTCTAAAGCAAACTTCTTGAAGAAGATGAGTATATATATGATAAAAACACTAATCATTAATCTTTTTTTTTGTTTCAATGCAGCAAAAGGATTATGGTCCATATACTATAAAAAGGAGATGGATTTTGCTACACATTGGGGATATCCATATCTGAGTGAGTACGTTCAAGTTCATCGAAATGCTTTTCTGAGTATTATTAAATTTCATATAATCATTTTAATTTTATTGATATTTTATATGTTTTACTTATTTATGTTTGTTATGTGCAATAAAAAATTATTATGGAGAGCTAGATACAGATGAGGTGAAGAGACAAGCACACGTAGGGCAATCTCGATTATCATAGTGTGCACACACCTCTACGCATGATCCTACTACACATACATCAGATCATGCAGATGATCATGATGATGAAGACTTATAGGACGATGTGGATGAGGATGACCATGCTGACTGGATAATTACATTGGATATATATTTTACATTGACATATATATTTGTTTTATATTTATATATTTTCTCATTTTAGTTATGTTTTTAATTGTGCCTATGGTACTAATTAATGAAAAGTCTTCTCTCAATTATTTTTATTACGGTTTATATTTAACAAATGATTTATTACTCTTATTATATAACTCACTCATATGATATATGTGTTTCTATGTATATATGTTTCTGTTTCCTATTCCACTTCCACAACCAGAACCTATGTTTGCACCTACATTTACGTTTACTCCTCGGCTTACTCCAAGGCGTCGACTAAGGCAAAGAACTTAGGAATAACTTAAGGCATAACTTAAGTCATAACTAAGGCATTACTTTTGCATCTCTGGCACCCAAGGCTCCCTTGGCGATCGTTGGTAGCCGATGGCTATGATTGAACCAATTTTAATGTATGAGTGGCAATAAGGACTTTTAGATTAACCAAGGTAGGAGGATTTGAACCCACAACCTTATCCACACAAGGGAAGTTCTTTACCACTACACTCTCTCTTGGTGTTGTCACTCAAATTCTCTCCTCTTATATTTAACATAACTTATAGCTCTTTCTCACTTTTTCAAGGAGGCTTGGGCAAGGCGGCACGGCACGACGCGACGCGACACGATGCGGCATGTTTGAGGGTACATCCTATCAGAGTACATCAAGGTACATCCAGACAGGGTACATCTTGTTAGTATACATCAAGGTACATCCAGATAGGGTACATTTCCCTAGGGTACATCCCAAGAGGGAAGCACTAGATTGAGGATCAAAGATAATTGCATGGGTGCCAATTAGGTTCAAGCAACTCAGGTTGAATTACTTAATACCATACACACAATTCAGAACATAACTGAAATGAAAAATATATAGATAAAAAAATATATATATACATCAATCTAAATACATATAATCCAATGTCATAATCAATAATTTTAATCATCATCATCATGATCATCATCATCATCATCATGATCATCATCATCATCAACAGCATCATGATCATCCTGATCATCCTCATCCTCATCATCATGATCGCCCTGTGACGATCAAGATCATCCCTCTTATGTCTGTCTCTCCACCTCATGCATATCTTCCTCTCCATAATACTCTTGTATTACATATAACAAACATAAATAAGTAAAACAATTAAACCATTCTTCAAAATAAAATAATTATATAAAATTCAATAATACTCATAAAGGCATCCAGATGATCTCGCATATACTCGCTGAAACACCGATATCCAAAATGTGTAGCATACTCGATCTCATGTTTCATAGGATATCGACTATAATCCTTTCGCTGCATTGAAACAAATAAAAAAGATTAGTTTCTTGCATTTTTACTAAAATAAAAAATACAATAACACATATACTTACAAATGTAGCTACAAAACCATGATGGCCCATTTGGCCTAGGTGCGATGTGTGGCGTGACTCCACTCTCTTCTTTGCAACAGCATGTTTATTTAAGAAAAAACAAATACATAAATTAAATGTAAAAAATTACTAAAATATATGAAAATTATAAATATAAACTATTAATTTGTATACCTTCTGCTGAGGAAATGACTCTTGAAGAGGTAGCTATCTACGAAAAAACTGCCACATCTCAGGTGGTATGTTAGGTCGCCTCTTTTTTTTTCCAGCATACGATATCTCTTGTTAATTTAATCTTAAACAGAAAAAAAAAATAGAATACGTACACATATATACACACACATACCCACATTCCCATAATACATGCAAACATATACGCATACATATATGCATATACATACACATATAAATACATATAACATAAACACACAT